>JAPDOI010000643.1:0-329444 GCA_029168955.1 Aplectana chamaeleonis
AGTTTTTCTCCGAAATTCCAGATGTTTCGAGAGGCCTCTTTGTGATATATCACAACCTGGTGAGCAGGGATGTCCGTAATTACGACTAACGACTAACGAATTTAACGACTAACGGGCTTTTGGGTGTTACGACTGGCGACTAACGAAATTGAAAATATTTTCGTAAGCAATCCCAAAATTCGTTAGAAAGCCAATAGTCATTCAAATCGCGCTCCAACCCAAGGCTTACACCAGGATTGATACATATTGCCCTGTTGGTTGATCCAGGTGATTGGTACAGAATCATTATAGCCTTCAGTAGTCATTATTTCTACTAACACTGCTTCGCAGTTCTGGAACCCCACATTAGAACCCCAACCAAACTTTGCGCAAGGTTAGGCGCAGCATTTATGCGACATCGCGTCGGTCGCGCTACTTTATGGTAGGCTCACTGAACCGGTTCCGGCCCTGACCGGCACCAGCGGAGATTTTTGCACAGGGCACTATCAGAGGCGATAATATGGGGCGGTGCCTGCAGGCCAAAACTGCGCGCCGACGCGAACTGTATGTGATGGTTGGATTGTAATGGGCGCCGTCCTTCGATTCGATGTTAAGTCACAAATTGGAGATACGCGGTTTCTATAAAGTGGTGCTGGAACCTCTTAGGAGTAAAATTTTCTCTTGGGTACTAATTTCTTTCGACCTTTCCCCATTATGGGAACAAGCTCCGAATCACGCAAGCGCTCGGCTCGCGACGCTGAGCAAAGGACAATTAGTGCAAATTCGGTAATTCTCCGTGTTGTCACCATCGGGTAGAACTCAAATCACATCATACAGCGCCGAATGACAAATTTCTCACTGAAAAGAAGGCAAAGAGGTCAAGATTTTTTCGGTTTCCCATATTGTTTCTTTACGTACCGAAAAAATGACAAAAATCGATAGACGCACACTCTTGAATATTAGGCTTTCGTGCATATTCTTAATTATGTATATGTAGGCTCACAGTTTGAGCTAGGTTCTCTAACGAGGTATGATTCGTGTCTTTGATGGCCACGAATGTTTTGGAAAACATGCATCTCATAATGCCTTTTTTCTATTCATAAGGTATTTTTTCGGCCTCATCTGTGCTTATTTTCAAAGCCTAGATTTTTAACGACTAACGATTAACGACTAACGACTAACGAGGGTTTTGGCCGGTTGAACGACTAACGACTAACGAATTACAAAATTTCTATTACGCACATCCCTGCTGGTGAGCCTACCTGCGCAAAATAGTGGAAAACTTGAACACGGTTTTTGCGCGTACGCTGTCTTTATGCATTCATTTTGATCACGAGCAATAAGCAGGATTTCGAAATTGTCCTTCAAACATCCTTGATGTCGTCAGGTAACTGGATGCCCTGATAAATCAACACTGCCCTTGAATAATGTCTGGGCGAGAAAACACAACAGTGTACCATTCCTTCTGTAGTTGCGTTGTATGTATAGGGACCCTATCAGTTTTTGTAGAGCCATGTGTAGAGCAGGAAAGACTTCTCATACCGTTACAACTGAAATTCCTCCATACTGGCAGGACCCGAGGTTGTTTCTGTTCATGTGTGGTCATCTAGTTCTTTTCAGCAGTGGATACATAGACTCTCAGCTTACCGTTTCCCATGTGTATCGGCAACGTATAATTGATATTCTGATTATGTTGGCAAACTTAACACGTGGGAGGCTGCATTGCTCACAATCGCTCTTAATTTAGGGAAGTGTCTGAATCTCCACTGACCAGAATTGCACTTCCTACTGAGTTCTTCGTCAGCGGTAACCTCTATGACCTCCTCGATCTCCACCGGCGTGTCCCAGAAGGTTAACTTAAACTGGCGAGTTTATTGAAATTGCCGGGGTATTTAATAACATAGTCCTTTCTTTCCTTCCTCTATCTTTTCCTCCTTCTTCGTTCATTTCGCTCTTCATAACTCTTACAATTAACAACTTTTCGTCCTCCTCACCTTCATCTTTTTGTTGCTGTGATACTTTTCTTCGCATTACCTTCCCATTTATTTATTTATTTACTTTTTTTCTTTCCTTCTTTTTCTTGATCTCCTTGTTTCACTGAGAATTCTTACTTTTTCTCTGAATCTCGATCGTCTTGCTGTCCTTGATAATACCATTTTTCATCACCTTATTCTTTTTGCTCTAGTCGTGGCTTTAGGTGGTTGGTAATAATATTCAATAATCAAATAAAGGTCACGACGAAAAACGCTATCGAAAAGACTACAAAAATCAGCTAAGATCGAAAACAGCTGAACAACTATTCAGGTAGCGCGGTGGAAAACGGGCTAGAATTAGAGTTCCTAGTGCCCAAAGATGCCAGTTCGTGCACATGTGCGCAGCGCCGCCCAAAAAGATCGCAGTTTCATGCCGAGCAGTCAAAAATCATCGACATTCAGCGGAAGAAATAAATGCAAATTGTGGTGCGCGCGAAGCGCGCACCAGATTTGGCTTTAACTCGGCCATGCGCAACTCTGCGATTCCAAAATCAGCGTTCAGAGTAACTGTGGAGGTTCGGTTTTTTCTCCATTGGAAAGAGCGTAAAAAGTTGGTATATGTACCAGAAAATGGTTTGGAATCGTTTCTTGGCCCAGATTTGGTTTTGAATTGGCCATGCGCGCGACCCGTTTTTCGAAATCTCAATTCAGAGTGAACGAAGAAATTAGCTCTAAATTGCATTGAAAAGAGCGCAAAAAGCTGGTATAGTAACCCAAAAATAGTTTGGAATGGTTTACTGGTTTTCGAGTAAAAATTGAGAGACCGCGCGTTTTTGTTGTTAATCTCCTTTTTTTTCTTCAGACGGCGTTCACGATCTTGCGGGTACACTTAAAATTGAGCTAGGGAGCTCAAATATGGACAGGAGGCTGGAAATGGATGCAGGTCGCTCCTATTCCATTTTGAACTTGATACCTCAACTTTGAAAGGTATCGTCGATCACTGCTCGAGAGATCGCCGCGTCGAACACATGGGGCACGCACGCAAGCGAGGAGGTAGTGATAGGATCATTACCTTCTCGCATGCGTGCGTGCCACATGTGTTGGACGCGGCGCTCTCTCGACCAGTGATCGACCATACCTCAAAATCGTGGTGTTTACGTACTAAATTAGCCGTGGAGCACGAAAACTGCTTCTTTCTGCTACGACTGTGGAGACCGTGGTGGGTGGGTGAACCTACAGCCAACCAACACAGGTCGTCGGAGGTAAGTACTGAACTTGTCAGAATTCGTACTCATGACGCGTCATCGATCGATAATCAATATTATCGATTTTGGCGCTTTCTGCACTATATGCGGCCAGTAGTAGTGATTACTGAAGGGATTGGTTTTCTTGGTTGGGACATTTTGCTAATCAGTCATTATCGATAAATACCAATCAATAATGTTGATTTTTTCGCCCGTTGCACAAAATGCCGCATTGATTTTTTATTGTTCACTTTTATGGGGAATTTTCTCATCATGCAAGATCAAATATTAATGAAGTCACTTGTTTGGAAACTCTTCTCATCAGGCAAGATCAAATATTAATGATCAATAATATCGAGCTCTCACATGTTGCACAAAATGCGGGAATGAGTGGTATTTTTTATGGTTTTGGGTCATAAGTTTCAAAAATTGTACTCATACGACTATATCGTCTGTTAGATGTTTCATCATTCCAAAATGGAAACCGTTGAGGTCAGAAAGGGAAACTTCGCAAAAATTATGTGAAATTTCTGAAAATTTAGCTTCCTGGCAAAAGTAACGATTTGGTAATGGTGAAAAAAAGTTTCAAAAATACCTTGAAATATCTTAAAAATGATTTGGCGTAAAATAGCCTGGAGTAAGAAAAAAGCTAGGAAATGAAGTGAAATAACCAAAAATGCGATTTGGTGGTCGATCATTTCACAAGCTTCTCCGTTTAATTTATTAAAACGAAATCAAGCGCGCAACGGAAACATTAAGCCATTTTTGAAAGCTGTAATAAGGAAATCAGCATAGGTGAAGCTAGATGATCTGTATTCCATATCGTGCTTGATTTCGTTTTGATAAGTTTAACAGAGAAGCTTGTGAAATGATCAACCACCAAATCTTATTTTTGGTTATTTCACTTCATTTCCTAGCCTTTTCTTACTCCAGGCTATTTTACGCCAAATCATTGTTAAGATATTTCAAGGTATTTTTGAAACTTTTTTTCACCATTACCAAATCGTTACTTTTGCCAGGAAGCTAAATTTTCAGAAATCTCCTTTTCTTTTTTCAGACGGCGTTCACGATCTTGTGTAACCAGTTAAAATTGAGCTAGGAAGCTAATTTTTTGGCAGGAGGCTGGAAATGGATGCAGCTAGCTCCTATTCAATTTTGGAGTTGAAAGCTCAATTTAGCGGACCCTCAAAATTGAGGGTCAAGACGAGGTAAAAACATGTAAACATGTTATTGTAAACCATCCGACGTTCACTGAGCTTCGAAAATGAACTAATGAAAAACAACACAGCTAATGATAGGCTTCCGGCCAAGATTGTTCTCTCTTTGAGACGGTTGGTGTAAATAGGATTAGAGGAGTGCGCAGGACGCCGCAGAAAATGTACGGGACTCCAGTGGAGTGCACAGGACGCCGCAGAAAGCGGTAACCCAATGGGAGTGCGCAGGACTCCGTAGAAAGTGTGCGGGCTCCCAATGGGAATGCGCAGGACGCCGTAGAAAGTGTGCGGGCCCTCAATGGGAAGGCGCAGGACGCCGTAGAAAGTGTGCAGGACCTTAATGGGAGTGCGCAGGACGCCGTATAAAATGTGCGGGCCCCAGTGGGAATGCGCAGGACGCCGTTGAAGGTGTGCGGTAACCCAGTGGGATTGTGCAGGACGCCGTAGAAGGTGTGCGGTAACCCAGTGGGAGTGCGCAGGACGTCGTAGAAAGTGTGCGGGCCCCATTGGGAATGCGCAGGACGCCGTAGAAAGTGTGCGGGCCCCCAGTGGGAATGCGCAGGACGCCGTAGAAGGTGTGCGGTAACCCAGTGGGAGTGCGCAAAACGCCGTAGAAAGTGTGCGGGCCCCCAATGGGAGTGCGCAGGACGATGTAAATAACGTACGGGACCCCAGTGGTAGTATGCAGGCTGCCGTAGAAGGTGTGCGGTAACCCAGTGAGAGTGCGCAGGACGCCGTAGGTGTGCGTGCTCCCTATGGGAGTGCGCAGGACGCCGTAGAAAGTGTGCGGGCCCCCAATGGGAATGGGCAGGACGCCGTAGAAAGTGTGCGGGCCCTCAATGGGAATGCGCAGGACGCCGTAGAAAGTGTGCAGGCCCTCAATGGGAGTGCGCAGGACGCCGTATAAAATGTGCGGGCCCCCAGTGGGAATGCGCAGGACGCCGTTGAAGGTGTGCGGTAACCCAGTGGGAGTGCGCAGGACGCCGTAGAAAGTGTGCGGGCCCCATTGGGAATGCGCAGGACGCCGTAGAAAGTGTGCGGGCCCCCATTGGGAATGCGCAGGACGCCGTAGAAGGTGTGCGGTAACCCAGTGTGAGTGCGCAGGACGCCGTAGAAAGTGTGCGGGCCCCCAATGGGAGTGCGCAGGACGATGTAAAAAGCGTACGGGACCCCAAAGGGAGTGTGCAGGACGCCGTAGAATGTCTGCGGTAACCCAGTGGGAGTGCGCAGAACGCCGTAGAAAGTGTGCGGGACCCCAATGGGAATGCGCAGGACGCCGTAGAAAGTGTGCGGGCCCTCAATGGGAGTGCGCAGGACGCCGTATAAAATGTGCGGGCCCCCAGTGGGAATGCGCAGGACGCCGTAGAAGGTGTGCGGTAACCCAGTGGGAGTGCGCAGGACGCCGTAGGTGTGCGGGCCCCCAGTGGGAATGCGCAGGACGCCGTAAAAGGCGTGCGGTGACTCAGTGGGACTGCGCAGGAGGCCGTAGAAAGCGTGCGACACCCCACTGGAAGTGCGCATGAAGCCGCGAAACGTGTACGGGGTCTCTGTAGGAAAGCGAGGTTTATGGTTGCGGGTCACATTTTTTTGGAGTTATGGTTCTCAGACAACACCGATTCGTACCAATTTCATTCTTTACGGAAAGCAGAAGCTGTCACAAGAGGTTTCGCCTCTCTAAAATGGGAATCGCTAAACAAAAATCAGGTCAAAAAGGGAACCATTTGGAAAAATATATAAAATTTCTAAAAGTTTAGCTTCCTGGCAAAAGTAATGATTTGGCAATGTTATAATTTCAAAAAAAAGTTGAGAAAAATTTTCAAAAACGTCTTGAAATATCTTTAAAAATGATTTGGCGCAAAATAACCAGAAGTAATCAAAAAACTGGGAAATGTAGTGAAATGATTAACATCGGATTTGGCGGTCAGTCGTAGGCCAACTTTTTATAAGTAGTGAGAGACGAGGTATAGGATTTTACGAGCTTCTCCGTTAAACTTATCAAAGCTAAATCAAGCGCGCATCGAATTTGAGCGTTACGTTTACATAGCTTGACCCACCCTGATTACCGTGTTACAGCTTCGATGAAATGTTTTAAGGTTTCCGTTGCGCGCTTGATTTAGCTTTGATAAGCTTAACGGAGAAGCTCGCAAAATCCTATACCTCGTCTCTCACTACTTATAAAAAGTTGGCCTACGACTGACCGCCAAATCCGATGTTAATCATTTCACTACATTTCCCAGTTTTTTGATTACTTCTGGTTATTTTGCGCCAAATCATTTTTAAAGATATTTCAAGACGTTTTTGAAAATTTTTCTCAACTTTTTTTTGAAATTATAACATTGCCAAATCATTACTTTTGCCAGGAAGCTAAACTTTTAGAAATTCACCGAATAAAAACAGTTGAACAATGAAAGCGACACTTCAATCAACGTTTTTGACTAGATGAGTACACAAATATTCGAGAAGGGCAGTCCGGAGGTAAATGTTCATTGATGGAAATTCAATTTCAAGCCACTCAGCAGAAAATTTTCTGGTGGTTTACTTCCAATTATGAGGAAATGCTGGTTTTTACCACAGAATTCCTCCTAGGTGCTGATCCGACAGATAATCTGCCAGATTACTGATAAATTAGGGAAATTGTCCCCGAAAATCTCACGAATTTTCATGTAATCCTCCAGAATACTTTCGTTTTCCAGCAGAAAGGTGTTTTTCCAAGAAGTGGCAGTAAATTTCCAGTAAAACGCAAAAATGTGCCAAAATCTTCGTGGACGTCATCGCAAACGCGCCGAGAAAAGTGTGTTGGACCCAACTGGGAGTGCGCCAAGCGCCGAGAAAAGTGTGTTGGACCCAACTGGGAGTGCGCCGAGCGCCAAGAAAAGTGTGGTGGACCCAACTGGGAGTGCGCCAAGCGCCGAGAAAAGTGTGTTGGACCCAACTGGGAGTGCGCCAAGCGCCGAGAAAAATGTGTTGGACCCAACTGGGAGTGCGCCGAGCGCCAAGAAAAGTGTGTTGGACCCAACTGGGAGTGCGCCGAGCGCCAAGAAAAAAGTGGTGGACCCAACTGGAAATGCGCCGAGCGTCGAGAAAAGTGTGTTGGACCCAACTAGGAGTGCGCCAAGTGCCGAGAAAAGTGTGTCGGACCCAACTGGGAGTGCGCCAAGCGCCGAGAAAAGTGTGTCGGACCCAACTGGGAGTGCGCCAAGCGCCGAGAAAAGTGTGTTGGACTCAACTGGGAGTGCGCCGAGCGCCAAGAAGAAAGTGGTGGACCCAACTGGAAATGCGCCGAGCGTCGAGAAAAGTGTGTTGGACCCAACTAGGAGTGCGCCAAGCGCCGAGAAAAGTGTGTTGGACCCAACTAGGAGTGCGCCAAGCGCCGAGAAAAGTGTGTTGGACCCAACTGGGAGGGCGCCGAGCGTCAAGAAAAAAGTGGTGGACCCAACTGGAAATGCGCCGAGCGTCGAGAAAAGTGTGTTGGACCCAACTGGGAGTGCGCCGAGCGTCAAGAAAAAAGTGGTGGACCCAACTGGAAATGCGCCGAGCGTCGAGAAAAGTGTGTTGGACCCAACTAGGAGTGCGCCAAGCGCCGAGAAAAGTGTGTTGGACCCAACTGGGAGTGCGCCAAGCGCCGAGAAAAGTGTGTGGGAGCCAACTGGAAGTGCGCCAAGCGCCGAGAGAAGTGTGCGGGACCTAAGTGGAAGTGCGCCAAACGCCGACGAACGTGTATGGGACCCAATCGGGATTGCGATCAGCGCCGAGAGAACTGTGCGGGAGTCCGTGGTACCCTCATGAGAAGTTCTTTTATCATAGGTCTATGAGAAGTTCTTTTATCATAGGGCAGTTGCAGGGCCTAGATGGATTGGTGTAGGATTGTATAAGGAGAGAGATCGATCTTGAAATGGGAGAGAGATCGATCTTGAAAGGGTGTAAAATAAATTGATCGGCTGAGCGGGGGCGGTTTGAGGTGAGCAGAATGCTGCACGTGTAAATAGTCGGAAATTTTCGGCAACTTCCGGCACACGGCGCATTGAGGGAGGTCATAAATGATATAAATAATTAAACTAATAGAAATACTGATGGCGTTCCGCTGCGGTTCGGTATCCCTACAGCAGCACTTTGAACTATGCTCAGCAGTGGAATCGTAAGTTTTGGTAAGTGTTCCGAATGTCTATTCTCTATGCATTCCACGTTACTAACGATCGTAATTATAAGGATACTAGTGTTCACATTTTACCTTGTGTGGAGCCTGAATATTATCGCACAAGAGGTGCGCTTGCACTGTAGCGCTCATTGTAACGGTAACATGCCCGGTGTATATTTGAGGAGAGGCTGTTCAAGACTAACTCGTCAACTATTACCTTTTACTTGCAAACGTTGCCTTTATAATGCCTTATCAATCATATCAAAGAAGAATGTTTTGATAGCTGGCCGATTATTTTTCATTTAGCATCTTCGCTTCCCCTGAGTAGGTGAGTAATAACTTGTTCACCTTAGTCCTCATCCTAAGCGTCGACGAACACGTATGGGACCCAACTGCGAGTACGCAGACCGCCGGAGTACCTGTGCGGGACTCGATTGGTAGTGCGCAGGACGCCGTAGAAAGTGTGTGGGACCCAAGTGGGAGTGCGCAGGACGCCGTAGAAAGTCGGTCAGCAGTGCTAACAGGGAAGTCAAGTTTCGGTAAGATATGTGCAGAAACTTAAAGGCAGCGTACGCGCAAAAACCGTGGGTGCTCTTTCGGAATAGAAGACCCACTAAAGAATACAATGAGATTAGCAATCGTTCGAAAATGACCTACCGCTCGGTTGGTCACATCGAACAGTTCAGTGTGTTTAAAAAAGACTAAATCATTCGACGGCTTCAAAGGGAATATCGTTTCTCATGAAATTTCTCTAATGGGTCGTCTATTCCGCAAGAGCACCAAACCGTGTTCAGGTTTTTCACTATTTTGAGCAGGTAGGCCAACCAGGTTGTGATATATTGCAAAAAGGCCACCGAAAACACTAAAATTTCGGAGAAAAACTCGTTTGAAAATCCCGGAGCATTCAGCTTCCTTTTCTCTACGTCTGTCCGGTGTGTCTTGTGTAATGCACAAATGTCGGAAATGCTGGACGTCTAAAATAGTTTAGCCCCTGTAACTTCTTGAGTTGATTATTTCTTTCGGCCTTTTCATTGTGAAGAATTCTCTGAAAATAAGAAACTTTCGATACACTCGTTTGAACGCGAAGATTTCTCGAAATAAAGACTATGGAATTTTTAATTTCCGCCGCAGCCTGCCGGAGCCCGTCGTGGCGCTTCTGTTCCTCGTGTATGATGATCGACCGGGAAAACGCCTCTCCTACCACGGAGCCGTTTTCAAAAGGCTACATCCTTATGAGGACGCAGCATTGAGGTCTCAAGCTTTGCCAACTATCTCCACTTGGTTAAAACTATGGATTAAGAAGAAAAAATCAAGTGCGGTTTCCTACGCGGACGCTGCCTTTAACGAAATTTAATGAAACGGCACTTAAGGGAACGACTTTCAAACTTATTGAATTTAAATCGGAAAATGAAAGTTCCAAAGGTCTCTCTACCTAAGTTTGGTGAGCCGCCCTTGAAGTTAAGATGAAATTCTATGAGATTCAACTTCTCTCTTGATGCGCCACACAATCAAGTTCTTTTAAGAATCATTAATATTTTTTGAATGCATTTTGAGTCTGTGCGACACCTTTCGTCGGTCAGCAGACCGGCGTTATAAAGTGCTAATACCCTTCTACACAAACTCGTTAGCAATTCACCGTTACCAGTCGCCGTATTCATGAAACTACAGGAGGGTGAAGGGTGGCGTAACCTACAGGCGTCCGGCGTTAGGCAACCAATATTGTATCTCCCAGTCAAAACTTCAATTGTGACAGCCCGTCTTCGCCACCCGTGGGAGCAGAGGCAGGCACGAGTAGCCACCCGCAGCGACGAAGAGAAGAATACCGCGTAAGAGGCTGTTTTCTCTAACAATAAGCCCCGTTATCAATGCATTTCGACTGGCATAGTTTACTCGGCCTTAAATGGATGGGTGAACCAGTTGAGCGCGCGCTGCCTGCCAGGGAACCATGGATCAATATCTGACATGTGAGATCGACGTAGCAGTCAGTACCAGGGCTGTGCGTAACTGAATTTTGTTATTTCGTAAATCGTAAATCGTAATTTTTCAAATTCCCCGTAATTCGTAATTCGTAACAGATAATGAATAATCACACACATGGCTTAAACCTCATTCGATATGGAAACACCTCATCACTAAAGTGCCGAGTTATCTTCAGACAAAACCTCAAGCCCTACCTTTGATGTGGAAACACTTCTGGAGCATTTACGGCGCTTGGCGTTCAAAAAATCTCAGGCATGGAGTCGGGCTAGAGTTACCAATGCAGCAAATGATTGGGAGATGTATAGGGCTATATGTTTCAGTTTTGACAAGCAATTGAAAAAATTCAACAGAAATATTGAAAAGAGGATCATTGAATCAGGTGAAAAAAATGCGTTCTATGGGCTGTTGAATGCTAGATTGAGGGACAAACCCCGGTTAGGGCCTATTGAGTTTGATGGGTCCATAATAACAGACGATAAAGAGAGGTCGGAAATCTTCGCATCTGTTTTTGAAAAGCCTTTTTGCGAGGATGATGGGCCTAGTGGCGTTATGAATCCTGCCCAGGAATTCAATACTATGGATGATTCTATTTGGTTTTATCCAGAGGATGTTCACAAGTTCCTTTCTAGCTGGCCTAATTCATTTTCCGACAACCAGACCATTTGCTTTTAAAATTCATTAAACATGTAGCCCACCTCATAGTTGGACCGCTTACATATATATTTAATCTTTCGTTCATGCGAGCAGAGGTTCCGGATAGGTGGCGTGTAGCCTTTGTAACTCCTATTCCAAAAAGCCCCCTCATACTAACCCTGAAAACTTTAGGCCAGTAAGCATTACCTCTATTTTCAGTAGGTTGTTCGAGAAGATCCTTAAGGTGAGAATATGCAAGCATTTGGAGGATCACTCAATAATTTCGGATTCCCAGCATGGTTTTCAAAAGAAAAAGTCGACGGTTACGGCCATGTTGCATTCACTTAACGAATGGACCTCAAACGTGGATGAAGGAAAAGGGGTTGATGTCATCTATGTTGACTTTTGCAAGGCTTTCGACAGGGTCTCTCATTCCAAACTCATGTCCAAACTCGCCCTAGTTGGCATTCATCCTAGAATTATAGCATGGATAAGAGCCTTTTTAAGCAATAGGTCGTTTGTTGTTCGAGTCAACTCAACTTTTTCTGATCCGTTTTTTTTCTGACCCGTTTGCAGTGGAGTACCCCAGGGAGGAGTTCTCTCTCCAATTTTATTCAATATATTTACTTATGAGTTGCCACGAATAGTTACGTTTGGTAAGGTTAAAGGCTGTGCTTTTGCGGATGATTTTAAAATTTTCTCTCCTATCCAGACGGCATGCGACAAGGAGTACTTGCAAATGGCTTTGGATAAGGTTGTAAGCTGGTCTAGAGAGTGGAGTATGTTGCTCTCAAAGGAAAAAAACTAAAGTCTTGCACATTGGAAGCGATAGTTCAGCTGCTTTTTATACCATTGATGGCCAGCAGCTCGAGGTTGTCGACGAGATATTGGATTTGGGTTTCGTGGTATGCAGGGATCTCACCTTTGATGCTCATTGTGCTAAGGCTGTGTCTAGAGCTAGTAAAGTTATGTATAGCATGTTCAGAGCCCTGTCCAGCAACAACGAAAGGGTGCTTCTTAATGCTTATAAAACGTATGTTAGACCACACCTTGAGTACGGGACTGTAATTTCCAACCCTCACAAGGTCTCGACCAGGGGTGTGTTGGAAAAACTCCAAAACAGCTTCACACTCAAGGTGATGATCAGGGTCAGGGGTCTCAGCTATGATGAAATTCTCTGCAGCATTGCTAGGAATAAGGAACTACAACTTGAATCGCTGGCTTGCAGAAGGAAAAGGTCCGATCTTCTGATGGTTTATAAGATCTTGTATGGGTATGTTGGACTCAAGCCAAATGATTTCCTCCAGCTCAGGGCGTCTACCACAAGAGGCAGCAGCTTCAAACTTGTCCGCAACAGAGCCAGGAAAAGTTTGAGGCACCACTTCTTTGCTAATAGAGCAGGAAGTGAGTTTGAAAAGTTACTCAAGAGGGGCGACCTCCCTACAACTCTTTCCGCTTTCAAACGTAGCTTGGATCAGTACTTGATGACTGAGGATGACAGAGCCTGTTTCAATTCATATTGGTACTATATCTGTTTCCTGTCCTTTTATATTCAATGTTTTCTCTTGTTTTTCTATGTAACTTAACTATGCAGGCGTGACCTGCAATAAACAAATATAAAATACAAAAACACTTTAGTGATGAGGTGTTTTCACATCAAAGGTAGGGCTTGAGGTTTGGTTTGAAAAATAACACGGTTCTGAGCAGTACTTGAAAAAATTTCAGTGAACGTACGTGGGATAGAAACAACTTTACAGAACAGTAAAATTTTAAGCTTGACCAAGTACCGAACCTGTGCCACGTTTTGCCCTACTCTTGAATATGGAAATATAAAGAATCATCGCTATATCAAACACAGTTTGGTGAAAGCCAAGGAGGGGAACTGTGTTAGGAAAAAATGCGGTGTTCGAGAGTTGAAGGCCATATCTGTCTAGGGAAGGATACACACTTGTTTAAAGGCAGCATACACGCTCGTAAACGTGATTGAGATAACTACGGAAATAGAATGGTATGGCCTAGATTACAACGCCTACGCATTTTGGAGTGTCAAAAACGATCCACAATGCCGCTCCATTAGTTAGAAGTTGGCCCCGCCCTGTATTTTCACGCCCCCTGTATTTGGCCTTTTCCTACAACGCAAGGTTACTGGGTCATATTCACCGTCAGTACGGTTGGTGGATTGCCTAACAAGTGAACCACACACGTCACTGACGGCGAAGATGGCCCAGCAACCCTGCGTTGGAGGAAAATGGCAAATTCAGGGGGCGTGAAAATACAGGGCGGAGCCGACTTCTAGCTCATGTAGCGGCGTTTTGGGTAATTTTTGACACTTCGAAATGCGTAGGGATTATGTTGTAAGCCATACGGCTCGATCCACATTGTTATCCCAACCACGTTTACGAGCGTGTATGATGCCTTTAAAGGCACTGTTCACGATAAACTTCATCCTCGAATTTCCCTAGGCAAACGCTTCTCATGGCTCTCAGAAGCAGAACAGTGTCGAAGAAACAGGACGAAAAGCTACCCAGGAGCCGCAAAACGGCTTAGAAAAGTGGGCAAACCCCGCCGCCCTGGGCATGTCCGGCCCCTTTCCGCCCCGCGACGTGAACAATGGAACAATCGAGAACGTGAGATGAGCGATGGTTTCCGATAAAAAGCCCCGTTCTGTCCTTCATTCTCAACTTATCTCTTTACTCAGGTCAGCTCGCATACATTGGCTGCAAAAGACGGAAGTTACAAGCCCCGGACAACTCGTCCACAATGCTTCCCTAGCTCAATTTTTGAGGGACCATAAATCCGTTCCCAGAAGGTCTTGTACAATTCCAGAGACATCATTGGAATGAGAATGGGACCGTTTTCAAGATGGGTTTTCAAGATGGGTAAAAAAACAAAGAAGATATTTTCCACCGCTCCACCGACTTGGCTCGTTTATGGAACAAAGAAGGGTTGGAACCCAATAACAAATTTCTGAAAGTTGGGCTCCGCAGAAAAGGTCAAGGATTTGGCATTGCTCTAAAATGTAGTGAAATTGTTTCATTAGATTTGGCTATCGAACAGATTTTCTAAATGTAGTGAAATAGTTGAATCGATTTGGCTGTTGTTGGTATATGAAGATAACATAATCATTAAATGTAGTGAAATTGTTGCAAACGGATTTGGCAGGAGCTCTATGAATTATCACAGTCAAATCACGCGTCAGAAGGTCCTCTGGCGAGCGAATGAAGACAAAAAGAAAAAATAATAAACCTCAGTCAACAATGCTGAACGAAACGTGGCCTTATGGGCTAGAAATAAGGTTCTCGAATGTTATTCTGCCTTTTCAGTGTAGCTCCCACTTAGGTACTAGACCTTCCCTCTTCCCTCACTGATTAGATAAAAATCACGAAAACGAAATGTAACACAATTTATTAGCTACTGACGCTATGTCTTCGTGTCCTCAACGCTTTCACGATTCACATTGTATGGAAAAGTTTTTGCTGCTAGACTTATTCTTGTTCTCATTTGGTTCAATATGCGCTCCAAGAAAAACCCCTTCTGACGCGTGATTTGACTGTGATAATTCATAGAGCTCTTGCCAAATCCGTTTGCAACAATTTCACTACATTTAATGATTATGTTATCTTCATATACCAACAACAGCCAAATCGATTCAACTATTTCACTACATTTAGAAAATCTGTTCGATAGCCAAATCTAATGAAACAATTTCACTACATTTTAGAGCAATGCCAAATCCTTGACCTTTTTCTGCGGAGCCCAACTTTCAGAAATTTCACAACTTTTTCAAGGGTTTCCTTCTAAAACATCGTCAATCTCTAAAAAGTCAAGTTGTTGTTTTTTCGAAAACATAGTGGTAGAAATGAGGAGACAACCGCTCCGTTGCTAAGACTGCAAGATAATTGTTGCAACGCGGCTTCCTACAAATAGATGCAAGGCATATACTTTTTGAATTTAAAAGTCGAAAAATGAAGAAATGAGCTTCAAAATGACCCAATTGTACAGGTTCTAGGCACTATTCTAGACGGGGGGGGGCACGCACCATTCAAGACAGAAATGAAATGAACGGCTAATTGGTGAGGCTACCAGTCGAAGTATTTCCGCAGAGCTCTAATAAAACAATGATTGATAGCGCAGTATCAGCCTCTTTTATCAGAGTTTTTCATCATTTCTATGAGTAAATCTTGGGTGGCCCCACCACGTCTAGGATATACCCAGGGTCAGCCGCTCTAGCCAAACTTCACCGGTTCATGCTGATGTGGCTGGTCTGCGCCGGCCCATATGTCTGTTTCGGAAAAGGAACGATAGTTAAAGGCAGTGTTCACGATGAATATCGGACTCGAGTTCGACCCAAAAATGGGATTGTTTTGTCGTGATGTAACTAGTAGTGAAAAAATAGCGAAGAAAAACGTCCAGAATAAGTCAAAATAACGGCTTCTTAATTCAGGGCGTGGACGAGAATCATGGGCCCTGCTGATTTCGTCAAGCGCGCGCTAATCGCGAAATCTGCGCGAATCGCGAAATCTGCGCGAATCGCGAAATCTGCGCGAATCGGTAATGCTAATTGAGGCAGAGTTGCTTGGCAATTTGCCATCGAAACGCGTGCGGCGCCACAAGCTCGTCCGATCGGGGGCGGACCGGGATAGGTAGGCGCATCGGGAGAGCTTTCAAAGCCGTTTGTATTCATTTCTGGCCAGTTTTCGTTGCCTTCTTAGACCCTATCCTCTACAGCAGCTGCCAACTTAGAGTTTCACACCGAGACCTCGAGAACGAGATTTGTCGTGAACACTGCCTTTAAGTGCGCCAGCCAGAAGAGGGCTACCGTAATCTTAGGAATAATGTTATTCGGCTCTCGTAAACAAATTGGATGATACAAAATTGACCAAGGGTATAGTATAAAAGAAGTGAAAGAGCGGTGTGTCTTGATTCACACACCGTCCTGCTCCAGAGGTCAGCAGTTGAGGATCTGCATGGACTACAAAGCAGGAAAACATCACCACCTGTAGGGAAGATGAAGCGAATTCGGAGTCAGAACTTAGAAAATTTTAGAGCTAACTCGAGTGAGATTACGGTAGCCCTGTTCTGGCGGACTTAACTATCGTTCTTGTAGATTCGGATGCCTGGCTTGCATACGGTGTCCTGAGCATTAAACTGAGGTCCTGCACACTCCTACTGAGATCCAGCACACATTCCATGAAGTCCTGCTCATCCTTACAGGGGTCTTGCACACGTTTCATGATGTCCTGCACACTCCTACTGATGTTCTGCACACATTCCACGAAGTTCTGCTCATCCTTACAGAGGTCTTGCACACGTTTCATGATGTCCTGCACACTCCTACTAAGGTCCTGCACACATTCCTTGATGTCCTGCACACCCCTATTGGGGTCCTGCACACGTTCTATGATGTCCTGCACAATTTTACTAAGGTCCTACACACATTCCATGACGTCCTGCTAATCCCTACTGGGGTCCTGCACACGCTTCATGATGTCCTGTACACTCCTACTGATGTCCTGCACACATTCCATGAAGTCCTGCTCATCCTTACAGGGGTGTTGCACACGTTTCATGATGTCCTGCACACTCCTACTAAGGTCCTGCACACATTCTACGACGTCCTGCACACCCCTACTGGGGTCCTGCACAGGTCCCATGATGTCCTGCACACTCCTACTGAGGTTTTGCACACATTCTTCGACGACCTGCACACCCCTACTGGTGTCCTGCACAGGTCAGATGATGTGCTGCAAACTCCTACTGAGGTCCTGCATACATTCTACGACGTCCTGCATACCCCTACTGGGGTCTTGCACAGGTCGCATGTCCTACACGCTCCTACTGAGGTCCTGCATACATTCTACTACGTCCTGCATACCCCTACTGGGGTCTTGCACAGGTCCCATGTCCTGCACACTCCTACTGAGGTCCTGCATACATTCTACGACGTCCTGCATACCCCTACTGGGGTCCTGCACAGGTTCCATGATGCCCTGCTCACTCATACTGAGGTCCTGCACACATCCTACGACGTCCTGCACACCCTTCTGGGGTCCTGCACAGGTCCCATGATGTCCTGCACACTCCTACTAAGGTCCTGCACACTCCTACTGAGGTCCTGCACACATTCTACGACGTCCTGCACACCCTACTGGGGTCCTGCACATGTCCCATGATGTCCTGCATACTCCTACTAAGGTCCTGCACACTCCCACTGAGGTTCTGCACACATTCTACGACGTCCTGCACACCCCTACTGGGGTCCTGCACAGGTCCCATGATGTCCTGCACACTCCTACTAAGGTCTTGCACACGTTCCATAATGTCCTGCAGACTCCTACTGAGGTCCTGCACACCCCTACTGGGGTCCTGCACAGGTCCCATGATGTCTTGCACACTCCTACTAAGGTCCTGCACACTCCTACTGAGGTCCTGCACACATTCTACGACGTCCTGCACACCCCTACTGGGGTCCTGCGCGGGTCCCATAATGTCCTGCACACTCCTACTGAGGTCCTGCACACCCCTACTGGGGTCCTGCACAGGTCCCATGATGTCCTGCACACTCCTACTGGGGTCCTGCACAGGGCCCATGATGTCCTGCACACTCCTACTGAGGTTCTGCACACATTCTACGACGTCCTGCACACCCCTACTGGGGTCCTGCACAGGTCCCATGATGTCCTGCACACTCCTACTGAGGTTCTGCACACATTCTACGACGTCCTGCACACCCCTACTGGGGTCCTGCACAGGTCCCATGATGTCCTGCACACTCCTACTGAGGTTCTGCACTCATTCTACGACGTCCTGCACACTCCTACTGGGGTCCTGCACAGGTCCCATGATGTCCTGCACACTCCTACTGAGGTTCTGCACACATTCTACGACGTCCTGCACACCCCTACTGGGGTCCTGCACAGGTCCCATGATGTCCTGCACACTCCTACTGAGGTTCTGCACACATTCAACGACGTCCTGCACACCCCTTCTGGGGTCCTGCACAGGTCCCATGATGTCCTGCACACTCCTACTGAGGTTCTGCACACATTCTACGACGTCCTGCACACCCCTTCTGGGGTCCTGCACAGGTCCCATGATGTCCTGCACACTCCTACTAAGGTCCTGCACACTCCTACTGAGGTCCTGCACACATTCTACGACGTCCTGCACACCCCTACTGGGGTCCTGCACATGTCCCATGATGTCCTGCATACTCCTACTAAGGTCCTGCACACTCCCACTGAGGTTCTGCACACATTCTACGACGTCCTGCACAACCCTACTGGGGTCCTGCACAGGTCCCATGATGTCCTGCACACTCCTACTAAGGTCTTGCACACGTTCCATAATGTCCTGCAGACTCCTACTGAGGTCCTGCACACCCCTACTGGGGTCCTGCACAGGTCCCATGATGTCTTGCACACTCCTACTAAGGTCCTGCACACTCCTACTAAGCTCCTGCACACATTCTACGACGTCCTGCACACCCCTACTGGGGTCCTGCGCGGGTCCCATAATGTCCTGCACACTCCTACTGAGCTCCTGCACACCCCTACTGGGGTCCTGCACAGGTGTCATGATGTCCTGCAAACTCCTACTGAGGTTCTGCACACATTCTACGACGTCCTGCACACCCCTAATGGGGTCCTGCACAGGTCCCATGATGTCCTGCACACTCCTACTGAGGTTCTGCACACATTCTACGACGTCCTGCACACCCCTACTGGGGTCCTGCACAGGTCCCATGATGTCCTGCACACTCCTACTGAGGTTCTGCACACATTCTACGACGTCCTGCACACCCCTACTGGGGTCCTGCACAGGTCACATGATGTCCTGCACACTCCTACTGAGGTTCTGCACACATTCTACGACGTCCTGCACACCCCTACTGGGGTCCTGCACAGGTCCCATGATGTCCTGCACACTCCTACTGAGGTTCTGCACACATTCTACGACGTCCTGCACACTCCTACTGGGGTCCTGCACAGGTCCCATGATGTCCTGCACACTCCTACTGAGGTTCTGCACACATTCTACGACGTCCTGCACACCCCTTATGGGGTCCTGCACAGGTCCCATGATGTCCTGCACACTCCTACTAAGGTCCTGCACACTCCTACTGAGGTCCTGCACACATTCTACGACGTCCTGCACACCCCTACTGGGGTCCTGCACATGTCCCATGATGTCCTGCATACTCCTACTAAGGTCCTGCACACTCCCACTGAGGTTCTGCACACATTCTACGACGTCCTGCACACCCCTACTGGGGTCCTGCACAGGTCCCATGATGTCCTGCACACTCCTACTAAGGTCTTGCACACGTTCCATAATGTCCTGCAGACTCCTACTGAGGTCCTGCACACCCCTACTGGGGTCCTGCACAGGTCCCATGATGTCTTGCACACTCCTACTAAGGTCCTGCACACTCCTACTGAGGTCCTGCACACATTCTACGACGTCCTGCACACCCCTACTGGGGTCCTGCGCGGGTCCCATAATGTCCTGCACACTCCTACTGAGGTCCTGCACACCCTACTGGGGTCCTGCACAGGTCCCATGATGTCCTGCACACTCCTACTGAGGTCCTGCACAGGGCCCATGATGTCCTGCACACTCCTACTGAGGTTCTGCACACATTCTACGACGTCCTGCACACCCCTACTGGGGTCCTGCACAGGTCCCATGATGTCCTGCACACTCCTACTGAGGTTCTGCACACATTCTACGACGTCCTGCACACCCCTACTGGGGTCCTGCACAGGTCCCATGATGTCCTGCACACTCCTACTGAGGTTCTGCACTCATTCTACGACGTCCTGCACACCCCTAATGGGGTCCTGCACAGGTCCCATGATGTCCTGCACACTCCTACTGAGGTTCTGCACACATTCTACGACGTCCTGCACACCCCTACTGGGGTCCTGCACAGGTCCCATGATGTCCTGCACACTCCTACTGAGGTTCTGCACACATTCTACGACGTCCTGCACACCCCTACTGGGGTCCTGCACAGGTCACATGATGTCCTGCACACTCCTACTGAGGTTCTGCACACATTCTACGACGTCCTGCACACCCCTACTGGGGTCCTGCACAGGTCCCATGATGTCCTGCACACTCCTACTGAGGTTCTGCACACATTCTACGACGTCCTGCACACTCCTACTGGGGTCCTGCACAGGTCCCATGATGTCCTGCACACTCCTACTGAGGTTCTGCACACATTCTACGACGTCCTGCACACCCCTTATGGGGTCCTGCACAGGTCCCATGATGTCCTGCACACTCCTACTAAGGTCCTGCACACTCCTACTGAGGTCCTGCACACATTCTACGACGTCCTGCACACCCCTACTGGGGTCCTGCACATGTCCCATGATGTCCTGCATACTCCTACTAAGGTCCTGCACACTCCCACTGAGGTTCTGCACATTCTACGCCGTCCTGCACACCCCTACTGGGGTCCTGCACAGGTCCCATGATGTCCTGCACACTCCTACTAAGGTCTTGCACACGTTCCATAATGTCCTGCAGACTCCTACTGAGGTCCTGCACACCCCTACTGGGGTCCTGCACAGGTCCCATGATGTCTTGCACACTCCTACTAAGGTCCTGCACACTCCTACTGAGGTCCTGCACACATTCTACGACGTCCTGCACACCCCTACTGGGGTCCTGCGCGGGTCCCATAATGTCCTGCACACTCCTACTGAGGTCCTGCACACCCCTACTGGGGTCCTGCACAGGTCCCATGATGTCCTGCACACCCCTACTGAGGTCCTGCACAGGGCCCATGATGTCCTGCACACTCCTACTGAGGTTCTGCACACATTCTACGACGTCCTGCACACCCCTACTGGGGTCCTGCACAGGTCCCATGATGTCCTGCACACTCCTACTGAGGTTCTGCACACATTCTACGACGTCCTGCACACCCCTACTGGGGTCCTGTACAGGTCCCATGATGTCCTGCACACTCCTACTGAGGTTCTGCACTCATTCTACGACGTCCTGCACACCCCTACTGGGGTCCTGCACAGGTCCCATGATGTCCTGCACACTCCTACTGAGGTTCTGCACACATTCTACGACGTCCTGCACACCCCTACTGGGGTCCTGCACAGGTCCCATGATGTCCTGCACACTCCTACTGAGGTTCTGCACACTCCTACTGAGGTCCTGCACACATTCTACGACGTCCTGCACACCCCTACTGGGGTCCTGCACATGTCCCATGATGTCCTGCATACTCCTACTAAGGTCCTGCACACTCCCACTGAGGTTCTGCACACATTCTACGACGTCCTGCACACCCCTACTGGGGTCCTGCACAGGTCCCATGATGTCCTGCACACTCCTACTAAGGTCTTGCACACGTTCCATAATGTCCTGCAGACTCCTACTGAGGTCCTGCACACCCCTACTGGGGTCCTGCACAGGTCCCATGATGTCTTGCACACTCCTACTAAGGTCCTGCACACTCCTACTGAGGTCCTGCACACATTCTACGACGTCCTGCACACCCTACTGGGGTCCTGCACAGTAAGTTCCATGATGTCCTGCACAGACACTCCTACTGAGGGTCTTGCACATTTGACGTCCATGATGTCCTGCACTCCTGCACAGACCAAGGTCTTGCACTCTACGTTGCATTCTATGATGTCCTGCACACTCCTACTGGGGTCCTGCACAGGGCCATGATGTCCTGCACACTCCTACTGAGGTTCTGCACATTCTACGACGTCCTGCACACCCCTACTGGGGGTCCTGCACAGGTCCCATGATGTCCTGCACACTCCTACTGAGGTTCTTGCACACATTCTACGACGTCCTGCACACCCCTACTGGGGTCCTGCACAGGTCCCATGATGTCCCTGCACACTCCTACTGAGGTTCTGCACTCATTCTACGACGTCCTGCACACTCCTACTGGGGTCCTGCACAGGTCCCATGATGTCTGCATGCTCCTACTAAGGTCCTGCACACTCCTACTGGAGGTTCTGCACACATTCTACGACGTCCTGCACACCCCTACTGGGGTCCTGCACAGGTCCCATGATGTCCTGCACCCTCCTACTGTGGTTCTGCACACATTCAACGACGTCCTGCACACCCCTTCTGGGGTCCTGCACAGGTCCCATGATGTCCTGCACACTCCTACTGAGGTTCTGCACACATTCTACGACGTCCTGCACACCCCTTCTGGGGTCCTGCACAGGTCCCATGATGTCCTGCACACTCCTACTAAGGTCCTGCACACTCCTACTGAGGTCCTGCACACATCTCTACGACGTCCTGCACACCCCTACTGGGGTCCTGCACATGTCCCATGATGTCCTGCATACTCCTACTAAGGTCCTGCACACTCCCACTGAGGTTCTGCACACATTCTACGACGTCCTGCACAACCCTACTGGGGTCCTGCACAGGTCCCATGATGTCCTGCACACTCCTACTAAGGTCTTGCACACGTTCCATAATGTCCTGCAGACTCCTACTGAGGTCCTGCACACCCCTACTGGGGTCCTGCACAGGTCCCATGATGTCTTGCACACTCCTAATAAGGTCCTGCACACTCCTACTAAGCTCCTGCACACATTCTACGACCTCCTGCACACCCCTACTGGGGTCCTGCGCGGGTCCCATAATGTCCTGCACACTCCTACTGAGTCCTGCACACCCCTACTGGGGTCCTGCACAGGTGTCATGATGTCCTGCAAACTCCTACTGAGGTTCTGCACACATTCTACGACGTCCTGCACACCCCTAATGGGGTCCTGCACAGGTCCCATGATGTCCTGCACACTCCTACTGAGGTTCTGCACACATTCTACGACGTCCTGCACACCCCTACTGGGGTCCTGCACAGGTCCCATGATGGCCTGCATACACACTCCTACTGAGGTTCTGCACACATTCTACGACGTCCTGCACACCCCTATTGGGGTCCTGCACAGGTCACATGATGTCCTGCACACTCCTACTGAGGTTCTGCACACATTCTACGACGTCCTGCACACCCCTACTGGGGTCCTGCACAGGTCCCATGATGTCCTGCACACTCCTACTGAGGTTCTGCACACATTCTACGACGTCCTGCACACCCCTACTGGGGTCCTGCACAGGTCCCATGATGTCCTGCACACTCCCTACTGAGGTTCTGCACATATTATACGATGTCCTGCACATCCCTATGGGGATGTGCACAGGTCCCATGATGTCCTGCACACTCACTCCTACTAAGGTCCTGCACACTCCTACTGAGGTCCTGCCCACATTCTACGACGTCCTGCACACCCCTACTGGGGTTGTGCACAGGTCCCATGATGTCCTGCACACTCCTTCTAAGGTCCTGCACACTCCCACTGAGGTTCTGCACACATTCTACGGACGTCCTGCACACCTACTGGGGTCCTGCACAGGTCCCATGATGTCCTGCACACTCCTACTAAGGTCTTGCACGTTCCATAATGTCCTGCAGACTCCTACTGAGGTCCTGCACACCCCTACTGGGGTCCTGCACAGAGTCCCATGATGTCTTGCACACTCCTACTAAGGTCCTGCACACTCCTACTGAGGTCCTGCACACATTCTACGACGTCCTGCACACCCCTACTGGGGTCCTGCACAGGTCCCATAATGTCCTGCACACTCCTACTGAGGTCCTGCACACCCCTACTGGGGTCCTGCACAGGTCCCATGATGTCCTGCACACTCCTACTGAGGTCCTGCACAGGGCCCATGATGTCCTGCACACTCCTACTGAGGTTCTGCACACATTCTACGACGACCTGCACACCCCTACTGGGGTCCTGCACAGGTCCCATGATGTCCTGCACACTCCTACTGAGGTTCTGCGCACATTCTACGACGTCCTGCACACCCCTACTGGGGTCCTGTACAGAGTCCCATGATGTCCCTGCACACTCCTACTGAGGTTCTGCACTCATTCTACGACGTCCTGCACACTCCTACTGGGGTCCTGCACAGGTCCCGTGATGTCCTGCACACTCGTACTGACGTTCTGCCCACATTCTACGACTTCCTGCACACCCCTACTGGGGTCCTGCACAGGTCCCTTGATGTCCTGCACACTCCTACTGAGGTTCTGCACACATTCTACGACGTCCTGCACACCCCTTCTGGGGTCCTGCACAGGTCCCCATGATGTCCTGCACACTCCCTACTGAGGTTCTGCACACATTCTACGACGTCCTGCACACCCCTTCTGGGGTCCTGCACAGAGTCCCATGATGTCCTGCACACTCCTACTAGGTCCTGCACACTCCTACTGAGGTCCTGCACACATTCTACGACGTCCCTGCACACCCCTACTGGGTGTCCTGCACATGTCCCATGATGTCCTGCATACTCCTACTAAGGTCCTGCACACTCCCACTAAGGTTCTGCACACATTCTACGACGTCCTGCACACCCCTACTGGGGTCCTGCACAGGTCCCATGATGTCCTGCACACTCCCACTAAGGTCTTGCACACGTTCCATAATGTCCTGCAAACTCCTACTGAGGTCCTGCACACCCCTACTGGGGTCCTGCACAGGTCCCATGATGTCTTACACCTCCTACTAAGGTCCTGCACACTCCTACTGAGGTCCTGCACACACATTCTACGACGTCCTGCACACTCCCTACTGGGGTCCTGCAGTTCCCATAATGTCCTGCACACTCCTACTGAGGTCCTGCACACCCCTACTGGGGTCCTGCACAGGTCCCATGATGTCCTGCACACTCCTACTGGGGTCCTGCACAGGGCCAATGATGTCCTGCACACTCCTACTAAGGTCCTACACACTCCTACTGTGGTCCTGCACACATTCTACGACGACCTGCACACCCCTACTGGAGTCCTGCACAGGCCCATGATGTCCTGCACACTCCTACTGAGGTCCTGCACAGGTACCATAATGTCCTGCACACTCCTACTGAGGTCCTGCACACCCCTACTGGGGTCCTGCACAATGATGTCCTGCACACTCCTACTAAGGTCCTGCACACATTCTACGACGTCCTGCACACCCCTACTGGGGTGCTGCACACGTCCCATGATGTCCTGCCCACTCCTACTAAGGTCTTGCACACGTCCCATGATGTCCTGCCCACTCCTACTACGGTCCTGCACACGTTCCATGATGTCCTGCACACTCCTACTGAGGTCTTCCACACGTTCCATGATGTCCTGCACACTCCTACTGAGGTCCTGCGCAGGTACAATGATGTCCTACACACTCCTACTGAGGTCCTGCGCAGGTACAATGATGTCCTGCACACTCCTACTGAGGTCTTGCACAGGTCCCATGATGTCCTGCACCTCCCTACTAAGGTCTTGCACACGTTCCATGATGTCCTGCACACTCCTACTGAGGTCTTGCACACGTTCCATGATGTCCCTGCCCACTCCTACTGAGGCCCTGCCCACATTCTACGACGTCCTGCACACCCCTACTGGGGTCCTGCACACGTTCCATGATGTCCTGCACACTCCTACTGAGGTCTTCCACAGGTCCCATGATGTCCTGCACACTCCTACTAAGGTCTTGCACACGTTCCATGATGTCCTGCACACTCCTACTGAGGTCTTGCACACGTTCGATGATGTCCTGCATACTCCTACTGAGGCCCTGCCCACATTCTACAACGTCCTGCACACCCCCACTGAGGTCTCACATAGTCAACCGACACTTCAGCACATCCTGCGACGCCTTCTTATCGATGGTGCGCTTTGAACGAATACGCGCCGCGGTCAAGTACATCAACCCGCACAGCGTCCTCTTCCGAGCCGGACGTTCAAAGTACACCACCCTGGAGAGCAAGGTGTTTATATGGAGTCTAAGAAAACAATGACTGATAACGAAAAACCCACCATTTTCATAAACTTATCTTGAGAGGCCGGTTTCCGAGTTTCAAACGCCCGTTAGGGGCCCAGAAGTCATTATGGTGAGTTCTGACAATTATTTTCGTCATTCCCGTGGCCGATTACCTCTAGTCACAAATTTTCGAGCGATTTGGTCCACGCCTTCCAAAAAAATGGTTTTCGACGGACGGAGGTGGAGGCGGAGGCGGAGGCGGAGGCGGAGGCGGAGGCGGAGGCGGAGGCGGAGGCGGAGGCGGAGGCGGAGGCGGTGGTGGAGAACGTTTTTGCGTACTTTGAGAGGTCATAACTTTAGAAAGCGGGGACCAGTTGGGATGAAAAGTTGCACACATATGTAATTTCTTGCAGCGCGTCGAATAGTGTACAGCTCATACCTCTGTTGACGCTATGAATAGGTGATCTCATTGTAGGGCATCCGCGCGGGAAGAGATCAAAGCCAAATCCTGGTGAGCGCTTCGCGCTCACCACAATTAGAGGCGGTCGGTGTGAAAAGCGGAGCAGCCGATCGTTGGGGAATCTCATGATCAACAACTATATTTTGACATACCCGACCTCTCTGCTGTTAACTGCGCCCACCTGAAAATGCCAGAGAAAACTTTCACAGCATGTTGAAATTGGAAAGAACAATCAAATGCTGGAAATACAAAAAAGTTAATTTTAACCATGCTGTAGACAGCAACCTTATATTCTCTGAAGATTCTCGGCTCTGAGCCCCATCGAACAGAATCGGGGCCGCTTGACAGTTTGGCTCTTGCTCTCAATTTCTGCTGTTGCTGTTCGGGCGAACTACAGGTGCTCGGACAACAACAACAGTGGCCCGGAAAGCAGCAACAGTGGCTCGGACAGCAACCGAAGTCGATTCGCAGATTGAGAGAACGAGCCGAACTGTCAGTCGTCTCGAGGCCGAGAATCGCCTGAGTTGTTCTCCCCAGTCGCATTTTCACGATTTGTTACGATTTGATACGATTCGTTACGATTTTAGGTCGAAATTTCGTAAATCGTAAATCGTAAAAAAATCGCCAAAAACGGCCGTAATTCGTAAATCGTAAACCGTAATTCGTAATTACGCACAGCCCTGGTCAGTACCCCCCTCTCTCCATCCACCCGCTTGGTTGCTAGGAACACTGCCGTTTACCTGCCAGGTAGCCGGCAGCCTCCCTGTCTACGAGCCGGGTGGGTACGTTGAGTAGACTTTGAGTCTTTCCGGTAGGCTCCCTTGGGTTCATTAATACGGAACCAGAAGGGGCACCCTCTATAAAACGTCGAAATTCACATCATTCGAGGCGCGAGCGACGCGCGCGACGCCTGGGCCTCCGTCTGCCCTTCGCTCTCTCACTGTCTCTGACCTCCGCTCCGCACTAGCACTCGTAGGAACCATGTGAATTTCGCCGTTTTATATCCTGTACAAGGCTTGACTGCCAATGGACAGAGTAAATGTACATCATTTAAAAGATAGAATGAACAAGTTCTTGATGACTTTCATGTCCTTTTTATAAACGGTGAAACCGAAATCAGAATGGTCAGAATGGGGGAAATTAGAACATCTATTGGAAAATCGGAAATTCTGCCCACGCCTGGTTGCAATGTGGCAACTGATCATGGCGCACTCGAGTAATCTTTATTATTGCAGTGACTATGAGAGGCGAAAATTTTTTAATGAGCATCGCGCGGCGATAAAAAAGAATAAGGATAAAGAAAGAAAGGCTTACACAACGAGGATGCAGTTTGAAGCCAAGGAAAATGATCAGCGATTCGGATTTCTACTCCTGTACAGAAGATTAGAAATCAAACTCAAGCCATTCATACTGCACGCGTCAAGAGCATACCACAGTAGTCAATTTCGTGTTCCGTACCCAATTAGACATTGCACGGTCAAAATCGAAGCGTAACTCAGATTGTGCGTCCTGAATAACTGCACTGGACAGAAATCTAGGGGGCGTCAGCAAAACTGAACATTATCACGATTTTTCAGTTGGAAAATGTCCTAAAAGAATGCTTTTAAAATACAGAAAAATTTGGCAAAAACACTTCTGTTTCTAAACAGCCTGATCATTCACTAGCGAATAACGGTGCTCGGCATTTGCTATACATGTGTTTTCATGGATACAAAATCAGAAGGTGATTTTGCACCCTAGGAAGCACATGTACAATACCGCCCGTAGGACTTGGTCAGAAAGCGAGCGAGGTCGGGTTTTCGCGTCTTTTTCGTCTTTTTTGTATAACTCGCTTCAAAGTCAACTTTGAGCGAACCTAGGGAGATATTCGTGATCCTCGCGTTGAGTGCTACCCAATGGTTTAGCCTTTGTGGTGATTACGTTGAGAACTACAGAAGTTTCGCAATCACCCAGGTTTGTGATTACGGTACCGTGATGGATGGTGCGCTACCGTCTCCGCCTGCGTTTCCCTGTGTCTACCGTATATAGAGAGCTGGTTGATTGCGAAATTTCCATGGTTCTCAACGAATTCCTTACGATAGGTACACCATTGGATAGCCCTCCACGCCTGGGTTATGAATATCTCCCCAGTTTCGCTCAAACTTGACTTTGAAGCGAGTTATACAAAAAAGACGAAAAAGACGCGAAAACCCGACCTCGCTCGATTTCTGACCAAATCCTATGAGCGGTATTGTATAGTAAGCGCTAAGAGCCGTTGTTCGTCATTGAATGATCAGGCTGTTTAGAAATAAACGTGTTTTTCCCAAATTTTTCTGTACTTCAGAAGCATTCTATTAGGACAGTTTCAATCTGAAAAATCGTGATAATGTTCAGTTTTGCTTAAGCCCCCTAGATTTCTGTCCAGTGCAGTTATTCAGGACGCAAAATCTGATTTCCGCGTCGATTTTAAACTGCAAGGTCGGGGTTGATGCAAAACGCCTACTTTTACCACTTTACTATCCCAAATCAGAATCGTTCTTTTTACTATCCCTTGACGCGGGCTGAACGCTAGCTATTATTGCAAATTTTATTCTTCGTTGATTGTTAAATTGATCTATTCGTTTCGTTATTTGATCTTTTTTACAAAGTATAAATAGGATAAATGGTTGCGCTGCTTGTTCTGACTTCATGCGCTAGAGTTTCCCTTAATATGCCCAAATTCTGCCAAATTACGACACAAAAATTTGGGTGTTTCCGGCTAATTTCTGCCCCATAGAAATGCTCAACGCTGTGTTTTTCCGCCCAAACTTCGAAAAGGGTTTATTTAGGACTCTTGCCACAAACTTCAGGCCGTTTTTCGCTAACAGGAGGTATAGTGGTCATTCCAGGGGTAATTCCGCAACTGCGGAGCACGCGATTGCAAAAACTGCGCCTAACGCTCGTTATTCGGTCCTAAGATTTATATATTGATATATCTAAGGATCGAATCACGAGCCTTAGACGCAGTTTTCGCAATTGCGTAATCCACGATTGAAGAATTACCCTGGAATAACAACTATACCTCCTATTAGCGAAAAACGGCCTGAAATCTGTAGCAAGAGCCTAAATAAACCCCTTTCGAAGTGTGGGCGGAAAACACAGCGTTGAGCATTTCTATGGGGCAGAAATTAGCCGGAAACACCCAAATTTTTGTGTCGTAATTTGGCAGAATTCAGGCATATTCAGGGAAATTTCTAGTAGATTACAGGCGAAAATTCTCCCGTAATACGGGAGAATTCTGGTGATTTACGGGAGTTTTCCAGCAGAATTCGAGAGAATTCTGGTAGATTACTAGAGAATTATGGCAGATTACAAGAGAATTCTGGTAGATTACTTGAAAATTACCCATATTTTTGGGAGAAATTCCGCCAGAAAGAAGCGGTAAAGTACTCGAATTTTCAGGAAATCTGGTAGATTTTTTCTTGCTGAGCATCTGATATTCTTGATATTAGAGATCAACAATGACGGTGATGTGTAGTGGGCTCGTCCACCTTAAGAAGACAAGACACTTCAGGCTTGAAATTTGGGTCGAAACAGCGGTTTTTCGCGATTTTTTTCCATAGGTCCTACTATTCTAAACCCAGAAAAGGGTTTAGAGAGGAAAAGAAAACAAGCATATTTGATCGCGACCACTGCCTTTAAAGGCAGTGTTCACGATAAATTTCACTTTCGATATCTCCACAGTTCACGGAAAGTCTAGTGCCCTATATTGCAAGGCAAAAAAGGACACGAAAGCCTCGTTCTAGAGCCAAAACAGGCCCTCTCTTGTTTACGTTGATTTTTGAGCGTGGAGGAATAGACCGCTATGAAGGAGGCTGTCTATCAGTGCAATCAAGCGATCAGCTCACTCATCAGCACTTCCTTGACTTGATCATTCATGTAATCTGAGTGTTCATTTGTTCACATCGAGGGGGCGGAAATGGGTCACGGGGGCGGTTCTGAGACTCTAAAACGCTTGTTCGCAGCCGTTAATTTGCTATTCCTGGCTCGTTTTCTACCGTTCTTTCGGCAATAAAAGCCTATTTTTCTTCTCGCCTAACATTTTACTGTGGAAAGTCACTGAGGATGATCATCGTGAACGCTGCCTTCAAAGGCACAGTCCAAGCTCAGTGACGAAATCTGACATTTCCACATAATGGTAAAGTAGGCCCACCCTGCATAGCACCTGCAAATTGCGAGCTCTGTCCAAATAGAGAAAAAATGGTTCGGTAGCAAAAAAGGGTGGAATAGACCCAGATCTAAAGTAAAAAAAACAGAACCGCTCATGTAGAGTGAGAAATAGAAAAAATCGCCAGTTGGAAAAAAAGGGAAAAAAGCCGTTCTTTCCAAATGACCTTTTCAGGCTTAATTTTCACTTTTACAAGGCAATAGTCGAGCATAAGATGCATGTACTGATTGTTTATCGAAAATTATATTAGCTGGATTTCTTTAAAAAAATTTATTGAGGGTTTCACATCACCATGTGCATACAGTGAGGTGAGAAATCTCAGAACAAAAAATGTTTTAGAAAAAATTCAGCTAATGTGGTTTACGATAACCATTCAGTAGGTGCATCTTCTTCTCGACTGCCGCCATCTAAAAAGAAAAACAAGGCTGAAAAGTTCATTTAGACAAAAAACGGCCTTTTTTCCTCATTTTTTTCGACGGACGATTTTTCTATTTCTTAGTCTAAATGAGTGCCGTCGCTTTTTTCTACTTCATCGCTGAATCTGTTTTACCGAATCGCCGAGTTACGGCCCATTAGGAGCAACGTTAATGGCGCTGGAAGGGCCCCTGAAAACTATTGTTTTGCTATTTGAATAATTGCAATTTTGACGAGCATTCGATGCTTCAGCAAATAGGGTGGGTTTACCTTGAATTCAGCGGGGCCATCGTTAGAGAGAGGGTCGCAAAGCTTTGCCGCGAGTGGAGGTAGCTCGCAACAATAAACGCATTTTCTCCAACGGGTTGCTTGACAATCGATTGTATCACTCCTAAAATGGGTCTTCAAAGACCATTTTCAACCGGTTAAAAGAATGAAATCAATTACTTGGGTCCGTGACTAGGTTTTCCGCACGTTGTAGCAACCCGAAGCTCCCTAATTCAAATTTCGTTAAACACTAGTAAATATTTCACAGCTATCGATTTTTTCATGGACCCGGCGCTGTTCGGCTTAGAGCTGTCGCTATGAAATTTTGGGTGCGTGTTCACATCCGGATAGCCAATTACTAAATGTGGTTTTCGTGTCTGAAACAGCACATACCCTTCATTTCCATGCTTCTCGCAGTCATATTATCACAATCGTAGATGCGAAGCGGTTGTCTTTCAAAAAATTTAACCATTTCTATGATAGTGATACAGAAAAGTGCGAGTAGCGCGGAAATGAAGGCTATGTGCCCCAGGGGCAGAAAAACAGGCTCCACCCATCCTATGTAGCGCTGTTCGGATTGAAGCTGCATCCATGAAATTTCGAATGCGTTTTCGCATCCACATATTCAACTTCAAAATGTGGTTTTCATGCTTTAAACCGCATCTGTTTGCCCTCAGGGCATGAAAACAGGCTCCGCCCACCCTATGTAGCGCTGTTCGGATTGAAACTGCATCCATGAAATTTTGAGTACGTTTTTACATCCAGATAGTCAATTACTAACTGTGGTTTTCATGCCTAAAACCGCACCTGTGTGCCCGCAGAACATAAAAACAGGCTCTACCCATCTTAGGCCCCGGTCATAGTTGGATGAGCCGACGTCTCCAGCCCGGTCGATACACACAGAATGCATTGGAAATGGGATGCAAAAATCACTCGGTGTATCCCCCCGCACCCCCCAACACCCACCCGGTCGATACGTATGTTTAAAATGATAGAGTGAGGTTGAGAAAATCACTCGGTGTATCCGACGCGGTCGATATCCATGCTAGACGTGGATGACAGCGGATGAGAAAACTACCAGGTGGGCGGACCAATGATAAAACATTGCGTATCACTAGAAAGCTAGCCTTACTGCTACCTCTGTTTCTTCACTATGCTCTCCTTCACTATTTCTCTGAACAGGTGCAATCCTGTTGGCCACGCAATCATCGTCATATCTAGTTGGATACACCGAGTGATTTTCTCAACCTCACTCCATCATTTCAATCATACGTATTGACCGGGTGGGTGTTGGGTGGAGTCGGTGGGTTACAGATGCCAATAGCCCCAACTCTGACCGGGGCCTTATGTAGTGCACTTGGGCTTGAAGCTGCGTTCATGAAAATTTGGGTGCATTTTCACATGCGGACATTCGTTTTCAAAATGTGGGTTCAAAACGCAACCGCACCTATGTGCCCTCAGGGCATCCAAAATCCTATACTTAAAGCAATATCGCATCTAGGACATGAGTCAATTTCGTGGATTAAATTGCAAGAGATATAACAGTGAACAATGCTCTTCTCAAACAGTCAACTATCCATTATTTCTCAGAATTGTGATATTTTTACCTTTAGCGGGATCGAACCTGTGAATCCTAAATCGCCTAAAAATGCGTCTTAGATTACGAAATTCCAGAACATCAGCGTCATTTCGTTGACAGGATAGTCCGCTTGTGATGACCTTGATGACAGTGAATACTCAACACCACTGCTGCTGACATATCCAGGAGCGCTTTGGCAACACACTTGACCTGGCCAAGACTCCTCCTCCATGTCAGAATCATTAACGATGGCCATGCTACTATCGCTCCAGCCGCGAAGCGGCTGGAGAGGTTTGGTTTTGCCTAGGCCCTGTGATCACTTTGAATTTTATAAAGTAGTTGATAAAACCTTTGAAACACATTTTCTGGAGTTTTCCATCTGGATATAAGCGAAGGGGTCCAGAAGACACCTGCTGTCCGAATTTCAGCAAAATCGCTTAACAAATAACAAAGTTGTGAGCCCGAAAGCTTAAGAAAATTTCATGGTGTGCGCCGTAGGCCGTGAGCCGTAGGCCGTAGGCCGTAGGCCGTGGGCCGTGGGCCGTAGGCCGTCACGCTTTTCAGTCCTCACTGCTAATAGCCACTGCCAATGGTCTCAGGCAATCAACTTGGCAGACAGGTAAGTTGGTAGGAGGTACGTAGGCTGGTCATTAACCGATTTGTAGGTGAGGGGGGATTCTGATGACGTCATCGGGACGTCGTGAAAAGTGCTTCGGGCTTCTGATGACGTCATCGGGACGTCGTGAAAAGTGCCTCGAGTTTCTGATGACGTCATCGGGACGTCGTGAGAGTGCTTCGGGCTTCTGATGAGGTCATGGGGACGTCGTGAGAGTGCTTCGGGCTTCTGATGACGTCATCGGAACGTCGTGAAAGTGCTTCGGGCTTGATGACGTCATCGGGACGTCGTGAAAAGTGCTTGGCTTCTGATGACGTCATCGGGACGTCGTGAGAGTGCTTCGGGCTTCTGATGACGTCATCGGGACGTCGTGAAAAGTGCTTCGGCTTCTGATGACGTCATCGGGACGTCGTGAGAGTGCTTCGGGCTTCTGATGGCGTCATCGGGACGTCGTGAAAAGTGCTTCCGGTTTGATGACGTCATCGGGACGTCGTGAAAGTGCTTCGGGCTTCTGATGACGTCATCGGGACGTCGTGAAAAGTGCTTCGGGCTTCTGATGACGTCATCGGGACGTCGTGAGAGTGCTTCGGACTTCTGATGACGTCATCGGGACGTCGTGAAAAGTGCTTCGGGCTTCTGATGACGTCATCGGGACGTCGTGAAAGTGCTTCGGGCTTCTGATGACGTCATGGGGACGTCGTGAAAAGTGCTTCGGGCTTCTGATGACGTCATCGGGACGTCGTGAGAGTGCTTCGGGGTTCTGATGACGTCATCGGGACGTCGTGAAAAGTGCTTCGGGCTTCTGATGACGTCATCGGGACGTCGTGAAAGTGCTTCGGGTTTCTGATGACGTCATCGGGACGTCGTGAAAAGTGCTTCGGGCTTCTGATGACGTCATCGGGACGTCGTGAAAGTGCTTCGGGCTTCTGATGACGTCATCGGGACGCCGTGAAAAGTGCTTCGGGCTTCTGATGACGTCATCGGGACGTCGTGAAAGTGCTTCGGGCTTCTAATGACGTCATCGGGACGTTGTGAAAAGTGCGGGCCTACCCCAGACGGGGGGGGGGCACTCAAGATTCAAGTCAGAAATGGAATGAACCACCGATCTATAACGCTATCAATCAAAGTATTTCTACACAACTTCATCAACAACAATGACTGATAGCAGCATCAAACATCTTTTATCAGGGTTTCCATTCATTTTCATGAGAAAGTCGTGGGTGCCCCCCCACCGTCTAGGATAGTCCCAAGAGTGCTTCGGGCTTCTGATGACGTCATCGGGACGTCGTGAAAGTGCTTCGGGCTTCTGATGACGTCATCGGGACGTCGTGAAAAGTGCTTCGGGCTTCTGATGACGTCATCGGGACGTCGTGAGAGTGCTTCGGGCTTCTGATGACGTCATCGGGACGTCGTGAAAAGTGCTTCGGGCTTCTGATGGCGTCATCGGGACGTCGTGAAAAGTGCTTCGGGCTTCTGATGACGTCATCGGGACGTCGTGAAAGTGCTTCGGGCTTCTGATGACGTCATCTGGACGTCGTGAAAAGTGCTTCGGGCTTCTGATGACGTCATCGGGACGTCGTGAAAGTGCTTCGGGCTTCTGATGAGGTCATGGGGACGTCGTGAAAAGTGCTTCGGGCTTCTGATGACGTCATCGGGACGTCGTGAGAGTGCTTCGGGCTTCTGATGACGTCATCGGGACGTCGTGAAAAGTGCTTCGGGCTTCTGATGACGTCATCGGGACGTCGTGAGAGTGCTTGGCTTCTAATGACGTCATCGGGACGCCGTGAAAAGTGCTTCGGGCTTCTGATGACGTCATCGGGACGTCGTGAAAGTGCTTCGGGCTTCTGATGACGTCATCGGGACGTAGTGAAAAGTGCTTCCGGGCTCCTGATGACGTCATCGGGACGTCGTGAAAAGTGCTTCGTGTTTCTGACGACGTCATCGGGACGTCGTGAAAGTGCTTCGGGTTTCTGATGACGTCATCGGGACGTCGTAAAAAGTGCTTCGGGCTTCTTATGACGTCATCGGGACGTCGTGAAAGTGCTTCGGGCTTCTGATGACGTCATCGGGACGCCGTGAAAAGTGCTTCGGGCTTCTGATGACGTCATCGGGGCGTCGTGAAAGTGCTTCGGGCTTCTAATGACGTCATCGGGACGTCGTGAAAGTGCTTCAGGCTTCTGATGACGTCATCGGGACGTCGTGAAAAAGTGCTTCGGGCTTCTGACGACGTCATCGGGACGTCGTGAAAGTGCTTCGGGTTTCTGATGACGTCATCGGGACGTCGTGAAAAGTGCTTCCGGTTTTATGACGTCATCGGGACGTCGTGAAAGTGCTTCGGGCTTCTGATGGCGTCATCGGGACGTCGTGAAAAGTGCTTCGGGCTTCTGATGACGTCATCGGGACGTCGTAAAAAGTGCCTCGAGTTTCTGATGACGTCATTGGGACGTCGTGAAAGTGCGGGCCTACTCCCAGACGGGGGCACTCAAGATTCAAGTCAGAAATGGAATGAACCACCAATCTATAACGCTATCAATCAAAGTATTTCTACACAACTTCATCAACAACAATGACTGATAGCAGCATCAAGCACCTTTATCAAGGTTTCCATTCATTTTCATGAGAAAGTCGTGGGTGCCCCCCGTCTAGGATAGTCCCAAGAGTGCTTCGGGCTTCTGATGACGTCAACGGGACATCGTGAGAAGTGCGGGCCTAACCCAGACGGGGGGCGGGGCACTCAAGATTCAAGTCAGAAATGGAATGAACCACCGATCTATAACGCTATCAATCAAAGTATTTCTACACAACTTCATCAACAACAATGACTGATAGCAGCATCAAGCACCTTTTATCAAGGTTTCCATTCATTTTCATGAGAAAGTCGTGGGTGCCCCCCCCCGTCTAGGATAGTCCCAAGAGTGCTTCGGGCTTCTGATGACGACATCGGGACATCGTGAGAAGTGCGGGCCTAGAAGATTCAAGTCTGAAATGGAATGAACCACCGATCTATAACGCTATCAACGGAAGTATTTCTACAGGGCTTCATCAACAACAATGAGTGATAGCAGCATCAAACATCTTTTATCAGGGTTTCCATTCATTTTCATGAGAAAGTCGTGGGTGCCCCCCCCCGTCTAGGATAGTCGAAAGAGTGCTTCGGGCTTCTGATGACGTCATCGGGACATCGTGAGAAGTGCGGGACTAACCCAGACGGGGGCACTCAAGATTCAAGTCAGAAATGGAATGAACCACCGATCTATAACGCTATCAATCAAAGTATTTCTACACAACTTCATCAACAACAATGACTGATAGCAGCATCAAGCACCTTTATCAAGGTTTCCATTCATTTTCATGAAAAAGTCGTGGGTGCCCCCGTCTAGGATAGTCCCAAGAGTGCTTCGGGCTTCTGATGACGTCATCGGGACATCGTGAGAAGTGCGGGACTATCCTAGACGGGGGGCACTCAAGATTCAAGTCAGAAATGGAATGAACCACCGATCTATAACGCTATCAATCAAAGTATCTCTACACAACTTCATCAACAACAATGAGTGATAGCAGCATCAAACATCTTTTATCAAGGTTTCCATTCATTTTCATGAGAAAGTCGTGGGTGCCCCCCCCCGTCTAGGATAGTCCCAAGAGTGCTTCGGGCTTCTGATGACGTCATCGGGACATCGTGAGAAGTGCGGGCCTACTCCAGACGGGGGGGGGCACTCAAGATTCAAGTCAGAAATGGAATGAACCACCGATCTATAACGCTATCAATCAAAGTATTTCTACAGAGCTTCATCAACAACAATGAGTGATAGCAGCATCAAACATCTTTTATCAGGGTTTCCATTCATTTTCATGAGAAAGTCGTGGGTGCCCCCCCCCCGTCTAGGATAGTCCCAAGAGTGCTTCGGGCTTCTGATGACGTCATCGGGACATCGTGAGAAGTGCGGGCCTAACCCAGACGGGGCACTCAAGATTCAAGTCAGAAATGGAATGAACCACCGATCTATAACGCTATCAATCAAAGTATTTCTACACAACTTCATCAACAACAATGACTGATAGCAGCATCAAGCACCTTTTATCAAGGTTTCCATTCATTTTCATGAGAAAGTCGTGGGTGCCCCCCCGTCTAGGATAGTCCCAAGAGTGCTTCGGGTTTCTGATGACGTCATTGGGACGTCGTGAAAAGTGCGGGCCTACCCCAGACGGGGGGGGGCACTCAAGATTCAAGTCAGAAATGGAATGAACCACCGATCTATAACGCTATCAATCAAAGTATTTCTACACAACTTCATCAACAACAATGACTGATAGCAGCATCAAGCACCTTTTATCAAGGTTTCCATTCATTTTCATGAGAAAGTCGTGGGTGCCCCCCCCCCCGTCTAGGATAGTCCCAAGAGTGCTTCGGGCTCCTGATGACGTCATCGGGACATCGTGAGAAGTGCGGGCCTAACCCAGACGGGGGGGCACTCAAGATTCAAGTCAGAAATGGAATGAACCACCGATCTATAACGCTATCAATCGAAGTATTTCTACAGGGCTTCATCAACAACAATGAGTGATAGCAGCATCAAACATCTTTTATCAGGGTTTCCATTCATTTTCATGAGAAAGTCGTGGGTGCCCCCCCCCCGTCTAGGATAGTCCCAAGAGTGCTTCGGACTTCTGATGACGTCATCGGGACATCGTGAGAAGTGCGGGCCTAACCCAGACGGGGGGGCACTCAAGATTCAAGTCAGAAATGGAATGAACCACCGATCTATAACGCTATCAATCAAAGTATTTCTTCACAACTTCATCAACAACAATGACTGATAGCAGCATCAAGCACCTTTTATCAAGGTTTCCATTCATTTTCATGAAAAAGTCGTGGGTGCCCCCCCCCCCCCCTTCCCGTCTAGGATAGTCCCAAGAGTGCTTCGGGCTTCTGATGACGTCATCGGGACATCGTGAGAAGTGCGGGACTATCCTAGACGGGGGGGCACTCAAGATTCAAGTCAGAAATGGAATGAACCACCGATCTATAACGCTATCAATCAAAGTATTTCTACAGAGCTTCATCAACAACAATGAGTGATAGCAGCATCAAACATCTTTTATCAGGGTTTCCATTCATTTTCATGAGAAAGCCGTGAGTGCCCCCCGTCTAGGATAGTCCCAAGAGTGCTTCGGACTTCTGATGACGTCATCGGGACATCGTGAGAAGTGCGGGCCTAACCCAGACGGGGGGGCACTCAAGATTCAAGTCAGAAATGGAATGAACCACCGATCTATAACGCTATCAGTCAAAGTATTTCTACACAACTTCATCAACAACAATGACTGATAGCAGCATCAAACATCTTTATCAGGGTTTCCATTCATTTTTCATGAGAAAGTCGTGGGTGCCCCGTCTAGGATAGTCCCAAGAGTGCTTCGGGCTTCTGATGACGTCATCGGGGCATCGTGAGAAGTGCGGGACTATCCTAGACGGGGGGGGGCACTCAAGATTCAAGTCAGAAATGGAATGAACCACCGATCTATAACGCTATCAATCGAAGTATTTCTACAGAGCTTCATCAACAACAATGAGTGATAGCAGCATCAAACATCTTTTATCATGGTTTCCATTCATTTTCATGAGAAAGTCATTGGGTGCCCCCACCGTCTAGGATAGTCCCAAGAGTGCTTCCGGGCTTCCAGATTGACGTCATCGGGACGTCGTGAGAGTGCTTCGGGCTTCTGATGACGTCATCGGGACGTCGTGAAAAGTGCTTCGGGCTTCTGATGACATCATCGGGACGTCGTGAGAGTGCTTCGGGCTTCTGATGACGTCATCGGGACGTCGTGAAAGTGCTTCGGGCTTCTGATGGCGTCATCGGGACGTCGTGAAAAGTGCTTCGGGCTTCTGATGACGTCATCGGGACGTCGTGAAAGTGCTTCGGGCTTCTGATGACGTCATCGGGACGTCGTGAAAAGTGCTTCGGGCTTCTTATGACGTCATCGGGACGTCGTGAAAGTGCTTCGGGCTTCTGATGAGGTCATGGGGACGTCGTGAAAAGTGCTTCGTGTTTCTGACGACGTCATCGGGACGTCGTGAAAGTGCTTCGGGTTTCTGATGACGTCATCGGGACGTCGTAAAAAGTGCTTCGGGCTTCTTATGACGGCATCGGGACGTCGTGAAAGTGTTCAGGCTTCTGATGAAGTCAGCGGGACGTCGTGAAAAGTGCTTCGGGCTTCTGACGAAGTCATCGGGATGTCGTGAAAGTGCTTCGGGCTTCTAGTGACGTCATCGGTACGTCGTGAAAAATGCTTCGGGCTTCTGTTGACGTCATCGGGACGTCGTGAAAAGTGCTTCGGGCTTCTGACGACGTCATCGGGACGTCGTGAAAGTGCTTCGGTTTCTGATGACGTCATCGGGACGTCGTGAAAAGTGCTTGGCTTCTTATGACGTCATCGGGACGTCGTGAAAGTGCTTCGGGCTTCTGATGACGTCATCGGGACGTCGTGAAAAGTGCTTCGGGCTTCTGATGACGTCATCGGGACGTCGTAAAGTGCCTCGAGCTCTGATGACGTCATTGGGACGTCGTGAAAAGTGCGGGCCTACCCCAGACGGGGGGGGGGGCACTCAAGATTCAAGTCAGAAATGGAATGAACCACCGATCTATAACGCTATCAATCAAAGTATTTCTACACAACTTCATCAACAACAATGACTGGTAGCAGCATCAAGCACCTTTATCAAGGTTTCCATTCATTTTCATGAGAAAGTCGTGGGTGCCTCCCGTCTAGGATAGTCCCAAGAGTGCTTCGGGCTTCTGATGACGTCATCGGGACATCGTGAGAAGTGCGGGCCTAACCTAGACGGGGGGCACTCAAGATTCAAGTCAGAAATGGAATGAACCACCGATCTATAACGCTATCAATCGAAGTATTTCTACAGGGCTTCATCAACAACAATGAGTGATAGCAGCATCAAACATCTTTTATCAGGGTTTCCATTCATTTTCATATGAGAAAGTCGTGGGTGCCCCCCCGTTCAGGATAGTCCCAAGAGTGCTTCGGGCTTCTGATGACGTCATTGGGACATCGTGAGAAGTGCGGGCCTAACCCAGACGGGGGCACTCAAGATTCAAGTCAGAAATGGAATGAACCACCGATCTATAACGCTATCAATCAAAGTATTTCTACACAACTTCATCAACAACAATGACTGATAGCAGCATCAAGCACCTTTTATCAAGGTTTCCATTCATTTTTCATGAAAAAGTCGTGGTGCCCCCTCTTCCGTCTAGGATAGTCCCAAGAGTGCTTCGGGCTTCTGATGACGTCATCGGGACATCGTGAGAAGTGCGGGACTATCCTAGACGGGGGCACTCAAGATTCAAGTCAGAAATGGAATGAACCACCGATCCTATAACGCTATCAATCAAAGTATTTCTACACAACTTCATCAACAACAATGAGTGATAGCAGCATCAAGCACCTTTTATCAAGGTTTCCATTCATTTTCATGAGAAAGTCGTGGGTGCACCCCCCCCCCCCCTCTAGGATAGTCCCAAAAGGGGTTCGGGTTTCTGGTGGCGTCATTGGGACGTCGTGAAAGTGCGGGCCTACCCCAGACGGGGGCACTCAAGATTCAAGTCAGAAAATGGAATGAACCACCGATCTATAACGCTATCAATCAAAGTATTTCTACACAACTTCATCAACAACAATGACTGATAGCAGCATCAAACATCTTTTATCAGGGTTTCCATTCATTTTCATGAGAAAGTCGTGGGTGCCCCCCCACCGTCTAGGATAGTCCCAAGAGTGCTTCGGGCTTCTGATGACGTCATCGGGACATCGTGAGAAGTGCGGGACTATCCTAGACGGGGGGGGGGCACTCAAGATTCAAGTCAGAAATGGAATGAACCACCGATCTATAACGCTATCAATCAAAGTATTTCTACATAACTTCATCAACAACAATGACTGATAGCAGCATCAAGCACCTTTTATCAAGGTTTCCATTCATTTTCATGAGAAAGTCGTGGGTGCACCCCGTCTAGGATAGTCCCAAGAGTGCTTCGGGTTTCTGATGACGTCATTGGGACGTCGCAGAAGTGCGGGCCTACCCCAGACGGGGGCACTCAAGATTCAAGTCAGAAATGGAATGAACCACCGATCTATAACGCTATCAATCAAAGTATTTCTACACAACTTCATCAACAACAATGACTGATAGCAGCATCAAACATCTTTATCAGGGTTTCCATTCATTTTCATGAGAAAGTCGTGGGTGCCCCACCGTCTAGGATAGTCCCAAGAGTGCTTCCGGGCTTCTGATGACGTCATCGGGACATCGTGAGAAGTGCGGGACTATCCCCGGGAGCACTCAAGATTCAAGTCAGAAATGGAATGAACCACCGATCTATAACGCTATCCAATCAAAGTATTTCTACACAACTTCATCAACAACAATGACTGATGGCAGCATCAAACATCTTTTATCAGGGTTTCCATTCATTTTCATGAGAAAGTCGTGGGTGCCCCCCCCCGGCTAGGATAGTCCCAAGAGGGCTTCCGGGTTCTGATGACGGCATTGGGACATCGTGAGAAGTGCGGGACTATCCTAGATGGGGGCACTCAACATCCAAGTCAGAAATGGAATGAACCACCGATCTCATAACGCTATCAGTCAAAGTATTTCTACACAACTTCATCAACAACAATGACTGATAGCAGCATCAAACATCTTTTATCATGGTTTCCATTCATTTTCATGAGAAAGTCGTGGGTGCCCCCCCCACCGTCTAGGATAGTCCCAAGAGTGCTTCGGGCTTCTGATGACGTCATCGGGACGTCGTGAAAGTGCTTCGGGCTTCTGATGACGTCATCGGGACGTCGTGAAAAGTGCTTCGGGCTTGACAGTGACGTCATCGGGACGTCGTGAGAGTGCTTTGGGCTTCTGATGACGTCATCGGGACGTCGTGAAAAGTGCTTCGGGCTTCTGATGGCGTCATCGGGACGTCGTGAAAAGTGCTTCGGGCTTCTGATGACGTCATCGGGACGTCGTGAAAGTGCTTCGGGCTTCTGATGACGTCATCGGGACGTCGTGAAAAGTGCTTCGGGCTTCTGATGACGTCATCGGGACGTCGTGAAAGTGCTTCGGGCTTCTGATGAGGTCATGGGGACGTCGAAAAGTGCTTCGGGCTTCTGATGACGTCATCGGGACGTCGTGAGAGTGCTTCGGGCTTCTGATGACGTCATCGGGACGTCGTGAAGTGCTTCGGGCTTCTGATGACGTCATCGGGACGTCGTGAAAGTGCTTCGGGCTTCTAATGACGTCATCGGGACGCCGTGAAAAGTGCTTCGGGCTTCTGATGACGTCATCGGGACGTCGTGAAAGTGCTTCGGGCTTCTGATGACGTCATCGGGACGTAGTGAAAAGTGCTTCGGGCTCCTGATGACGTCATCGGGACGTCGTGAAAAGTGCTTCGTGTTTCTGACGACGTCATCGGGACGTCGTGAAAGTGCTTCGGGTTTCTGATGACGTCATCGGGACGTCGTAAGAAGTGCTTCGGGCTTCTTATGACGTCATCGGGACGTCGTGAAAGTGCTTCGGGCTTCTGATGACGTCATCGGGACGCCGTGAAAAGTGCTTCGGGCTTCTGATGACGTCATCGGCACGTCGTGAAAGTGCTTCCGGGCTTCTAATGACGTCATCGGGACGTCGTGAAAAGTGCTTCGGGCTTCTGATGACGTCATCGGGACGTCGTGAAAGTGCTTCCGGGCTTCCTGACGACGTCATCGGGACGTCGTGAAAGTGCTTCGGGTTTCTGATGACGTCATCGAGACGTCGTGAAAAGTGCTTCAGGCTTCTTATGACGTCATCGGGACGTCGTGAAAGTGCTTCGGGCTTCTGATGACGTCATCGCGACGTCGTGAAAAGTGCTTAGGGCTTCTGATGACGTCATCGGGACGTCGTAAAGAGTGCCTCGAGTTTCTGATGACGTCATTGGGACGTCGTGAAAAGTGGGGCCTACCCCAGACGGGGGGGCCACTCAAGATTCAAGTCAGAAATGGAATGAACCACCGATCTATAACGCTATCAATCAAAGTATTTCTACACAACTTCATCAACAACAATGACTGATAGCAGCATCAAGCACCTTTTATCAAGGTTTCCATTCATTTTCATGAAAAAGTCGAGGGTGCCCCCTTCCCTGTCTAGGAATAGTCCCAAGAGTGCTTCGGCCTTCTGATGACGTCATCGGGACATCGTGAGAAGTGCGGGACTATCCTAGACGGGGGGGGGCACTCAAGATTCAAGTCAGAAATGGAATGAACCACCGATCTATAACGCTATCAATCGAAGTATTTCTACAGGGCTTCATCAACAACAATGAGTGATAGCAGCATCAAACATATTTTATCAGGGTTTCCATTCATTTTCATGAGAAAGTCATTGGGTGCCCCGTCTAGGATAGTCCCAAGAGTGCTTCAGGCTTCTGATGACGTCATCGGGACATCGTGAGAAGTGCGGGCCCTACCCCAGACGGGGGGGGCACTCAAGATTCAAGTCAGAAATGGAATGAACCACCGATCTATAACGCTATCAATCGAAGTATTTCTACAGAGCTTCATCAACAACAATGAGTGATAGCAGCATCAAACATCTTTTATCAGGGTTTCCATTCATTTTCATGAGAAAGTCGTGGGTGCCCCCCCACCGTCTAGGATAGTCCCAAGAGTGCTTCGGGCTTCTGATGACGTCATCGGGACGTCGTGAAAGTGCTTCGGGCTTCTGATGACGTCATCGGGACGTCGTGAAAAGTGCTTCGGGCTTCTGATGACGTCATCGGGACGTCGTGAGAGTGCTTCCGGGCTTCTGATGACGTCATCGGGACGTCGTGAAAAAGTGCTTCGCTTCTGATGGCGTCATCGGGACGTCGTGAAAAGTGCTTCAGGCTTCTGATGACGTCATCGGGACGTCGTGAAAGTGCTTCGGGCTTCTGATGACGTCATCGGGACGTCGTGAAAAGTGCTTCAATTCTGATGACGTCATCGGGACGTCGTGAGAGTGCTTCGGGCTTCTGATGACGTCATCGGGACGTCGTGAAAAGTGCTTCGGGCTTCTGATGACGTCATCGGGACGTCGTGAAAGTGCTTCGGGCTTCTGATGACGTCATGGGGACGTCGTGAAAAGTGCTTCGGGCTTCTGATGACGTCATCGGGACGTCGTGAGAGTGCTTGGCTTCTGATGACGTCATCGGGACGTCGTGAAAGTGCTTCAGGCTTCTAATGACGTCATCGGGACGCCGTGAAAAGTGCTTCGGGCTTCTGATGACGTCATCGGGACGTCGTGAAAGTGCTTCGGGCTTCTGATGACGTCATCGGGACGTAGTGAAAAGTGCTTCGGGCTCCTGATGACGTCATCGGGACGTCGTGAAAAGTGCTTCAGGTTTCTGACGACGTCATCGGGACGTCGTGAAAGTGCTTCGGGTTTCTGATGACGTCATCGGGACGTCGTAAAGTGCTTCGGGCTTCTTATGACGTCATCGGGACGTCGTGAAAGTGCTTCGGGCTTCTGATGACGTCATCGGGACGCCGTGAAAAGTGCTTCGGGCTTCTGATGACGTCATCGGGGCGTCGTGAAAGTGCTTCGGGCTTCTAATGACGTCATCGGGACGTCGTGAAAAGTGCTTCGGGCTTCTGATGACGTCATCGGGACGTCGTGAAAAGTGCTTCGGGCTTCTGACGACGTCATCGGGACGTCGTGAAAGTGCTTCGGGTTTCTGATGACGTCATCGGGACGTCGTGAAAAGTGCTTCGGGCTTCTTATGACGTCATCGGGACGTCGTGAAAGTGCTTCGGGCTTCTGATGACGGCATCGCGACGTCATTGAAAAGTGCTTCGGGCTTCTGGTGACGTCATCGGGACGTCGTAAAAAGTGCCTCGAGTTTCTGATGACGTCATTGGGACGTCGTGAAAAGTGCGGGCCTACCCCAGACGGGGGGGGGCACTCAAGATTCAAGTCAGAAATGGAATGAACCACCGATCTATAACGCTATCAATCAAAGTATTTCTACACAACTTCATCAACAACAATGACTGATAGCAGCATCAAGCACCTTTTATCAAGGTTTCCATTCATTTTCATGAAAAAGTCGTGGGTGCCCCCCCCCCGTCTAGGATAGTCCCAAGAGTGCTTCGGGCTTCTGATGACGTCATCGGGACATCGTGAGAAGTGCGGGACTATCCTAGACGGGGGGGGGGCACTCAAGATTCAAGTCAGAAATGGAATGAACCACCGATCTATAACGCTATCAATCGAAGTATTTCTACAGAGCTTCATCAACAACAATGAGTGATAGCAGCATCAAACATCTTTTATCAGGGTTTCCATTCATTTTCATGAGAAAGTCGTGGGTGCCCCCCCCCCCGTCTAGGATAGTCCCAAGAGTGCTTCGGACTTCTGATGACGTCATCGGGACATCGTGAGAAGTGCGGGCCTAACCCAGACGGGGGGGCACTCAAGATTCAAGTCAGAAATGGAATGAACCACCGATCTATAACGCTATCAATCAAAGTATTTCTACACAACTTCATCAACAACAATGACTGATAGCAGCATCAAGCACCTTTTATCAAGGTTTCCATTCATTTTCATGAGAAAGTCGTGGGTGCCCCGTCTAGGATAGTCCCAAGAGTGCTTCGGGCTTCTGATGACGTCATCGGGACATCGTGAGAAGTGCAGGCCTAACCCAGACGAACAGGGGGCACTCAAGATTCAAGTCAGAAATGGAATGAACCTCCGATCTATAACGCTATCAATCGAAGTATTTCTACAGAACTTCATCAACAACAATGATTGATAGCAGCATCAAACATCTTTTATCAGGTTTTCCATTCATTTTCATGGGAAAATCGTGGGTGACCCCGTCTAGGATAGTCCCAAAAGTGCTTCGGGCTTCTGATGACGTCATCGGGACGTCGTGAAAAGTGCTTCGAGCTTCTGATGAAGTCATCGGGACGTCGTGGAAACCCGGATAGTGGGCAGGTGTTCGGGACCCGTTGCTGCTCATCCGAAAAGTTGTGAAGACCACCTCGTAGAGTGAGCAGGAGCCCAGACTCGATGCTAGCCATCCGAGAAATTATGCCCCGGAATTCGCGCAGGAGAGAACACCTTGCAAAACTTTTTGTAAAAGTGTAAGGATGACAAGCATAGCAAGCAGAAAGTTTGAGATGTTATGTGAGTCATGTCAGGTCATGTTGCTAGGCTGGTTTTCAGTTTCGTAAGGTCAGTCACACAACCCCATTTTGAGTTCTGCCTCTTCGCTCTTCACCATTCTACTGATTTTTTCTGCAATAGATGGTAGTTGCTTATTAGCATTCAAATTCAAAAACAAATTGTTAGAACTATCTCCATTCGCAGCTCAGCAGAGCTTTTTCATATCAGATTCATGGAATCGAAGCGGCTGTTCTGCGAAGGAATGGGGCAACGGAAACGAAATAATGAGTATGTAAAACTGCTTTGTTCCACTGATGTGAAAGTGTCCAGATGGAATGGAAGGGAGTTTCTGACTGTCCCGGTTCTAAGTTAGTTTCATTTTGAAAGCGAAGAACTGCAGGCAGATTCTGCATCCGGCTGTAGGCCAGCAGGCTTTCATGATTATCGACCGGGCTGGCTACGTCTGGGCGACCAACTATAACCGGGGCCTAAGGTCCCTGTCAGAGTTGGTTGAGAAAATCACCGTGGCCGACCCGTTCGATACGTATGAAAAACATGGAAGGTGCAAATAACACCCGGTGTAGCCAGATGTGGCTGACGCGATCAATATGAATGAATTATGTGGAACGATATCATGGATATCATTCATTTCTTAGCTAATATCATGTGAACATCGGTCTTGTCAGCCACATCGAGTGATTTTTCTGAGATAGTTTTACAACAGTTTGGGTCATTGATTCTTGTGACCACAGAAAGAGGACTGATCTAGTGGGGAGATGAAGAGGTCTTTGTTCGAAATTCTTGCATGGGATATTACAGCGTAATATCAAGAAAAAGTGAGCAATTCTGTAAAAAAGGGGTCTCCCAAGCAGAAGTGGTTTGGTTAGCGTTACAAATGCTTCAACAAAAAGGGAACAATAGGAAAGCGGAATGAGGAGAGTCTACGAAAAATGAACAATATCCTCCAAGAACTCTTTTCTTTTTCGAAACTTCCAAACAGCGGAAACAAACCGTTGTGGTATTTTACGAGGAAGAATTGACTGGTTCCCTAGAACAATTTAACATCATCTCCCCTTTTAATGATAGCTATTAGGTTCACATGCATATATACATATTTTATCGGCACTCACATAATCAAAGTCCTTTATGGAGCCAAAAGCGCTTCCTCATAGAGAACCACAACGGTTTGTTTCCGCTGTTTGGAAGTTTCGAAAAAGAAAAGAGTTCTTGGAGGATATTGTTCATTTTTCGTAGACTCTCCTCATTCCGCTTTCCTATTGTTCCCTTTTTGTTGAAGCATTTGTAACGCTAACCAAACCACTTCTGCTTGGGAGACCCCTTTTTTACAGAATCGTCTATTGTCTTGCATGCTTTATCACCAGTGAATTGTGAGCTCTTTTTGTGTGTTCCTGCCTTATTTTTACATCTCCATTTCAATCCTTGCCTCATTTGCTTTTTTCGCAGTTGTTTCTCACTATTCAGTTTATTTGTTGATCTCCTGTCTCATTTTGCTCTCTCAGTATGATCTCCAGTTTTATTTTGACCTCTTATTGTGATCTCATTTTGCCGTCTCTAATTGGCGCCATTTTTTATTCTAATGATATGGCTCTCAACCCCTCTCCCCCCGCCCTGATAGAAGCCCATCTTGGTTCTTGGTTGACCGAAGGCCCGACCCCCATCCTTACCGGTATCGACGGGTCCGACCCCCCTGATGATACATCACCCTCACGCCGAACCCTGGCGGCGAACTTAGCGAACGGAAAGGAGAACATTGGAGGCGAAATCCTGGAGAAATCAATGCGAACAGAGAGCAGTGTTTCAAGCGAATTGTCTCTGAAATAGACAATGATGTCATTTTGGTTCCGGTATTTTCTCGAAAAAATGTTATCCCATCTGGAATTCCCATGGACCACGGGTAAAAACGGGTCAGATTTCTTTAATATGATTGCCTGCTCAGATGATGAGGGATTTTGAGATGAAAATATGTTATTTTCGACAGATTTCAAAAGTTGACTCTGTTATTTTGCTGCACGAAACTCGTTGCGAACAGTTCACAAACAGCTTCAAAATACAATTGGACCGCTTCGAAGCGAGTTATGGCGACGCGGTGCTTTGCGCGCGTGAAAAAAACGCCTCAAAACGCAGTTCTTGCAAAAAAAAATCTCCTCGGCACTGCAGTGAAGTCCGCCTGCGAAAAAAATTGTGTTCTCATCTCAAAAAGTGCTTAAGATTTCTCCCATTGATAGCTTTAACTCTATTTCTCAGTCCATGGCATCACAGGATAACAGTACACTGCTATTATAGGCTTTCAACTTCTCAAAAATTTCAGCAAATGCTGATGTCTTCTCGCAGCTACAACGCGATCACTTTAATCGTATTTATCATGACATTAACATCAATTAGTTTTGAATAGAGGTCAGAGAGTAGAGTAATGTAGAAAACACTTCCAATGAAGTCACGAGTGAATAATATGGTGATGGGTACACCAATATCTAAATACATATAAGCGCGACTCGTAATAACGGATGCTGTCATCTTCTATGTGAGGCAAGAAACAGAAAAACCACCTTTTAAACTCCACAAAAAAATGTTTGAAGGGTCTGGAACGAATGGGATGCGGCACTGTTTCAAAAAGATGATAAGCAGAGAGAGTTATTCTAGCACGCCAGTAAGTGTAGGTGGCACTCTCGCCTCCGAGATCTCTTCCGCTTGATGTTGAGGCTCAGCCAAATCAGGACGGTGGTCTGAACTATCCTGTCCCACAGGCAGCGTAATCATTACATTATCTGAGGTGGGGCCTTGATCCGTCGGAGTCGAAGCACTCTCAATTAGAGAGGTGTCCATGAAGAGACCCTGGAAAGCCGAATAGAGCTCTAAGAGAATAGAATCTTCCCAACGTTGATCGATCGATTGATTGATTATTGATTAATTAATTCACTCATTCAATCATTCATTCATTCATTCATTCAATCATTCCTTCATTCATTCATTCATTCATTCATTCATTCATTCATTCATTCATTCATTCATTCATTCATTCATTCATTCCATTCATTCATTCATTCATTCACTCATTCACTCATTCATTCATTCATTCATTCATTCATTCCATTCATCCATTCATTCATTCATCCATCCATTCATTCATTCATTCCATTCATTCATTCATTCATCCATTCATTTATTTATTCATTCATTCATTCATTCATTCACTCATTCATTCATTAATTCATCCATTCATTCCATTCATCCATTCATTCCATCCATTCATTCATCCATTCATTCATCCATCCATTCATTCATTCATTCATTTATTCATTCATTGATTCATTCACTCCATTCATTCATTCATTCATTCATTCATTCATTCATTCATTCATTCATTCATTCATTCATTCATTCATTCATTCATTCACTCCACTCATTCATTCAATAATTCATCCATTCATTCATTCATTCACTCCATTCATTCATTAATTCATCCATTCATTCATTCATTAATTCATCCATTCATTCATTCATTCATTCATTCATTCATTCCATTCATTCATTCACTCATTCACTCAGTCATTCATTCATTCATTCATTCATTCATTCATTCATTCATTCATTCATTCATTCATTCATTCATTCATTCATTCATTCATTCATTCATTCATTCATTCATTCATTCATTCATTCCATTCATTCATTCATTCATTCCATTCATTCATTCATTCCATTCATTCATTCATTCATTCATTCATTCATTCATTCATTCATTCATTCATTCCATTCATTCATTCATTCTTTCATTCATTCATTCATCCATTCATTTATTCATTCCATTCATCCATTCATTCATTCATTCATTCTTTTCATTCATTCATTCATCCATTCATTTATTCATTCATTCATCCATTCATTCATTAATTCACTCCATTCCATTCATTCATTCATTCATTCCATTCATTCATTCATTCATTCCTTCATTGATTCATTGATTGATTCATTCACTCATTCATTCATTCATTCATCCATTCATTCATTCATCCATTCATTTATTCATTCATTCATTCATTCATTCATTCATTCATTAGTTCTTTCATTCATTCATTAGTTCTTTCATTCATTCATCTCTTGCTTCCTTCTTCCCTTTTCATTCTTTCTTTGTTTCTCTGTTTCTTTCCTTGTTTTTGTTTGTTTGTTTGTTTCTTCGTTTCTCTCTCTTTCTTTCGTTCTTTCTTTCTTTCTTTCTTTCTTTCTTTTCTTTCTTTCTTTCTTTTCTTTCTTTCTTTCTTTCTTTCTTTCTTTCTTTTCTTTCTTTCTTTCTTTCTTTCTTTCTTTCTTTCTTTCTTTCATTCGTTCGTTCGTTCGTGCGTTCGTTCTTTCTTTTCCTTCTTTCCTTCCTTCTTTCCTTCCTTCTTTCCTCCTTTACTTCTTTCCTTCTTTTCTCTTTCTTTTTTTTCTTTATTTCTTTTATTCTTCCTTCTTTTTATTTTTTATTTTTTAATGCATTCCTTTTTTCTTTCTTTTTCTTTCTTCTCTCTCTCTCTCTTTCATTCCTCCTCTCCTGTCTTCATTTTCATTCTTTCTTCATTTTGCTCAACGCTTGAAAAATTGAAGGAGGGTGTCTAATGCGAAAGGATACTGAACCTCAGAAATCTTTTCCCTTTCGATTTCTTCAAATGTTTTGGAGTCGTTCGGACCGAATAAACAGCCCAACAGCCAATTAGCGGTCCTAGCCCTTGTAAAATTGCCAACTGAAAAGTAAAGTAGGTCATTTCAAAATGTTTCTTACGGGCTGATCCAGATTTAAACTTACAGACGTCAGCTTCTCCGTCTTCAAATGTTCGCTGACGAGGATAAGAAAAGAATATTCGTGTCCAGTTCACTGCGGATGTTTCCTCATTCACCTGTCGACTAATCTCTGCAACAAAGTAACTTAAACGAAGATTAATGCCATTCGAATGAGTGAAGCTAAAACTTACGCTCATATTGCTTAACCCAATCACTCGGAAGAAGCTTCGTTTTTGTGAGAAGTGTATGAAGCATTGCTGCCTTCATCTAAAACATCAGATTTTCGGCGTAACAATACTTTCGGCCCCAGTTACCCACTTTCTCTCTTTTTTTCATCAGTTTCTTTGCTTTTCTCTGCAGATGAGCGTTGTTAGTTCGAAAGTAGTCAAGCGTCCTGTCCAGCACTGAATCGAGGCATTGCAGCACCTTAACTCGAACAACTAAGTACCAAACCTCTCGTAAGAATTGGGTAGAATCGATAACTACAATATTATCTTGACTTTGTTGTAACTATAAAATCGCGAGCGATTTGGCGAGGCCCCCTCATAGGAATGAAAAATAGGGGGCACAGTCGGCTAGTCCCACGCGAGAATCGTCTTCTGCGGATTTCGGAACTCGAAGTGGGTAGCGTCGTCTATTTTCAGCCGCTCGGGCACCTATCAGGTCAGCTGGCAGTTGTCTCACTATATATTGGCAGCATGCTCGCCAATTCCATAGTTGGTTTGAAAGCGAGGTTTCGAGATAGACATTCTTGGCAGTCTGAGATGTCATAATTGCCCTAGTATATAGAAAGTTCCATAATTATTGGCGTGCAGATATTGAAGTGTTTCTCAAACGCCACACTGGATTTTGAGAACAAAGAAATTGGATATTTGGATTCATACTAGTGTTAACGCAAAACAGTGGCCAGATCCGGAAATATCCGCTATCTGTTCGAGTACCGTCTAGAAGTCGTCTCAGGAAGACTTCGCAACAGTCACGGAGGTAGTTTTCATCCATGTCGTAAGGCTTTCTTGAAAATAGCTTTTTATTGGGCCAGTTTTGTATGCCGAGATCTACAGACCTCAGGCTCGATCGCGGATCACATTGTAGAAGTCGAGTGGGTGCAAGTCCGACGAGCACGACCGCTATTCTTTGTGCGCGTTTGACTCAAGGTAATAGCTCGCTTCGATACCACTCTTTATCTGATTTCGCCGCTTGTACTTACCCATTGCCTGATGTGAAGCACCACGGCCTGCTGCCGAATCGGAAAGCTCATCAACGGATCAAAACAATCTCCAAAACTTTTCCTGCGAAGCTCGTTGCTGATTTTCATGTTAGAATCCACAAAAAGTGGCGGAGCTCTGCCCTCGCCAGCGATGCCTCCCACAACCATCACAGAAGTAATATAAGATGTCCATCTAGCAATGTTTTCTTGCCTCATTGACTCTTCTGACTGAAGTCCAACCGTTGTCGCATTTTTTTATCGATTTCACTTTGATGATTTGTTCCATCAAAAAGGCCATGACGCAATGCGTGACTCCAGTGCAACGGTGCAAGAGCTTCCTACACTGTTGGTCTCACTTCAAATTCTTGTCGGCGGACAGCAGACGGGTCTACTCTAAATGGTGTGAACAAAGATTCAGCTTCTTCCTGACGAGCTTCCACGTCGCTCCTAACCACAGATTCCTTTCTCTCGCTATCCACCTCATCGACAGTGGAGAATTGCGGTTAACTCGGCACACAACCTCTTGGCAATCTACATATGCGAGCACTGATCTTTTGCTTTTACAAGCATTTCCAGAGATTAGACAAAGCTGACGAAGACGACTGATAATATTCTGGATAAGTCTGAGCTGATTGCCGATGTGTCTCGTCGTGTGCCTCAAGTTGTGCGTTGCGATGAAGGCTTCGGACTAGCCTTGAGTATACTAACTTAAACATCAATATCTACAGAATAGTGATCTAAAATACAGAGCTGAGACTCAAAAGAATCCAAAAAACTAAAACAGCAAGAAATTGGACATCAAAGCCTTCATGAAATAGAAGACAATCAGCGCGCCAATAGTTTTGGAACACCCTGTAGAAGATGATCATGCGGAGTTTTCGTATTGATCAAGCAGGACGTGACGCGTGCGGTCGGTGAGAGACGGACACGCAGAACTTTCGGCATGAGCGGGGGAGTTTTCGGATCATGCCCGCCCATTTTCCCGGTCCGGGCGCGATCACTCTAAGTGTTCAACTTCTTTCAACCGGCAAACGACGCCCGCTAGTGCGTGAGTTGACAATTTGAGAGCGTTGAGAGCGCACCTTGGAGTCGTACGGGATTTTGCCCGCAAAGAACTGCGACAGCACAACGTTTTCCTCTCTACTGATAGTTTCAAAAACCTGAAAAATTGTGAGCAGTCCACTGAGCAGCCATCTTCAAAATAGGGATGAAAAGTTACGACTTGATACCTTTTCATAGTATGCAACTCTAAGAAGTTCTTCAGAAGCTTCTTGATAGCGGATCTATAAAAAATAGTGATCAAGCTGGTCTTAAAGGCAGTGTTCACGATAAAATGAATAGGCGTGTTGGCTGTTCATTATCTTCAATACTGATCATGATAGAGGACACTGTAGCTTGTTCTGGCCAATGGAAGAGCTTAGCAATTTCTTATCATCTTTCATAATCAAAAACAATGAACAGCCAGCACGCCCATTCATTTCATTGCAAACACTGCCCTTGAAGGCATCGTGCGCGCTGGAAATCAAATTCCTGTTTTTGCGTTATATCATTGAAGTCGTTATATCATTCGTTAAGGGTCTTTCACAGTCTGCCGGACGAAGCCGTCCGGCATGTTATAAGATAGGACTGCGGCGTCAGTGCACTCCGCACTGCGGTGTCGGCCGACCGACGTCTCAGTGCGGTGAAATCATTGCCACGACGTCGGATCAAGTTATGACGGGTTAGAACGGGTTGTTTTCGCCTTACATTTTGTACTGAAAAGTCGGTACTGACGGTTGTTCACCGCAGCTTCCCTCGCACTGCGGCTCGCTTTTGACGTGCTGGACGGCGTCGTGCGGCAGACTGTGAAAGGGACTTTAGCCTTGATAAGGCCATTCACGAAGTCTGCAGTCTCAAAAATGAACAGAAATGGAGCCTTTTTCAGTTGAAGACGTCTTTCTGGGTTCGGGGTTCGGCCTTTGGGTCGATCATCTGTTACTTGCGTTCACCAAATGAGAAGCGAAAGTAATTGATCAACAAGTGATATAGTATAGATGCGTGGAAGTTGATGAAATTAATCATATGGTTACGTCATGAATGCTCTTTCTGCGCATATCGGTCAACCTTTCCTCCCTTAAAAATCGGCTGGAAGAAAAATTAACGGGATTTGATTGGGAGATCATGGGTCAACACAGCGATTCGTAGCGATCGACTCTCCCTTTCTCATGCGTCGATGGTCGAATGGGGTTAGAAAACGAAGAAAAAGGGGTCCGGAAAAGCAGTTTTTAGTAAATTTTTTGCGATTCTTTTAAGGTGGCTGTTGTGTAGGGTACTAGAACTTCCATTATATTTTGGAAAACGAATTTCATCGCGAACGATACCTTTAAATACGTTTAAGGCAGTGCACAAAGACACTTCAAAAAACTTCTTTCGTTCTTTCCACAGAATTACTGAAGTATGGTAATACAAAAAAGGCAAAGATTTGAAATGGCAGAAAAGATTATAATTTTTCTAGTAAACAGTTCACAAACTGGTCGGATTGTGGAGGAATCATACTGGAAGCAACACAGATTGGGTGAGGGTGAACTTCCACTCATGAAAAATTTGAAACACGATAAATATTGTGAGTGCTGCCTTCAAAGCTCATATGTTTTATAACTCACAATTTCGTTTGGATCATCGGAAATGATCTTCTCATCTTGTCCAGATTTTTCTTCCGCTTCCATCTCGTTCTTCGCCTTCACTTCTTCGTTCTCCTCCTCATGTTGGACTTTTTGACACGGCTCCTGTAAACTCCCAGTGAATACTTACTCGGCACCAATTTGAAGGTATGTAGTGTTCACGATGATTTTCGTCACCAAGTTTTTTTCACATAAAACAATACGTTGGCCCCCAAAACGGCTAGAAACGCATTGTCACCGGTGGAAAAATGGGTCAATCGAAAATAGGAGAATATTCTATGCAAAGCAGGATTAATTAGGGCCCTAAGAAAAGCATGGAGCGAAAGAGAGTAGGGAATTGCAAAGGACGGGTCCACAAAAGATTTCATTGTCACAACAAACAGTTCCTGTGATACTTAAGAATCTCGTGTACTTCTGGTGAGTTTTTATCCATTTCTACGTCATTTTAGTTCTACCCGGGGGCCACTTAATCAATATACCGAATAATCTCAAAATTGGAGAATATCATGAACACTGCCTTTAACGACCTCGGAGGGATCGCAGATTCTCCAAATCAACCAGGCCGACCGTGACAGGTTCCACATACCCCTTCATCCATGCCTTACATGCTTATCGGCAGGGTTAGCTACAACCGATATCGCCAGCTATTTCACTGCTTTTTTTGTCAGGGGTAATCTTTGCTTTTTTCACCGAAGCTCGCTAGAAAACTTTGAACACTTACATCATCGAGATGATTTTCTTCCCCATCTTTTTTCTTATCTGGTTTGATATTTACCTTATTTGTGGTTTTCAAAACGGCATGTAGATCAACAGCCTGCAATACCACATCTACGGCAGGAAGTATACATAAATGCGCGAAAATCTTAAGGTAACCTGCACTTCGGACTTCATCAGAGGCAAGCGGTTGTGCTGCATGTCGTTCATTTAATGTATTCGCTGTTATGTTCATGATGATAGATTTCCAATGTAGCGGTGAAAGACACGCAGAACAACGGCACAAGTGCACTGCGATTGAATAAAAATGATATCTTACACGATTTTTGGATGTTTTTTGCCGTAACTGCAGTTCAACGTCGCAGTGCACGTTATGGTATGTTTACACAAGGTGCTGAGTTGATCGCAAAACGCTTGGCTCCGGGCGAGATTGAACCAGCATATTCCATTTCCGGGGAGCGCCTTATCGCACTGCACCACCGAAGCCCCAGCGCCGCTCTCACTCAACTGCTCGGTAAATCTTCACCGAAGCAATCATCCTTTCACCCGCATAACGGGATGAAACAGGAATACCGCCAGAGACTATCTAACAGTCGTAGACCTGTCAAGATGATGCCCTAGTTAAGTCTTACACGATTTTTGGATGTTTTTGGCCGTAACTGCAGTTCAACGTCGCAGTGCACGTTATGGTATGTTTAGTATGACAGGTCTACGACTGTTAGATAGTCTCTGGCGGTATTCCTGTTTCATCCCGTTATGCGGGTGAAAGGATGATTGCTTCGGTGAAGATTTACCGAGCAGTTGAGTGAGAGCGGCGCTGGGGCTTCGGTGGTGCAGTGCGATAAGGCGCTCCCCCGGGAAGGGAATATGCTGGTTCAATCTCGCCCGGAGCCAAGCGTTTTGCGATCAACTCAGCACCTTGTGTAAACATACCATAACGTGCACTGCGACGTTGAACTGCAGTTACGGCAAAAAACATCCAAAAATCGTGTAAGACTAGGGCATCATCTTGACAGGTCTACGACTGTTAGATAGTCTCTGGCGGTATTCCTGTTTCATCCCGTTATGCGGGTGAAAGGATGATTGCTTCGGTGAAGATTTACCGAGCAGTTGAGTGAGAGCGGCGCCGAGGCTTCGGTGGTGCAGTGCGATAAGGCGCACCCCTGAAAGCAAATATGCTGGGTCAATCTCGCCCGGAGCCAAGTTTTTTTTTTTTGTGAACAACTCAGCACCTTGGGTAATCATACTATAACGTGCACTGCGACGTTAAACTCCAGCTACGGCAAAAAAAACATCCAAAATCGTGTAAGACTTAACTAGGGCATCATCTTGACAGGTCTACGACTGTTAGATAGTCTCTGGCGGTATTCCTGTTTCATCCCGTTATGCGGGTGAAAGGATGATTGCTTCGGTGAAGATTTACCGAGCAGTTGAGTGAGAGCGGCGCTGGGGCTTCGGTGGTGCAGTGCGATAAGGCGCTCCCGGAAAGGGAATATGCTGGTTCAATCTCGCCCGGAGCCAAGCGTTTTGCGATCAACTCAGCACCTTGGGTAAACATACCATAACGTGCAATGCGACGTTGAACTGCAGTTACGGCAAAAAACATCCAAAAATCGTGTAAGACTTAACTAGGGCATCATCTTCACAGGTCTACGACTGTTAGATAGTCTCTGGCGGTATTCCTGTTTCATCCCGTTATGCGGGTGAAAGGATGATTGCTTCGGTGAAGATTTACCGAGCAGTTGAGTGAGAGCGGCGCTGGGGCTTCGGTGGTGCAGTGCGATAAGGCGCTCCCCCGGAAAGGGAATACGCTGGTTCAATCTCGCCCGGAGCCAAGCGTTTTGCGATCAACTCAGCACCTTGTGTAAACATACCATAACGTGCACTGCGACGTTGAACTGCAGTTACGGCAAAAACATCCTAAAATCGTGTAAGACTTAACTAGGGCATCATCTTCACAGGTCTACGACTGTTAGATAGTCTCTGGCGGTATTCCTGTTTCATCCCGTTATGCGGGTGAAAGGATGATTGCTTCGGTGAAGATTTACCGAGCAGTTGAGTGAGAGCGGCGCTGGGGCTTCGGTGGTGCAGTGCGATAAGGCGCTCCCCCGGAAAGGGAATACGCTGGTTCAATCTCGCCCGGAGCCAAGCGTTTTGCGATCAACTCAGCACCTTGTGTAAACATACCATAACGTGCACTGCGACGTTGAACTGCAGTTACGGCAAAAAACATCCAAAAATCGTGTAAGACTTAACTAGGGCATCATCTTCACAGGTCTACGACTGTTAGATAGTCTCTGGCGGTATTCCCGTTTCATCCCGTTATGCGGGTGAAAGGATGATTGCTTCGGTGAAGATTTACCGAGCAGTTGAGTGAGAGCGGCGCTGGGGCTTCGGTGGTGCAGTGCGATAAGGCGCTCCCCCGGAAAGGGAATATGCTGGTTCAATCTCGCCCGGAGCCAAGCGTTTTGCGATCAACTCAGCACCTTGTGTGAACAAAAATGATATCACAAAAACATGGACCAGCTGTGAGGTATGGGCCAAATCTGAAGAACTCTCAATTTCCATTATCACCAAAAGCGAGCGGTGAACTTCGGTCGAAACGTGCTTATCACCTGTTACATTTTACCGTGGCCCTCGGCACAGCAGCTGCTGACAATAGAAATTGAGAGCTCTTCAGAAATGCTCCAGATATGACATACTTCATCGAGGGGCAAATACATCGTCCTTTGGTGTAGCCTTTTGCTCAAGTTCAGCTGTCTTCTTCTCATTCTGAAAATTGATGTTCTCAATCGCTTCAAGAAAATGGAGGTGGCGATAGCCATACATTCTGAGCTACTCAGACAATAGGTGCGGGCGGATCGCTGGCTTTTGGCGGGCGGATCGACACCCCCATGCCATCCGCCCGCCAGTAGCCAGCGATCCGCCCGCCAGTAGCCAGCGATCCGCCCGGCAGTAGCCAGCGGTCCGCCCGGCAGTAGCCAGCGATCCGCCCGCCATTAGCCAGCGATCCTCCCTCGATGCCACATGTTGGTTTCCGGTGGTTCCCACCACGGTCTCTGTGTGCGGGACCACCCCCCCCTAGCCGTGGGGACCATCCCCTCAGCTGACAAAAATTATCCTTCGGTCTCTGAGTGATCCTTCAGAGGTGACCTCACCATTCAGGGTCGGCCTCGAAGTGCCGAGTGAGCAGTCAGTGCGATGGAGCGCCTTTTATACCCTTCGGTTTGTTTACTCTGAGCATGATACTGATAACGGAAAAAAAAACTTGTCAATGATTGACAAGTTTCACTGTGTGAAATTTGAGAGGGCGGATCGCTGGCTATCAAAGATCTGGCGGGCGGATCGCTGGCAGGTTGCGGGCGGATCGCCGCTTCAGAGCTTGCCGGTGATCCGCCCGCTAGCGTGATCAACCTTCCCAGGTGCCGCTATCCGCCCGCCAAAACGCAGCGACCCGCCCGCCCAGACGACGAGAGGCAGCGATCTGCCCGCCGAGGTCATGATGAGCAGCGATCCGCCCGCAACCTGCCGGCGCACCGCTCGGAGAGGCCTTGATTGCCAGCGGTCAGTCCGCACCTACTGTCTGAGTAACTTGTCAGCGAAAGCACGAATGATCGGTTCCGGAACGGGGTTCACATCCGTAATTGCAGACAACCGCTGTAGTAGCACGCAACTCGAAGATAATCGTGCTGGGGGCAGACTGATGGTTCCGCGGCCGTAGTCCCACAATGATTTTGCTTGTTCTGCTTGCCGCAACAGCAGTTTTTTGCAACTGTGAATGTGGAATTCACTTCGAAATGAACAATACTTATGTTGTTCAGCGCCTCAAACAATCTCAAACAGAGAAGTATTGAGCCAAATCTCAGATTCCAAAAAACTACCATGTATCCACCGTAATCTACCGTTGTCCAACGAAAATCGATAAATGGACCTAAAATTCGTACCAAGCACTCAAAATTTTTCCAGAGAAGAATTTCGAGGCATATAACGTCGGCATGGATTGTGAAGAGACCTTGCGTTCACTGTTGAAGGTTGGCGCAAACTCGGTGCCATATTCTATAACGTAGGTGCACCGAGTATGTGCCAACCTTCAACAGTGAACGCAAAGTCTATTCTATCAAAAAGGGGTCTTTCAAGCGAAAGAGGTTTGGTTGGCGTCAGAAACGTCCCAACAAAAAGAGAACAATAGGTAAGTAGATTGAGGAGAGTCTACAAAAAGTGAACAATATTCTCTGAGAGTAATTTTTCTTGGTGAACACTTCTTAACAGCGGAAACAAACCGTTGTGGCATTTTACGATGATGAGTATAGTGTCTTTCGGAAAAAGCACTTCTATTCGTTTAGCGAGATTTTACGGGATTACTCTTGCTTAATGCTGTATTTCTATTTTATTGTTTTGCTTCTCCTTACAGCAAGACCTAACCGTCTGTCTAAGTCTTTACGACGTCATCTTCTATTCTGATGGTAAGAGTTAGGTTTACATGCACATACGTTTAAACGGTTCTTGCGTAATCAAGACCATTATTGGAACCACAGAAAGCTTCTGTGTAGAACACCGCAACGGTTTGTTTTCGCTGTTAAGAAGTGTTCACCAAGAAAAATTACTCTCAGAGAATATTGTTCACTTTTTGTAGACTCTCCTCAATCTACTTACCTATTGTTCTCTTTTTGTTGGGACGTTTCTGACGCCAACCAAACCTCTTTCGCTTGGAAGACCCCTTTTTGATAGAATTGTTCACTTTTTATTGATATTACGAAGTAATATCTATGAAAAAATCTTCAATATTTTTCAAATAGCATTGATTCCTATAATAATCAGTAAGCAACAAACTTGTTGCGCACGCTACGAATTAAGCGCTACTCACTTTCCACGACGTCCTGATGACGTCATCAGATGCCCTATGTACTTTACATGACACCATGATGACGTCATCAGATGCACTATGTTCTTTACATGACATCCTAATGACGTCATCAGATGCCCTATGTACTTTACGTCACATCCTGACGACGTCATCAGATGCCCTATGTACTTTACATGACACCCTGATGACGTCATCAGATGCCCTATGTACTTTACATGGCATCCTGATGACGCCATCAGATGCCCTATGTACTTTACATGACATCCTAATGACGTCATCAGATGCCCTATGTACTTTGCATGATACCCTGATGACGTCATCAGATGCCCTATGTACTTGGCATGACACCCTGATGACGTCATCAGATGCCCTGTGTACTTTACATGACACTCTGATGACGTCATCAGATGCCCTATGTACTTTGCATGACACCCTGATGACGTCATCAGATGCCCTATGTACTTTACATGACACCCTGATGACGTCATCAGATGCCCTATGTACTTTACATGACATCCTGATGACGTCATCAGATGCCCTATGTACTTTACATGACACCCTGATGACGTCATCAGATGCCCTATGTACTTTACATGACACCCTGATGACGTCATCAGATGCCCTATGTACTTTACATGACACCCTGATGACGTCATCAGGTGCCCTATGTACTTTACATGACATCCTGATGACGTCATCAGATGCCCTATGTACTTTACATGACATCCTAATGACGTCATCAGATGCCCTATGTACTTTACATGACACCCTGATGACGTCATCAGATGCCCTATGTACTTTACATGACACCCTGATGACGTCATCAGATGCCCTATGTTCTTTACATGACATCCTGATGACGTCATCAGATGCCCTATGTACTTTACATGACATCCTAATGACGTCATCAGATGCCCTATGTACTTTACATGACACCCTGATGACGTCATCAGATGCCCTATGTACTTTACATGACGCCCTGATGACGTCATCAGATGCCCTATGTACTTTACATGACACCCTGATGACGTCATCAGATGCCCTATGTACTTTACATGACACCCTGATGACGTCATCAGATGCCCTATGTACTTTACATGACACCCTGATGACGTCATCAGATGCCCTATGTACTTTACATGACACCCTGATGACGTCATCAGATGCCCTATGTACTTTACATGACATCCTGATGACGTCATCAGATGCCCTATGTACTTTACATGACACCCTGATGACGTCATCAGATGCCCTATGTACTTTGCATGACACCCTGATGACGTCATCAGATGCCCTATGTACTTTACATGACACCCTGATGACGTCATCAGATGCCCTATGTACTTTACATGACACCCTGATGACGTCATCAGATGCCCTATGTACTTTACATGACACTCTGATGACGTCATCAGATGCCCTATGTACTTTACATGACACCCTGATGACGTCATCAGATGCCCTATGTACTTTACATGACATCCTGATGACGTCATCAGATGCCCTATGTACTTTACATGACACCCTGATGACGTCATCAGGTGCCCTATGTACTTTACATGACACCCTGATGACGTCATCAGGTGCCCTATGTACTTTACATGACATCCTGATGACGTCATCAGATGCCCTATGTACTTTACATGACATCCTGATGACGTCATCAGATGCCCTATGTACTTTACATGACACCCTGATGACGTCATCAGATGCCCTATGTACTTTACATGACACCCTGATGACGTCATCAGATGCCCTATGTACTTTACATGACACCCTGATGACGTCATCAGATGCCCTATGTACTTTACATCACACCCTGATGACGTCATCAGATGCCCTATGTACTTTACATGACACCCTGATGACGTCATCAGATGCCCTATGTACTTTACATGACACCCTGATGACGTCATCAGATGCCCTATGTACTTTACATGACATCCTGATGACGTCATCAGATGCCCTATGTACTTTGCATGACACCCTGATGACGTCATCAGATGCCCTATGTACTTTACATGACACCCTGATGACGTCATCAGATGCCCTATGTACTTTATATGACACCCTGATGACGTCATCAGATGCCCTATGTACTTTACATGACACCCTGATGACGTCATCAGATGCCCTATGTACTTTACATGACACCCTGATGACGTCATCAGATGCCCTATGTACTTTACATGACACCCTGATGACGTCATCAGATGCCCTATGTACTTTACATGACACCCTGATGACGTCATCAGATGCCCTATGTACTTTACATGACACCCTGATGACGTCATCAGGTGCCCTATGTACTTTACATGACATCCTGATGACGTCATCAGATGCCCTATGTACTTTACATGACATCCTGATGACGTCATCAGATGCCCTATGTACTTTACATGACACCCTGATGACGTCATCAGATGCCCTATGTACTTTACATGACACCCTGATGACGTCATCAGATGCCCTATGTACTTTACATGACACCCTGATGACGTCATCAGATGCCCTATGTACTTTACATGACACCCTGATGACGTCATCAGATGCCCTATGTACTTTACATGACACCCTGATGACGTCATCAGATGCCCTATGTACTTTACATGACACCCCTGATGACGTCATCAGATGCCCTATGTACTTTACATGACACCCTGATGACGTCATCAGATGCCCTATGTACTTTACATGACATCCTGATGACGTCATCAGATGCCCTATGTACTTTACATGACACCCTGATGACGTCATCAGATGCCCTATGTACTTTACATGACACCCTGATGACGTCATCAGATGCCCTATGTACTTTACATGACACCCTGATGACGTCATCAGATGCCCTATGTACTTTACATGACACCCTGATGACGTCATCAGATGCCCTATGTACTTTACATGACATCCTGATGATGTCATCAGATGCCCTATGTACTTTACATGACACCCTGATGACGTCATCAGATGCCCTATGTACTTTACATGACACCATGATGACGTCATCAGATGCCCTATGTACTTTACATGACACCCTGATGACGTCATCAGATGCCCTATGTACTTTACATGACACCCTGATGACGTCATCAGATGCCCTATGTACTTTACATGACACCCTGATGACGTCATCAGATGCCCTATGTACTTTACATGACACCCTGATGACGTCATCAGATGCCCTATGTACTTTACATGACATCCTGATGACGTCATCAGATGCCCTATGTACTTTACATGACACCCTGATGACGTCATCAGATGCCCTATGTACTTTACATGACACCCTGATGACGTCATCAGATGCCCTATGTACTTTACATGACACCCTGATGACGTCATCAGGTGCCCTATGTACTTTACATGACATCCTGATGACGTCATCAGATGCCCTATGTACTTTACATGACATCCTGATGACGTCATCAGATGCCCTATGTACTTTACATGACACCCTGATGACGTCATCAGATGCCCTATGTACTTTACATGACACCCTGATGACGTCATCAGATGCCCTATGTACTTCACATGACACCCTGATGACGTCATCAGATGCCCTATGTACTTTACATCACACCCTGATGACGTCATCAGATGCCCTATGTACTTTACATGACACCCTGATGACGTCATCAGATGCCCTATGTACTTTACATGACACCCTGATGACGTCATCAGATGCCCTATGTACTTTACATGACACCCTGATGACGTCATCAGATGCCCTATGTACTTTACATGACACCCTGATGACGTCATCAGATGCCCTATGTACTTTACATGACATCCTGATGACGTCATCAGATGCCCTATGTACTTTATATGACACCCTGATGACGTCATCAGATGCCCTATGTACTTTACATGACACCCTGATGACGTCATCAGATGCCCTATGTACTTTACATGACACCCTGATGACGTCATCAGATGCCCTATGTACTTTACATGACATCCTGATGACGTCATCAGATGCCCTATGTACTTTACATGACACCCTGATGACGTCATCAGATGCCCTATGTACTTTACATGACACCCTGATGACGTCATCAGGTGCCCTATGTACTTTACATGACACCCTGATGACGTCATCAGGTGCCCTATGTACTTTACATGACATCCTGATGACGTCATCAGATGCCCTATGTACTTTACATGACATCCTGATGACGTCATCAGATGCCCTATGTACTTTACATGACACCCTGATGACGTCATCAGATGCCCTATGTACTTTACATGACACCCTGATGACGTCATCAGATGCCCTATGTACTTTACATGACACCCTGATGACGTCATCAGATGCCCTATGTACTTTACATCACACCCTGATGACGTCATCAGATGCCCTATGTACTTTACATGACACCCTGATGACGTCATCAGATGCCCTATGTACTTTACATGACACCCTGATGACGTCATCAGATGCCCTATGTACTTTACATGACACCCTGATGACGTCATCAGATGCCCTATGTACTTTACATGACACCCTGATGACGTCATCAGATGCCCTATGTACTTTACATGACATCCTGATGACGTCATCAGATGCCCTATGTACTTTACATGACACCCTGATGACGTCATCAGATGCCCTATGTACTTTACATGACACCCTGATGACGTCATCAGATGCCCTATGTACTTTACATGACACCCTGATGACGTCATCAGATGCCCTATGTACTTTACATGACATCCTGATGATGTCATCAGATGCCCTATGTACTTTACATGACATCCTGATGACGTCATCAGATGCCCTATGTACTTTACATGACACCCTGATGACGTCATCAGATGCCCTATGTACTTTACATGACACCCTGATGACGTCATCAGATGCCCTATGTACTTTACATGACACCCTGATGACGTCATCAGATGCCTTATGTACTTTGCATGACACCCTGATGACGTCATCAGATGCCCTATGTACTTTACATGACACCCTGATGACGTCATCAGATGCCCTATGTACTTTACATGACATCCTGATGACGTCATCAGATGCCCTATGTACTTTACATGACACCCTGATGACGTCATCAGATGCCCTATGTACTTTACATGACACCCTGATGACGTCATCAGATGCCCTATGTACTTTACATGACACCCTGATGACGTCATCAGATGCCCTATGTACTTTACATGACACCCTGATGACGTCATCAGATGCCCTATGTACTTTACATGACATCCTGATGACGTCATCAGATGCCCTATGTACTTTACATGACACCCTGATGACGTCATCAGATGCCCTATGTACTTTACATGACACCCTGATGACGTCATCAGATGCCCTATGTACTTTACGTGACACCCTTATGACGTCATCAGATGCCCTATGTACTTTACATGACATCTTGATGACGTCATCAGATGCCCTATGTACTTTACATGACACCCTGATGACGTCATCAGATGCCCTATGTACTTTACATGACATCTTGATGACGTCATCAGATGCCCTATGTACTTTACATGACATCTTGATGACGTCATCAGATGCCCTATGTACTTTACATGACACCCTGATGACGTCATCAGATGCCCTATGTACTGATAGCCTGCGACCACTGGCAGTGGCTAGTGGCGCGAACGAGGAACGAGGGACGAGGGACGAGGGACGAGGGACGAGGAACAGGACACGAGGGACGCGTTACAAGAAAAAACGCGAATTTTAGCTAAGCTTCCGCCGATCTAACTTTGTTAATTTTCAATCGATTTGGCTCAAATTTTGTCAGCGGGTGTCTTCTATACTCTCTCACTTATATCCAGAAGGAAATCTCTAGAAAATTTGTTTTACAGGTTTTATTAACTACTTTACCAAAATCTAAGTGATCACAAGTGCCAGGCAAAACCAAACCTCTCCAGCCGCTTCGCGGCTGGAGCGATTCACGATTCATGCCGATGTTATATCGTAGCGTTTCGAGATTTGTAAAGTGTCGATTTTGAACCTCAAAATTTCCACCAATGGGAAGCATATTCCTATCGAATCAGCTAAAATCTTACGAAAATAAACAATTGGACCTCAGTCTCGTAATCTGCTTCCAAAACAACTCCTTAAAGTATGATTTCAACCAAATCCAGAGCAACTCCTCTGAAAATTCTAAAAATGCCTTTTGGTCAACCTTCTTCATTTATGAAGCTACAAGGTGCACACCCACGCCGCTTCGCGGCGTACTTGTAGGCGTATATGGTGACGCATAGAATAATCCAACCATTGCGCAAAGTGATGTTAATTATTATCGCTCCTCGAAACCCAGTTAGGCCCACACACTTCCCCTGTCGCGTGGCGCGCTCCCAGTTGAGTCCCGCACACTTTTCTCGCGGCTTGGCACACACTCAGATGAGTCATACACAGTCTTCGCGGTGATTTGCGCACCCCCAGGTGGGTCCCACCCCCTTTTTTACGGCTCTTGGCGCACTCAATCTGATCCCAAACACTTTCCCCGGTGCTGGACGCACTCTCAGTTGTGTCCCACACCTTTTCCACGACGCGTGGCGCTCTTCCATTAGGGTCCCGCACACTATCCACGGCGCGCGGCTCACTTCCAGTCAGGTCCCGCACACTTTCCACAGCGCGTGGCGCACTTCCAGTCGGGTTCCGCACACTTTCCACAGCGCGTGGCGCACTTCCAGTCGGGTTCCGCACACTTTCCAGGGCGCGTGGCGCACTTCCAGTCAGGTCCCGCACACTTTCGACGGCGTGTGGCGCCTTTCCAGTCGGGACCCATACACTTTCCACAGCGCGTGGCGCTTTCCCAGTCGGGTCCCGCACACTTTCCACAGCGCGTGGCGCACTTCAAATTGGGTCCCACACACTTCCAACGACGCTTGGCCCCCTCCCAGTGGGGTCCGACACTTTTCTCCCGGCGCTCAGCGCACTCACAACTGGACCCCGCACATTCTCCGGTCAACGGTCAACTCTTAGCCGTTTATTATTATGTATGATTAGAATGCCCTTTTCTGTAGTCCCCTGAAGCGTTTAGGGAATTCGGAGCACGGGTCACTCATGTTTTGTCGTGCACCTACACACAACAATCAAGACACGGTTTTGTAAAACTTCATGGGAAGCCTAAACGAGTCCTAGTGAGTGCGGCTGACACGGAGGAAACAGTCATGTACGAGCGGGTAGCGCAGACGGCCGAGCCGCTACAAGCATCGTCTTATTGATTGACAGGGGAGAAGGGTGAAGCGATGGAAGTCAGACTCTACTCTCTGGAAAATTACTCTATGATCTTGACTGCTCGCGCTGTCCGCAGCGAGGCGAAGAAATTCAGTCCAATTTTTACATTCACTCTCGCACCACTTGAACTCTAAATTCTAGGGTTTTATGTGCACTCTTTTTCGAAGCGAGGTTTAGTTTTTTAAATCGCGTGCGTGTGCGCGCGTACTTCCTTCGCTCTGCACTCGTAGCTAGGGAACCAAGTAAATTCCAATAAATTATTAATGTGTTCCCTTGAACCGCTTGTGCGGAGCGAGGGTAGAGAAAGTGAGAAAATGGTGGGGAGAAGGAGACACAGCGTACGCTCGCAGACACACGCGAACGGAAATAAATCACACTCGGAAACAGAGGGATATAAAGGAGAGGACCGCTCGATTGTGTTTGAAATCTCTTTGATACTGTTATATCTCGCCATGACTGAGCGCTTTCGCTTCGCGCTTACCACTTCGCAAAATCGAAACGAGGGAGAAAGGGTTCATTCTATTTAGTTGCCAATTAGGCAAACTCCTCAGTGCAGCCTAAAATTGTTTTCTACAAGCTTCTTTTGCTTGTTGAAGATTTCCACGAAGTTTCGCTAACAAATTAAACTTACGATGACTTACATCATCATGCAATGGTTTTTCTATATTCTCCTTATTCTCGGCCTTCTTATATACCTCATTTGTGTTCTTCAGCACCTCGCGTAGATCGACACTCTGCAAAGGCTCATTTCGAAGCGAGAGCACAATCGTACTCGGACCACTAGGTCTCATTACGGACACTGTCGGTTCTTGCACGGTTATACGTGCTTTCCGGACCGCAGTAGAGGTTGTCCGGAATTGTAATGTAAAATTCATTTTGGAAAGAAGTACATAGTTCTCCTGAGCTGATGCGCAATATTTTACATCGGTTTATCTCCTGAGTTTCGTGAGAGAAGTGAAAAGAGAGATTTCTGTTTTTTTTTTCAAAAATTTAATTATGCTTATGAGTATCAGAAGCGGTCATAGTGGACTGCATATAGAGAGACTGCATATAACGCGAACAAGTATAATATATAATACAACATATAATACAACTTGCACAGGGGCCTTGCATTCATCCAAACATGTTCCTTTAGTATAGATAAGAGACAAAACCTGACCTATCTGTATCTAAAGTTAAAACTTGTCTCCCTGTCACTTTGATACTGTTTGACCTCATTGCAGTGACTCAGCGATCACTGTCACGAGACCTCCCGTGGCTTCTCAAGCATTTGTGAAGTTGCACTCTAGAACAATAGCAGGCGAACAGAAGATTAAAGAGATTCGCTGTGCAAGAGGATTAGAGAGATTCGCTGTGCAGGAGGACGTGCTGTAGCAACAAACTTATTTTTTTGCACTGTAAATTAGCCTAGTTAAAGGCAGTGTCCCCGATAAATCTCGTTTTCGAGTTTTCAGTGCGAAATACTACGCTGGCTGATGCTGGAGGGAAAGAGTTGAAACAAGCAGCGAAAACGGAACAGAAATTGGTAAAGCCGCCCCCGAAGTGAAGATTGCGTTAGACCGCTACGCCTAGGTAGCCCGCCTCCCCCCCCCACTTTCTAATGAGCTTGTGGCGCCGCGGACGTTTTCGCTGGCAAATCGTCAAGCAATTCCGCCACGCAGAGCCGGATCGATTCGCGCATATTTCGCCGTGCGCTGGCGAAAAATAGCAGGGCACGTAAGCTCCTTTACGCCCTGAACCTGTACGTGCGTTAGAAACCGCTACTTTTGCTTATTCTGAGCCATTTTTTTCGCTGCTTCTTCACAATTCGTGAACTCACGACCAAACATCCCCATTCTTGCGTCCAGCTCGAGTACGATATTCATCTTGAACACTGTCTCTAAGCAGCTTTTCCGTCTAGTGTGCTGGGGGTCCGTTTGCTGTCGACTTCAACTCCTTCTTTGACTTTTCTGATGTGAGTGAATAGCGCAGCATCTTTTTCTACGATGGCGACGACATATGTATAAGGTGCCCGTTCACATCAAGTCATAGAAGCAGTTGGCTGCTTGAGGTCATTTCTAATAGGTGATCTCGAGTCGCTCCAAAAGGAAAACTCTCAGTGTCCTTGTCGCGAGTTTTAGCGTGGTTGACTTCTTTGCTGCGGGCAGAGACAAGGACCGTATCTGACCCCGGTAGAAGGGATGGCCCGAAGTGCCTCTACATTTGCAGGACATGCTGCTCTTAACTATACTTGCAACTGATAATGAGGATTTTACTTCAGTTACGACATATAGCTAAACTCTCCGCAGCAAATGCAGCACATGTTCGCACGGGCTGGTGATGAGGAGGGCCCAAGTTCACCATGTGTTAGCAGTACCTGCTGATGACAACGAGGGTTGAACTCGGTATCAGCTCTGAAGTGGCACCCTATTTTGCTTATGTGCAACCCCAAGAACGCGTATTAGGATGCTGATTGTCAGACAAGTCTCGAGACAGTCTTTATATCCTAGTAGTAGCCTTTTGTCAACTAAATCAGTGAATGAGAAAAGTGAATGAGTTTACCTCATCGATGGGGGCAAAAACACTGTTTTCAGTTGTCGACTTCTCCTGAACATCGGCTGTCTTCCCCGCCTTCTAAAACGTCACATCAACAACACTGATCGGAAAAACATTGTATGGCATGAAGGCAACACCTATACGGAGCTGGTACTTTCGATCCTAACATGATATTTAATGCGCATTACTGCACTTACGATTTCTATATTACCCGCATCCTTCGAGGTTGTACTGAAACCAAAAGACTGCTTTGAGCCAAGGAGCTGTAGCACTCGAGACACTGCTCAGGCTCTGTAGTGTAGTGCCTCTGTAGATTATATCACTGATCTCCAGCCATCGTATGTCAATCATGAAAAGCGGCGATGTCGTAACCCATGTCACAACTCCACACATTTGTGCATGCCGCCTTGAGGTATCTCCGGTAGCAACCCTGCTAATGTGGGATCTCAGCCTATAATAACAGATCTCTTGGTTTTTTTAGGGCGGTGTGCATGTTCAGCTTTTTGGGATAATGATATCTGTAAATTCTTGCTTACTTGAGTAAAGTAAGATCCAGCATTTAGCAGGGTTGTTACAGGCGGTGCCCTGACTAATTTATCAAAAATGGTGAAAAAGGTGTGGTATCCGAGTCAGATTTAGACTTATGAATGGAACAAGCGCGATTGCGGTTCGTCAAGCGGCAAGCGCGACGCTACCGACCAGCGGGGATTTGATCGCGCGCGAAGATCTATCTCCGCAGCCCTGCCCACTCACTAGACTAAATCCTACAAGGAGACTCTAGTTTTCAACTCGTACTGAATCGTGACCCCCTACCATCTGCCAGTGTAATAAGTATAGTGAGGACCGAATGAAATTGAATGATTCAGTCGATCCTTTTTGGGCTCAGTGTCTAAATCGTTTGATCTGTCCTTGGATTTCGGACACCAAGTACGGGTAGAGCTTACTCCCACATGTATTGGGAGAGCGGGACCCTTCTCACAAAATCACAACTGCCAATCTCAGAAGAATGAAACCATGTTACACGTAATGTAAAGTGTAAGATACTTGAGACATTTAAGTATATTACCTTTATATCGCATGAAACCTACACTTATATTACATGTAACTTAATTAGAGCTGCAAGTTGAAGCTCGATGCTTCAAGGGATGGAGCTGCAAGTCCCAGGCTACTGCTTCAGGTACGAATCAGCAAGCTTTAAGCTCTCGTGGGCACCCCAGAAACTTAAAGCTCGCTGCTTCATGACCGAAGCAGCAAGCTTAGAACATACAGCTTCTTACATGAAGCAGTGGACTTAAGCTCGCTTCAAATATATTGTATGTCAATCCCTCTAATCCTCTTCACAATTTGCACGAACCATGAGGAGGGAGAGATCAGCGACTCAGCCGGGGGGAGTGACCACCCGATCGAATTTCATTCCAATGGGCCTGCGCTCATGGCTAAGGTATGAGGCGGCTCGTATGCTGTGCAGGTTTGCAGACGGTGTTCAGCATAGGCCCTCAGTTGCTGGAGATATTTAAATTTTGTTACACTTATTTTTTTACCAGCTGCACCAGGCGGCTTACGCCGCCCAGCGCCGCTGGCGAACCGGATTCGTTGACCGGCTTCACCGGCCTGTTTCAGATAACCCGTTCCAATCTGGAAAAAGTGGGACGGTTCTGTTACTGAAAAACGGTTTTGTTAGTGAACACTTTGAAAAGTATTGTTTTGAATCAAAACATTCCTGCTGCGCCCAATATTTTTCTGACGCTGGCTGCTTTGCCGGTCTCCCTCTAATAAACGTGTGTTGCATCCGTTCAGTTTTGCCGAACGATGCACCGGCTTTGCCGGCCTTTCTCCACCTACGACGTGAGGTTTCGTTCGGCTTCGCCAAACAACAAGCTCGCTTCCGCGGTCTCCCTCATCACCCACGTTCACCATTCGTTCGGCTTAGCCGTACGATACACCGGCTCCGACGGACTCTCCCCATCCACGGCGTGTGGCATTCGTTCGACTTTGCCACTCGCTTTCGCGGCCTACCCCCATCAATCACGTTTAACATTTGTTCGGCTTCGCCGAACGATACACGTAGTCTAGCAAACTTTCTGTGTCGTTTTATGCTATAAATCAGAAGCTCCGCCTACTTTCACAAAGTTGTTCTTGATTGTACCTGAGCCCCGCACATGTTGTTCGCGTCGATTCCAGAGGCTGGCACACTTTAGGTGTCGTTTTATGCAATACACCGGAAGCCCCGCCCACCTTTACATAGTACATCTTAGTTGCCCTGAGCCCTGCACACATTCTGCCCGTCAATTCAACAGCTACGATGGCCCCACAACGATCCGTAACCAAGAAAGTTCAAAGGACAATACGCGACTGCTGTTGTGCTCCCACCACGAATCGTCACTAAGAAAGTCTTAAAGACTCACTATGTAACAGCCAGGGTGGTCCCACCACGATCACGATGCTGTGCGCGCTCCTCCTAAACCCAACTCACCTTCCGCGACATTCGTCATGTATTGTTGAAACAATAACGCGCTCTAAGTGATGGTGTCGAAAATTGCGGGAAATTCAAACGACCGGACAGACAGACATCCGTCGGTCGGACACCGTTCAGACACTTCACCACGCAGATTGTTATATGTAAGGATATGTAAGGATAAGGATTTATTTATTTGTCTGCCATTCAATACTATTCCAGTATGTGGCGCATCCTTTTTCCCATCCATTCCGTTTTCGTCATTTCTCTCGCCTTCCTTTGCCAGTTGTGCGTCGCCAAACATGTCTGAAACATATCTCGCCATCTTGTTTTTGGCCTACCTACTGGACGTTTGAGCAGCGGCTGCCACTCCATCAGTCGATTCGACCACTTATAAACTCTTGATGTCGCCAGTTTCCAAGCATACGACCATTTCTTCTCGATTGCAGAGTCTACCACATCCTTGACCTTGGTTACACCTCGTAGCCACGCATTAGATTCCTTATCTCGAAGGGATACTCCAACCATGCGTCGTTCCATCCTTCGTTGAGCTGAGCCAAGTTGTCGTTCATTCGCTTTGGTGATTATCCACGTCTCGGACCCATAAAGCAACGCCGGAAGTATGCACATATTGAAGAGTCCCCGCTTCCATTTCATATCCACCTTTCTTGAATTTAGGAAGTCTTAGTACTGGCAGAAGCTGCTCCACCCCGCTCGAATCATCCGTGAAATATCATTGCTGTGATCTCGATTGAGGGAAATTTCTTGTCCGAGATATATGAACGATTCCACTCTGTCTATTTGAGCTCCTCTGAGCATTACGACGGTTGGGTTGCGAGTCATTTTCTTTGTTTTCGACGTGTTCATCCTTAAACCGTACTTGCTTGAACATTCGTCCAGATCGTCAATAATCGTCTGCAGTTCTCCGGCATACTTCGCCACAAGTACGACGTCATCAGCAAACCTCAAGTTGGTTAAGTGTTCTCCATTGATTTCGAAGCCGTACGTGTCCCATTTCAAATTCCGGAAAAGATGTTCAAGAGTTGCGATAGATAGTTTAGGCGAAACTTTATCTCCCTTGACGAAAGTTTAGGCGAAACTGTATCTCCTTGACGAACTCCTCGGCGAATTTTGATCGGGATTTTGGTTCCTTGAATCTGAACTGATGAGTTCGCGATTTCGCTGATTTGTCGGAGAAGTGCGATAAGCCGCCCACTGACTCCTTGGTCTTGAAGAGCATTCCATACTGCATTCATTTCGATGCTGCCAAATGCCTTTTCGTAGTCGACGAATGCAAGGTAGAATGATATTTGATGTTCGCTGCTCCGTTCAATGAATTCATTTATGGCGTGGAGATGATCAACCGTGGAGAACGCTTCTTCGAAAACCAGCTTGTTCTCGCGTTTGCTCAGCATCTAGAACGCTATCTAGACGTGTACTGATAACCCTTGTCAGTACCTTGTATAGTACTGACAGCAGTGAAATAGGTAGGTAGTTCTTCAGTTCGAGAGGATTGCCCCTTTTGTGAATAAGGATTGTTACAGAATCTGCCATCTTTTCGGGAACAGTGGTAGACTGAAGACAGCGATTGAAGAATTTCGTTATCAGCGGTAACAGCCCCTCTTTGCTCCATTGCAGCATTTCGGTTGTTATTTGGTCTTGTTCTGCAGTCTTTCCTGTCTTCATTGAACTGATAGCTGCTTCAACTTCACTATGGAGGAATGGAGTTACACTTCTACTACATGTAATTTCCTTGAGTAGAGATAATTCACATGTAACTTACGTTGACGGAGATGTATTACAGGTATATTGTAATCGTCTCTTATGTTACAAGTATTATGTTTTCGCCATCAAAAACATATTACGTGCGACATTTGGCCTGCGAGCGAGGGACCGATATATTACATGTAACATACATCGATCGAGATAATTTGCAAGTATAATACATTGCCCAATTTGTATTACATGTATATTAATCCAGGCCTTTTATATTACATGTAGCATGTTTTCATTTTTCTGAGATGATCTGAAAAGGATCGAATATCCAATCCCATTCAGATCATTGCCAAATTTGGTTTTGTGAGTGCGACGAATCCTGCTCTGCTAACACTTGGAGAAACTTTTATTCTTACTTGGGGTCTAAAAGCCAAAAACAGCTCGAGTCAAGTAGACGCTGAACCGAAAAATTGATTGATCGGATCGTTCGATTTCCTTCGGCCATCACTATTGTATTGCATTGATCCACATTTATGGAACGTTTTAACAACGCGTTTTTTTTTGTAAAAATTGGCGTTTCGTCCCCAATATTTAAAGGCAGTGTTCACGATAAATTTCACTTCCGATATCTCCACGGTTTACAGAAGTTCTGGTGCCCTATATAGCAAGGCATGCTCAAAAAGGACGCGAAAGACGCGTTTTTGTGCAAAAATAGGCCCTCTCTTGTTTACGTTAATTTTTGAGCTTGGATGAATTGACCGCTAGGAGGATGATACCTATCAGTGCAATGAAGCGATCAGCTCACTTATCAGCACTTCCTTGACTTGATCATTCCTGTAATTTGAGTCTTCATTTGTTCATTCCGAGGGGGGCATATCTAGGGCAGCTAAACGCTTGTTTTCAGCCGTTATTTTGCCGCTCCCAACTCGTTTTCTACCGTTCTTTCGACACTGGGAGCCTAGGATCCTTCTCGCCTATCATTTCACTGTGGAAAGTCAACGAGGATGATCATCGTGAACGCTGCCTTTAAATAGAGATGATGCTCAATATTTAGCTAAAAAATGAGCCTCGAAAATCGCACTCATATCCGCCATGTTATGCTCTACCACTACGAGAAAGCATGGGCCACAGCCCAGTCATTTCGCGATCTCAACCAACATTTTGGAAAAGGAACAATTACTGATAGTGCAGTACTGAAGTCGTTTATTCGGTTTAAACCAGGTTACACTAGTTTGGAGGATAAAGAAGGAAGAGGTTGGCCATCGGATTTTGATGATCAAGCACTTCTGACAGCCGTGGAAGAGAACGAAAGCCTGACAACGTTAATGCTGGCTGAAGACTTGCAAGGCAGTGGGCGCTATAAAATGTGCTTGTTTTCTTCTCTGCTCTGAACCCTTTTCTGTATTCGGAGTAGTAGAACTTATGAGAAAAATTCGTGAAATAACCCTTAATTGAGCCTAATTTTAAGCCTGAACATTCCTGTCTTTTGATGATGGACGAGCCCACTCCACACCATCGGCATCGATGACTTCTTATATAAGGAGCATCAGTGGCTTAAACTTGGAATTCAATCAATGAACAATAGCCTTCGCTAGGACATGCTCGAATAGTTCTGTCCTCGTAGAGTCAAACATTGAATGAAGAGCTTGTTCCAATTTTTCAGCTATTTTTATTAGTTGAATTTGCATTTATTTCTGGATGTGAACGTCAATGATTTTTGACTGCTCAGCATGAGACCGTATTCTTTTTCGGCGGGGCTGTACATGTGTGCACGAACTGGAAACTTAGGATCCAAATAACTCTATTTATAGCCGCGTAACCTTCGTGGTCTTTTAATCGTTCGCGAATCGAACTGATTTTCATGGTTTGTTCCACAACTATTTTCATCGCGACCACTATCTTTACTATCAATCAACGATCGTTCGACGCCTGAAGAAGCTTGGAAAGGTATGAAAATTGGCTGGATGCCTCACGAGCTCTCCGACAATAGCAAAGCTGAACGCGCTCAAATTTTCACTGATTTACTGCGGCCAAACGAACAAACACCATTTTGAAGAATCATATCACTGAGGTTGAGTCATGGATGCTCTTCAAAAACGTTGAAAGAAAGAAGATCTGTGTTCCGCCAGGTGTTTCCCCCAAGGAGTACCAAAAGACGCGCACTCTAAGAAGGCTATGTGGTGGGACAGAATCGGAATCATCCATTGGGAAATCATTTCAAATGGCATTTGTTATTGGTTTAACGACGCAGATGAAAGGCAACAATGGAGAATCCCTGAGAGAAGTGGCAAGCGGCCATTCAATATCAACAGCGACGTCTACCTGGATCAGCTTGATCGTCTTAACGCTGCAATCGAGGCTAGAAGACCGCGAAAAAAACCACATCGTGTTGCATCACGATAACGCCCGTCCACATGTTGAGGGCCGTGTAATCGAATCCATCGCCAATAAGGGATGGGAGCTGCTCCCACATCCGCCGTACTCACCGAAAGTAGCAACAGCGAACTATCATGTACATCGCTCTTTGAAAAACTGGCAAACAAACAAAGTTTACGACGACTTGGAAGACTTGGTGGCTGATGTCAAAGCGTGGATTGCCTCTAACAATAAGAGTCGCGACTTGTTCGCACGTGGAATCGACCGACTGCCAAGCAAATTGTAAGCATTTCTTAAAGGCACTGTTCACGATAAACTTCAGGCCCCCGTCAGACTTCGCCGAAAAACCTGCTGAGTCCGACTGAGTCCGAATGAGTCCGGGGCGGAAAAACCGTCTGCAACCGACTGAGTCCGGTTGCCCCCAGCGCCAACCAGTTCCTCTGCGAAACACGCAATTGATAGTGACGATTATCACCTCAGCTGTGAATCGTAACGTGTTTGGTGGCTAATTTTTCTTGTTTTCAACATGTGTTTGTCTTCAACTCGTAAACCACTTTTAAGAATCATCATTGGACAGATGGGGTGAGGATGATTTCGGTTGGGACGCAGCGGGACTCAGTGGGACTCAGTCGGTGCATTGGCCCCTCCCTTGTACGCATGAGAACCATCAGTATCGACCGGGGGGATCGCGGTGGGCATCAGACGGTCGCAGTCGGAAGCAGTGGGTTGATTGTTTTGCACCCGTCTCCCACGAATTCGGTGCGTATCGACCTGGTGGGACTCAGTAGATCCACCGACTATGACGGGGGCCTCATCCTCGATTTTTCCATGGCAAACGCTTCTCGTGGCTCTCAGAAGCAGAACAGCGTCGAAGAAACGGGAGCAAAAGCTACACAGGAGCCGCAAAACTGCTTAAAAAAGTGGGCAAGCCTCGCCGCTTTGAAAAGTCCGGCCCCTTCTCGCCCCTCGACGTGAACAATGGAACACTCGAGATCATGAGATGAGCGATTGTTTCCGATCAAAAGCCCCGTTCTTACCGTCACTCCCAACTTCTCCCTTTTATTCAGGTCAGCTCGCATACATTGGCTGCAAAAGACGGAAGAGACAAGCCTCGGACAGCTCGTCCACCTTCTTCCTCAGGTCAATTTTCGAGGGACCATAACTTCGATGCCAGAAGGTCTTGTACGATTCTAGAGGCACCATTGGAATCAGAATGGGACCGTTCTTAAGATACGCGAAAAATCAGAAAAGGACTTTGTATCGTGAACACTGCCTTCAAAGTGGATGGTGACTATGCTCTCGAGTGATCATTTAAACATGTTTTGATTAAATACTGTTATTGTTGAGTAAAACATATTTAAAAAAACGTTCCATACTTATGCATCAACCCAATAGTAAGCACACGGTGTGCGGTGTGAAAATCATACAAAATAAATCTGTTATTTTTACAGTATGGAATCGGGCACTTGAAGAACAGTTTCTCCAAAAAGCAGGGCCAGATCTAGCTATGGCTTCCGTACGATAGAGGTTTCCCGCTCAGGTACTGTGCTCTATGATTTGACTCTTCTAAGGACTTACTGAAGTCTCTCGATCTTTTTTAGGAGGACCAGTTTGAGCTGCAACTGCTGTGAGAAGACTTCTAGTTGTTTGATAATTCATTTGTGATACTTCCAGTGTCTGAAAAGAAGAAAGAAGACCATGTCGGTTACGGCATAGCTTTTATTCGTTGCGAGTTTGTGACCGAGTCCACGAGCTTATCTTTCGCCAGCAGCTGCTTTCTGCGGTGTGCATCAGGGGTGTGCGTTAATGAAAATTTGTTATTTCGTTAAGCGTTAATCGTCAACTTTTGAAAAAAAAACCGCGTTAACCCGTTAACGCGTTAACACGTTGATTTTGGATTTCGTTAAAAATTTTAGAAACATTTCCTGACCACAGAAAATATTGATAAATCATTAGAGGTCCCAGAAAAAATAAAATTGACCTTCAAATTACTCCAGCAGGACGTCATGGGAAGTGGGTGGGGCTTTAGATGACGTGACCAGGACTTCGTGGAAGAGGAGCATGCCTCCTGATGACGTAGTGAAAAGTAGGTAGGGCATCAGATGACGTCAGCACGACTTTATGATAAGTAGGTGGGGCTTCAGATGAAGACGTCGTGGAAAGTGGGTGGGCGTTCAGATGACTTCAGCAGAACGTCGTGAAAAATGGATTGCGCTTCAAGAGGGCGTGCGCCGCGTGGAAGAAACTGAGTAGCGCTTCATGTGCTGAGTGCACCGCGTAAAGAGTGATAAGCACAAAAGGAGGTTTAACCGCAACCTGTAAATTTGTGAAACAGGATGCCGTTGAAAGTGAATAGAACTCCAGAAGGGGTGTCTGGAACGTCTTGGCAAAACAGGATGTGCTACACTGACTGACATACGTAGAATGATGACCTTGAAACATTGCTCAAACCTCTATAATCTACGGCATTCGCCGCACTTCGGATTGGTTTTAGATATGTGCACACTTCACGCAGATTCTATTAGGTTGATGCAAGTTTCCGGACTTTTCACGACTCTGAATAAAAAACATTTATTGCAAAAACAAACAAGGCTCACCCAACAAAATAATTTTCATCACATTCAAGGATCCTTCGCCACCGATTGGGCAGATCATGAATTCCCGGCAAGTAGAACTCTGGCTGTTTCGAGTCGAAGTATTTCTCTAAGGCCATTTTGATTTCGTCATCGTTAGTGAACTGTTTCCCATTCAGGAAGTGCTGCATCGAGCGGAGCAGATAGTAGTCGGAAGGGACAAGATCTGGGTTATAGGGGGCGTGAGGAAGAACTTCCCAGCCCAGGTTCAGCAGTTTCTATTGAACACTGTTCGCCTTTTTCACGAAAAGCATGGCTACACGTATCTCGGATAACCCGACAGAAACTGCTGGACCTGGACGAAGTCAAAATGGCCTTGGAAGAACTTCGACTGAAAACAGCCAAAGTTCTTCGTTGTCATGGAAATTTTTTTTGAGTGAGCTTCATTTGTATTTGAATAAAAATTTTTTATTCAAAGTCGTGGAAAGTCCGGAAACTTTTGCATTAATCTAGTATTCCGTTTCTCGGTTCAGTCTGTAGTGTGGTCCACCAAATATTGCAACCCGTCTTTCAATCCCCGCTTCCAACCCTCGTTTGGTACATTACTCGATCGCAGAGAGGTATACTCTGTTTATCTTGAATTGTACAAAACACGGTCCGCCAACAGTCCTCTAATTGGCCCGCTAGTACCGTAGTGTACGTCCACGAAGCGTTCTCGGCAGACCCGGGTGTGCACCCGGTGTGCAGAGCAATCAATTCGTCAATGCCGTCACTCGGCCACCCACCCTGCCACCCGGGTCTGCCGAAAACGCGTCGTGGACGTACACTACGGTACTAGCGGGCCAATTAGAGGACTACTGGCGGACCGTGTTTTGTGCAATTCGAGATAAACAGAGAATAGATTAGACCTCACATTGCTTTTTTAAAATACGAAATGGAATTCGTCGATATTAAGAAGAAATAACTAAAATCGATAAACAATGGAATAGGAAGTATCGAGGTCTGTGATGTATTTCACAACAAGCAAAAACGTTTCGACGTGCACGGCCCCAGTTTTGAAATTTGCAATTGAAGCATATCAATCAGTGCCGTAATTCCACCGCATTTAACGAACCCGATCTCAACGTAATTCTAGAACTTTTTCGTTAAGCGTTAATCGTTAAATTTCCGAAAAAAAGCCGCGTTAACTTAATGCGTTAACACGTTAACGTTATAGCGCACAGCCCTGGTGTGCATGGTGGCGATGCGGGCTACGCCGATCCCTTTCTCAACCTCTTCCACGCTCGGCCCATGGACGATTAAATGCTATTTAAAGACATCGTACTTGATGAAAACCATACGTAGGTTTTTGACGTTTTCGTGTTGTCATATCCCTATAGTGACTAAAGGTTGCAAAAAGCCCCTTCAAAAACGCCAATTCTTCAAGAAAAACCCATTTCAAGAAACCGGGAAAGAAATTTGAAGTTCCCGTCTACTTCTACTTGGGATAGTTGCGCGAAGAACCCAAGGAACAGTTTTACGACTCGTTTTTTGGCGCAGCACTGGAAGCAATTCACCGAGGACGCCATTCAGACGAGCGATAATTTTTTCTTGAACGAAATGAAAAAGGGTTACTAGCTTGCTGCGCACATTGCTGTCAGCTGCTTTCGATCGACGTCGAACGTGAAATCGAGTGGCGTGTGCATTGCGCCCTACGACGCGTCAACGCACGATCGCCGGCAGCGACCACGAAGTTTTGTTCCTTGTGACAACGGATCGACCCCAAGGCCGGCCCCCCAAACCTAGGAAGCCCTTTTGAGGTAAGCAAAACTTCATTCAGAGGCGATTTTGAAACTCCAGACTTCGTGAGATTCATTGTTATGATCCACTAGTCCGACTGAACGCAAAAGCTGGAGTTCGATTTTCATCGTGTACGATGCCTTTTAAGGCACTGTTCACGATGATTTTCTTTCCCGATTTTTCCACTCAAAACAACGCACTAAAACGACTTATTTCAGTGGCATTATTCTCTGGCCTGGAGTAGTTGTCCGGTTGGATGAACAGATTCGCGATGGTTGTCACCGGTGGGGAATCGGGATTCTCGAAAATGGAAGAATATTTCAGGCAAAATAGTATTAGTTAGGATCCGAAGGAATGAACGAAGCAACATAGAGTGGAGAATTTCAAAGGACGGGTTCAGAGAATATTTCTTTGCCACAACGAGCCGTTCCCGTGAGATTAAAAAGGCGGGGTGAGGGTGAAGGATTTCGTGCCCTTCCGATGCATTTTTCTTGATTTCTTCGTCATTTCAGTTCTACCCCTCTTAGAGTTATAGCCGCGAAATAGCCCACCAGGCTCCGCAGCGGCTCGTGGTGGGCTATTTCCCGACTATTTCGCGGCCATTGGCCATTTCTCGGCTTCTCACGGAATAGACAAGAAGTAGCCGAGAAATAGCCGAGATATAACCGAGAAATATTTAGAAGTAAACAAAATCAACCAAGACGCAACCGTCGCCGGCTCGCCAAGCCACCATCTGGGGCCGCCAGCGGTTGGGCGGGGCCTCGAGAGGCGGAACCAGGTCCACGTACTTCAAACTTGGGTAATTTAATCGGCGGAGATGCTGACATCTCAATCATGCCTCTGGAATGCGCCGTATATCTACCTGAAGAGCATTATATCTCGGCTATTTCGCGGCGAACATTATTCGGCGGCTATTTGGCGGCGGGTATTATTTAGCGCCTATTTCTCGGCTATTTCGCGGCGAGCACTAGTTGACGGCGATTACGCGGCAATGGGGCATTTCGCGGCTATTTCTCGGCCAAAACCCTCAGAGCCGGGGCCAAGCAATCGATTTAGCAATTGATCTCAAAATTGAAGGTTATCGTGAACACTGCCTTTACTCAGAAGTTCCGAATCCAGTTAGCAATCACAGCCGTCGTCGTGATCGATTTCGTATTCCCCCACCTCCTCGCTTTCGATTTTTCTTGTTTGAATTTCATTTTTCTTGTGTTTTCTTTTCTCTCGGGCGATTTTATTACATTACTGTTTTCTCATTCTTATTAATTTATTTTTATAGGAGAATTTTATTGACTAATGTTCGTTGATTATGTTAACGACACGTCAGCGGCCGGAAGTGTTCGCTTGGATCCCGCCTGTCGTCGACATCAGGGTGAATCATATCGATATATAATCTTGTTTTCCTGATTTTTCTTTCATCAAGTTTTATTACTCTTTTTTGCTTTAGCCCGTATACTGCTTTTTGAACATGAATATCATTATAAAAAAGTTCTTGACGCAAGGGTGGGTGATTTCTTACTCACTGACAGGCTTGAGCAGGTCTTTGCGACCGGTGATAAAAATTTTAGGACCCCCTGGTGGCCAAAATTTTTACGACCCCCTTGTCGCGACCGGTCGCAAGCCTGCCCAACCCTGCTCCCTGTGCTGTCTGCTAACTCCCATAAAAGAAAAAAAACCTGCGATAGGGTCAGAGAAGCTCGATCAGCGGTGAGATAGAGGGCGGGGATAATAGTCCCACATTCGGAACTCGGTAGTGGGGAAAAAATTTGTCAGAACTTCGTAGAAGGGGGTGATCTGAGGTGCCTAACACGAGTATGAAGTTTTTTCTTCTTGTTCGTTGGGTTACGGTAGGCTACGGTACTTATCCCGGGCTCTCATTTAAATCCACTTTTAGGGTGTGACTGCGGCCAGCCAGCTGTCGATAATCCCGCCTCACAGTGAATGTAAATCAGTACCTTATTCCGCAGTAGATCGGAATCCTAGATCTGGGTTAAACCTTGGGTGCTATCGCCGCGGCAGGGGGCACTTGGCTGCACCCCATTTTCCTCACTGCAACGACTGCAGATTTTGTTTTGGGGAGAAAAAACCCGGGTCGGTGCTCCAAAGTCGGACCTAATGAGACTGCCCACATACGCGTTCGGCGTCCGTGTCAAGCAGCAGTCGCAAAGGCATTTTTTGGACTTGTGAATCGATTAGTAGGGATATTAGACGATTATCAAATGACATCCCTGTCAGTTGTCCTCAGCCGTAGAAAATTTCGTCCAAAAATGCTTTTAGACAGGGGCTCGACACGGGCGCCAACAACGTAGGCGGACAGTCTCGCTAATAGCGCGGCGGCACGGAGAAACGGGAGTGGCCAAGTACCCCTTCAGCGGCTGCGATAGCGCCAAGTCTTGCCCAGAGATGTTTTTTGAGGCCCTGATCACGAATTCGATATTCCTTTTTTGGCTCTAGAAGGATTACGGTAGGCTGGGGTAGACTTGATTCTTGTTCCAAAAATTTATGTTTTTGAGTTTCTCCGTCTTTTAATTTTCTTGCTATTTTGAAAGAATGGAATGTTTTTTGAAGTCAGAATCTAAAACAAACCGCATCAAAAAATTGTGTTTTTTCTAGCTTATCGTGGGTCTAGGGTTGGGTTGCTTGTCATGCTCCAATCTTATCACATCTACATAGAACGCGACCTCCGGTGGTTATTCGCATTTTATTTTCTTACCTACAGACGTGACGGCTTTATTCCAAAAAAAAAAAAAAACGAAACTCGTGAAAATTAATAGCATTGAATTCCGTTCATCGCTAACTCCATGAACTTTAAGAATATATTTTGAAGTGCATATTTTTCTTAACAATGAAAAAGTACTTGAATACAATGGAGAAGAAGAAATACGTTTTCATATCATAATGTTCTCCCCTCCATCACGTTATGCAGCTCAAGGAACAAAAAAGCTGCATACAAATCTTTAAAAAAATAGAGGACGCGCAAGTGACACCATCACGCCTAAATTGCACGCAACATTTCATTCGACGCTTAGCGACTTCTTCGTCGCGGGGAGTCTCCCGGCGGCGAGAGTGAGGAGATTCCCCATCATGCATCGCGGACTTCCCCCATTCTCCCCACCGGGAAACTCCCCGCGTGGGGACGGAGGCTCTCATATTCTCCCGCTGGGGGCGATATGCGTACGGTCCAGTGCCCTGAACGGGACGGACTCAGTCCAAACCTTCTTTTTCTTTTATTTAACATTTTTCCAGATTTTTATAGTAGTTGTCGGTATCCCAATTTTTCAGATTTATCTGGTGTTTGTACGGCTTCAAATACTATTTTTAGCCTTATTTTGCACTCAAACTTTTTTCCACCAAAACCGTTAGAAACTTCCTATCAGGGGGGAAATTTGAGGACTAAAACAGAGGTCTTGACGGTTATAGGAACGCCACGATAGATATGACTCAAGAGAGTATTTCGCGTGCTTGATACGAATCTGAGGCCCGTTTATCTGTAGTTGGCAGCTTGCAATTGGTTACGGTGGGTACTTGGTAGTTTGGGCTAAGCATACGAGTGCATTTAAAATTTATATTCGAGCGTTATTCGGTGTGCTAAATACTAAGTTAATGACTATTTGTCGAGAAATGATCGCAAAAACACGTTCAGTATTTTGCAGAAGTTTGGCCACCATGGGGGGGGGGTCGTAGCTCCGCAGGAAATAAGCACCACGTCGTGCTGAACCCTGGTTGTAAACCTTTTGCATGTCCGTCTGCGATCGCCGAACAAGCTCGATTTCTCAGAACTTTTGAAACAAGCTGTTAACACGCAATCCGCTTGTAACGGATTGTCCCCGTACCGAACGCGAAGCAAGCAGAAGCTAACACGCGAAGCAAGCAGAAGCTAACGGCAAGCAAGCAGACCCTTACGTTAGGTAAGGGAACGAGTGGAACCATGCACCAAGCGAGCGGAAGCAAACGCGAAGCAAGTAGAAGCTAACGCTGAGCAAGCAGAACCTTACGTTAGGCAGGAGAACGAGTGGAACCATGCACCGAAGCGAGCGGAAGCAAACGCGAAGCAAAGAGAAACTAACACTGAGCGAGCGGAGGTTAACGGGAAGCAAGCAAAAGCTAACACTAAGCGAGTGGAAGCTAGCGCAAAGCAAGCAGAAGCTAACGCTAAACAAGCGGAGGTTAATACCAAGGAAGCGGAACCTTACGATAGGCGGAAGGGGTAGAATGAGAACCATGCGCCAAAGCAAGCGGAATCATGAGCGAAGCGAGCGGAATCTCACCTCATGCAGATGTAGCGAGGGAAACCCTATGGTTCGTCCATCGAAAAGAGGATAGTTGAAATACCTTGCGCTCCCATTGCATAAAAAATACGATGATTAGTTTCTCGACTACCAATGCATTTCGAATTCGAATACCACGGAACCGCTACCTTGTACTGTCTATGAGTCACATTCTACCTTGACCATAACCGCAGATACATGAGGTTTAATGAAGTTCGCCTTTTACCCACTCTATTAGTCATGTAACAACATCGATTTCCCATATGCTTATCTCAGAAAACTTGCAATAACAACTGTCTTACTGGGGGCAGAATGAATTATGGAGATATCAGAAGGTAGCTGAGTCGAACGCAGAACACAGATATCAGACAGGACTCTAGGCTTTAACGAAATTTGAATTAGGGAGTTTCGCGTTGCTACAACGTGCGGAAAACCTAGTCACGGACCCGGGTGATCAATTGCATTCTTTTAGCCGGTTAAAAACGGTCTCTGAAGACTCATTTTTAGGGGTGATACAATCGATTGGATCACACCTAATTTGTATGTATTTAGGTGTGATACAATCGATTGTATCACACCTAAAAATGGGTCGTCAAAGACCATTTTCAACTGGTTGAAAGATTGAAATTGATTACTTAGGTACGTGACTAGGTTTTTCGCACGTTGTAGCAACGCGAAACTCCCTTATTCAAAATTTGTTAATTACTTGTAAATATTTACATGGGTCCCGCACACTTTTTATGGCGTACGGCGCACTCTTACATGGGTCCCGTGTACTTTCTATGGCGTCTGGCGCTCTCTAGCATCGTTCCCGCACACTTTCTATGGCGTTCGGCGCCCTCTTACATGGGTCCCGTACAACTTCTTCGGCGTGGGGAGCACTCCCGCTGGGGTCCCGCTGACTTTCTTTGACGTCCCGTTCGATTATTTTAGGCGTAACCCTTGTAAAACACAAAAGTCTGCAATTACAGAATGCACACCGTAAACTGACGGACTGACTGACTGACTGACTGGACTGACTGACTGACTGACGGACGGACGGACGGACGGACGGACGGACGGACGGACGGACGGACGGACGGACGGACGGACGGACGGACGGACGGACGGACGGACGGACGGACGGACGGACGGACGGACGGACGGACGGACGGACGGACGGACGGACGGACGGACGGACGGACGGACGGACGGACGGACGGACGGACGGACGGACGGACTTACGGACGGACGGACGGACGGACGGACGGACGGACGGAAGGACGGACGGACGGACGGACGGAAGGACGGACGGACGGACGGACGGACGGACGGACGGAAGGACGGACGGACGGACGGACGGACGGACGGACGGACGGACGGACGGACGGACGGACGGACGGACGGACGGACGGACGGACGGACGGACGGACGGACGAACACCACTCTCCTTTATTACTATAGAATGACCAGCTGTCCGATTGAATGAACATGTTCACGGTGGTTGTCACGGGTGAAAAAGGGATTAATCAAAAATGGAAGAATATTCCAGGCAAAGCAGTATTAGTTGGGGTGGAAGGGAGAGAGAACGGAGCAACAGAAAGAGAATTGCAAAAGACGGGACCACAAAAGAGTTCGTTGTCACAACGAACAGTTCCAATGAGAATAAAAAAGGTGGGGTGAGAGTGAAGGATTTGGTGCGCTTCTGGGACGTTTTTCTCAATTTCTTCGTCATTTCAGTTCTACCCGGTGACCAAACAATCGATTCAGCGACTAATATCAAAACCGAAGATCATCGTGAACACTGCCTTTAAGATGAGGCCTCGGAAGATATGATTTTGATGTTTTTAGAATGTTTAAAGCTTGACATCTGAGTTTTGTGTTCAACTCGCCTATCTTGCCATATCTTATGCTATATCAAGCCAAAAAAGGGCATTAAACATTTAAAACATCAACATCAGAGAGAGATATGAAAAGGAAACCGCACGACTGCTAATGAACGAAGCAAAAAAAAGACGAATCGATGAGCAGGCATTGCTGTAGAGCCGAGTCGCACCTGCAAGATAGCGTGTCAACTCCGTGCAAAGCTGCTGGAACGGTTGGGCAACTCCCATAGGCTGCTTGCACGGTGCTTTACGTGCCTAAGGCTGATTGCACGGAGCCGAAGCTGGTTCGCACCCTACCGATCCACGATAAGGAGGCTTGCACGGAACGAAGTGTCAGTAAGCTGGTTAACACCGTACAATAAGCTGTTGGAACGCTTCGAAAACCCCTAATAAGGCTGCTTGCTCGGTGCTTCCTGGGTCGTCTACACTGAGAAAGCTCGTTTGCACCATGCCAAGACGCGAATAACGTGTTTGCACCGAACGAAGTGGCCTTTAGCGTGTTAACAACCTGTTTCAAAAGTTCTGAGTTAGCCTTCCACAGGGTAAAGCGGGGCGTTGCGTAATATTTGAAAATCGGAGCGACCCCACCATAATTTTTTCCAGAATCCAATTTTTTGTGCCCACTCCCCCCCCCCCCGAATCGCGATTTCTGGGCAGTTTATTGTTTTAGAAAAAAAAACTTAATTTTTGGTATTGAAAGAGCCGATTCGTTCGGAAAACTCGGCTCATCGGTTTAATTAATATTCAATTTATTCATGAAATCAGGGTATACTGTTTTGTGGATATTCGTGTCGTTCGGAAAAGCAAAATATTAACGTGGTCTAGAGGAAGAGCCGAACTTGCTGGATGGTATACCATACGGAGTGGAAAGACTGATGGGCGAGGGAAACAGGCGATTTTCGCATCACAGTTCGGTTAATTTTCCCAGTCCGTGGATCGGCTTCTGCTGCTGTCCTGGCCACTACTGTCACTTTCAGTGCCCCTGTTGCTGCTGTCCAGATTTTCTAATCCAACAAGCGATTTCTAATTGCATGACCATCTTTGGATGTTTCAGTACAGTGAACGGTGCTTATGAAGTTTTACAAGTACAGAGGTGAGCCATCGTTAGCGTCTGGCATTTTAAGATCCGTCTTTCCACTCCTAGACAGTTCCGACTGGCCGTTGAATGTGGTAGCTTCGCCCAATACCTTGCCACCACCCTCATTACCGAACAGTCAGCAAATTTCCAACGGAGTGGAAAAAGGATTTGTTTTGAGCGATTCTGGCGAGAAATGGACCAAGTCATGACGTTTTGGTGGCCCAGCATGGCCACGAAAAAAATGATAATCTTCTACTCTAACCATGGAGTGACTAGTCCTGGCTGCCAGAACTACACATGTGACCATGTTTTTCTAATCGTCCACCTTCCGGGTACCTGTAAAAACCCTATTTTAGCTGCCCGAGTAATTCTAGAAGAAAAATTTTCCTATGAAAAAAATTCAAGACTTTTTTCAGTTCAAACTGCTCCCCGGGTGATTATTTGAGGCGCTAAACCCGAATCTGAGACATGTTTTCGATAATTTGAACGATCAAGACAATTTATGGCAATAAATTTTATTTTACCTACAGAGCTCGCAACTTCTACGCTCATAAACGTTTCTTTTGCTATTACTCGGGCAGCTATGATAGGGTTTTTATGACTACCCAAGAGGTAGTCGATCAGAAAACCCTAATTTCGCGGTTAGTTCTGGCAGCCAGGTCTAGTCATTCCTTTTTCCTTTTTTTTCAAGGCATGTCATGTTTTAACAAAGCGGTTCCGTTACTGTTATTATTGTATTAAGGAGTCCTGACGGCGCCCCATTCAATTCTTCTGGCGATGATGCCGTTGAGTATCACGAAGACGTGCTTTTTGATTTCTACTATTTGCCTGTATACCCGTTGGCCTTGTTGATCGAACCCACAACTCACGGCGGCGTGGATCCCCGCTGTAGGGCGCGCCTCAGTGATGAGATTGCAGTCATGCATTTTGAGCTGTGGATTCGATCCACAAGCCTACCCTTGTATAGAACACCGTATATATGTCAAGTGTTGTGTATAATACCGTATGTGTGTATATAATATGTGTTATAATATGGTACTGTATACGTGTTGTACATAAATTTTATTGCGCAATGATTATCCGTGTATTTACACCTTACTATACATAACTTTCTCTTCCGCCAAGGTTTTTATTGTTACTATGGTTTCCGTTTTCCTTTCAGTCTGACGCATGGACCAGGCGGCTGGCCGTAAGGGGTTGGGCGCCCCACTGGGGCGGCATGCACGTACGCGGCGGGGTATGTTGGGGTTAGACAGGGTTTGAAGCGTCGGCGCGTTTGATGATAGCGGCGCGAGGGCTGAAAGGGGTTAGGCTAGCACTGAAAAGTCTTTCCCTCGCAAACCCTACCTGGGAAGGTGGGGCAGCCGAAACCCCGTTTAGACCCCAACTATTGATTATCTCCAGCAGTCGCAAAGCAATCTTGAAACGCGCCGCGCCCCGAACCCTGCCTAACCCAACCTAACCCGCCGCGTACGTGCATGCCGCCCCTGGAGAATGAGGTTCCGATTTGCGCGGGGTGATCTACCGTCGTAGCCCCGTTCATTCATCAGGCTAAAATTATTGCGGGAACTCTGTGTAAAAGCTATTACCGACTTAAGGCTGAGGAACACGTTTGCTTGCAAACTTCTGGGAACCTGAATGTAAGTAACCCGTTATATAGGGACAAAGGTTAAAAACAGCCTAGTTGAAAAGGCGAGAGCAAGCTACATGTAACTCAGGAGTGAGTGTAATATTGCCTTGAGATAACATTTTTGCATCTTAAAAGTAAGTTACTCGTACGCTAAAAGTAAGTTACTTGTACTCTAAAAGTAAGTTACTTGTATGCTAGAAGTAAGCTACTTGTACGCTAAAAGTAAGTTACTTGTATGCTAAAAGTAGGATACTTGAATGCTAGATGTAAGTTACTTGTATGCTAAAACAAAGTTACTTGTATGCTGAAAGTAAGTTACTTGTATGCTAGAAGTAAGTTACTTGTACGCTAAAAGTAAGTTACTTGTATGCTAAAAGTAGGTTACTCATATGCTAGAAGTAAGTTACTTGTATGCTAAAAGAAAATTACTTGTATGCTTAAAGAAAGGTACTTGTATGCTAGAACTAAGTGACTTGTGTGCTAAAAGAAAGATACTTGTATGCTAGAAGTAAAGTTGCTTGTATGCTAAAAGTAAGTTAGCGGTGACATAAAGGTAAGTTACTTGCGACTTGTTCGAAGTATGTTACTTGCGACATCAAGTAAGTTACTTGTGACATGAATGTAAGTTGCATGAAGACTTCACGTAACTTACTTTAAAGTGACATTTAATTCGATTCAAAACCTCTGGAGTAAGGGAAAGTCGATGAGTGATGAATGGGATAGGAAGAGCTTAGAATTGGCGTGCGATTCGATCGCGATCGATGCTCATGGTTCTCGTGCTACCGCATCGTGCGGGGATCAAACTCTAGAATAGGCCTAACAGGTGATGCCACCATACATACCGCAGTGAGCGGTAGACCTCGTGCACACCGTTCTAAACGTGCCTTAACGGGGAAGGTGAAACTCTCTGCTTTTGAACTCAGAGGAACTAGGTTTGCGGCGGCCGACGAATAGAAGCTTGTGACATGCATCTCTTGTTGAGTAGTGAGCACATTCATGAGTCCAACGACTGATAAAATACCCGCAATTTAAGGATATATGCAGCTTCGAACCCACTTGGGTGGCACTCTAGGTTCACTGATAGAAATGACGGTTTCCGATATAAGATAGAGTTCAGTTCCGCAATCGCGTTTAGTCCTTATTATCACAATCGTGGGAGCGCAACGGTTATTTTTAAAAATTCAACTATGAAATTTCTAAAAATTTAGCTTCCTGACAAAAGTAATGATTTGGCGATGTTATCATTTCAAGAAATCAAAAAGTTGAAAAAAAAATTAAAAAACGTCTTGAAATATCTTTAAAAATGATTTGGCGCAAAATAACCACAAGTAATGAAAAAACTGGGAAATGTAGTGAAATGACTAACATCGGATTTGGCGGTCAGTCTTAGGCCAACTCTTTATAAGTAGTGAGAGACGAGGTATAGGATTTTACAAGCTTCTCCGTTAAACTTATCAAAGCTAAATCAAGCGCGCATCAGATTTGAGCGTTACGTTTACATAGCTTGACCCACCCTGATTTCCGTATTACAGCTTCAATGAAATGTTTTAAGGTTTCCGTTGCGCGCTTGATTTAGCTTTGATAAGTTTAACGCTCCACTTTCTACCCAGTGGAGCAAACATCGGACAATGGCTACCGCCTTGTCGAGTTTTGCGAACGCAGTGGTCTGATTATTGCATCGACATTCAAGAGGAACCATCGCCGCCATCAGCTTACGTGGCAGGGACCAACCCAACTATCTCCAGAAGAACAGCGGAAGCGGAAGATGACAACTTTGAAACTACAGCTTGACTATGTCCTGACGAGGAATATTCCAGTATCGGACATTCGAAAATCTAGGGCTGTGTGGGATGTCGCATTCGATTCGGATCACCGTCCTGTTCTGTTGAACTTTACTGCGAGGATTCATAAGAGGAAGCGAGGGGCTCAGCCTTTCCAGAGGATTGGCATGACAAGTCTCAGAGATGGAGAGTGCAGAAGGAATTGTCGACAACGCGTTTCTATTCACATCGGAGTACGGACTAAGAAGAAACTTTGCGACGCGGATTTTTTTGTCAGGTGCATCCAGGACGCTTCGAAAGAGGCACTCCCGGTTGTACAGCCTAAGAAGAAGTTCGCCTACGTCTCGGAAGAAACAACATCTACTTACAACAGAGTATGTGCTCTCCGAACTGCAGGAAACTTCGTGGAGGAGAAGCGTCTGAGGAGGAAGTTGCGTCGGCAGCTTCAAAGTGACCGCGAGGGAGAGTGGACGTGTCGAGCTAAGGAGTTCGAGGAGGCTCGGGATGAGAAGAATCCTAGGAAAGCCTACACGCTGCTGCGACCGTATAGCGGGAAGATGAAGAGATGTTCTCCTGTCTTGAACACTACCAATGGAGTTGCAGTTGGTGATGCGACGCTGCCAATATGGAAGGATTACTTCAGTTCACTACTGAATCGTCCAGCGCCATCAGTACCTGAGCTCCCGCGTGTTCAGAGAGCACATTACGATGTCAGTGAGGAACCGCCGACTGAGTCTGAAGTTTTGGATTGTGTCCGGAAAATGAAGAATGGAAAGGCTGGTGGAGATGACAACATCACTGCTGAAATGCTGAGAGCTCTTCCTCCGTCTGGGATTCGTGAAATGACCAACACCATCCATGCTATATGGATGAGCGAAAGGATACCCGATTCATGGAGACATGCGATCATCGTACCTCTTCACAAGAAGCTATCCGTCACGGATCCTAAGAACTACAGAGGAATCTCTCTACTTCGTGTCATGTACAAGGTTTGGAACGTATCATTCTCGAGCGACTTATCAAACATCGTGAAAGAACGACCAGATATGAGCAAGCCGGTTTTCGACCTGGAAGATCGACCATCGACCAAGTGTTCGTCGTGAGAAGAGTAATTGAATCGTGGCAGCGGTATTCGAAGCCATTACAGCTTGCTTTTTTGGACTTTGAAGCCGCGTTCGACTCTCCTCATCGTGATCGATTGCTCAATGCTCTGCGAGCAGATGGAGTCCCGGAAAAGTATGTTCGGTTAATCGAGGACATGAACAAAGGAACAACAGCAGCAGTTCGTACACCTGTCGGATTTACGTCAGCTTTCGAGGTGAAAACAGGAGTAAGGCAAGGAGCCGTTGCAAGACCTTTTCTTTTCAACTTCGCCGTTGATGACATCATGCGTAGAGTTGCAGAACAGTTTCCTGCGGATGTGATCCTAACACCATCAGGACGCTCCCTTGTCGACCTGGAGTACGCCGACGACATCGTGTTATTCGCTGAAAACAACGCAAAACTGCAAAGGATTGTGAACCTCGTTTCGAAGTATGCCGCAGCCTATGGACTTCGTCTTCGTCCCTACAAATGCAAGCAGATGTGGGTCTCTCAGAGGCCTTCAACGGGAGTTTGTGTGGACGGACAACGTATCGAGCTGGTGGACGATTTCTGTTATTTGGGTTGTTTGCTGAAGAACGATGGTAGTTATGCAGCGGATATTCGACAGCGATGTGCGAAAGCTACGTCTGCATTTAATTCTCTAACCAAGTGTTTGTGGTCTACCACCTTCAAGAAGGAAGTCAAGTTGCGCGTTTACCTATCCGCTATTCGCCCTATCATGATGTACGGATCGGAGACGTGGGCAGCACCGAAGATGCAGATGGAAAGGTTGGATTGCACGGAGAGGAAGCTTTTTAGGCGTTTGCTTGGATATTTCTGGCCGCGTGTGTGCCATAACGAAGACCTTTACAAGGAAATCGACGCAGTACATCAACGCTGGACACGAGGGAGGTGCCAGCATCTCCTAACGCCATCTCAAGCAGCAATGGAAAGTCGACTCGGACTGCTCGGGCATATACTAAGAAGAACGCCGGATCGTCTCGTACAACACGCTTTAAGAATGCTTCCAAATCCTGTCTGGAAACGGCCACCTGGGCGTAGGCGAAAGTTCTGGACGGATGTGGTTATAGAGGATTCAAGTCACTCGGCATCGAAAGACAGTTCAGGCGCGATGTTTCGTTTCGCAGGTAATGGAATAGTGACAGCTGGATGGAATGTGTTCAAATTGTGGCTGAAGACCGTGAAAAATGGACACGGCTGACTACTAGGACGGCACACCTCGGTGAAGATGCGGAATGACCGCGTCAGGCAAAAGCCAACCGATTAAGTCAAGTAAGTCAAGTTTAACGGAGAAGCCTGTAAAATCCTATACCTCGTCTCTCACTACTTATAAAGAGTTGGCCTAAGACTGACCGCCAAATCCGATGTTAATCATTTCACTACATTTCCCAGTTTTTTCATTACTTGTGGTTATTTTGCGCCAAATCATTTTTAAAGATATTTCAAGACGTTTTTAATTTTTTTTTTCAACTTTTTGATTTCTTGAAATTATCACATTGCCAAATCATTACTTTTGCCAGGAAGCTAAACTTTTAGAAATTTCATATATTTTTCCCAAAGGTTCCCTTTTTGACCTCATTTTTGTTTAGCGATTCCCATTTTGGAGATGCGAAAAGTCTTATGACAGCTTTCGCCTTCCGTAAATAATGAAATTGGTACGAATCGGTGTTGTCTGAGAACCATAACTCCGCTGCCGAGATGTCGTACGTTCGTGCCGTGGCAGTGTGGAGGAAACAACATCACCTTCGTGCAAACCGACATCACTCCCTCCACCGAGAGGGTTTTCGTCATGGGAGAGTCGCTGGCTGGCCCCAGCTCTCCTGAAGATTCTACTACAAAGGGCTGGCGTCGAGAGGAATCCTGGACCTGTGCAAAAGTATCAATGTGCCACCTGCAGCAAGAAAGTCAACTGGAATGGAACAAGCGTCCAATGCTTTGGATGCCAAAGGTGGGTGCACTTCTCCTGTTCAGGTCTTAGTTCTGTGAGGCATCACAACTCATCCTTCCGTTGTGTTCTGTGCTCCGCCCCCAGCAACTCTGATTTCTCATTCACCAACCGCCCCCTCTCTATTGTACATATAAATCTTAACGGCCTTCGCACCAAATTGTCTGAACTCTCACTCTTCGCACGTACTCATCATCCGGATGTTATTATGGTTCAAGAAATCAAACTCTCTCCCTCTACCACTTATCCCCAACCAAACATTCCAGGCTACACTGCCTATCACATCCCAAGGACAGCTCTTGGAGGCGGAGTTTCTACGTTTGTGCTTTCTAACTTACCTTCTCATCTAATTCCAAATGTTCCTAAGGACGGTACTCTCGAGTGCGTTCCCGTTCACCTCCCTCTTAAAACTCCACTATCTCTATTTAATATTTACATCCCTCCTACCACTTCTTGTCCCCCAACCTACAACCCCATACCTCTTCTTAAGCAGTTGCATGACTGCTCTCTCTCCCCATCAGCTGTCTTTGCAGGTGACTTCAATGCTCACACGTTCTGTTCTGCGCTTGAGTCCGACGCCAGAGGGGAAGACGTCGAGGAATGGGCTGAGGAGTGTGATCTGGTTATCCTAAACGATGATCAGCCTACTCGTCTCCTCCCTACGGCCGACCTTCTAGCCCGGACATCTCCCTCGTTTCATCCAATCTTTCTAATTCTTGCACATGGTCCACTTCCACAACTCTTCCCAGCGACCACATTCCCGTCTTTCTCCATATTGATCTCTCAAACTCTCTTGCCCCTTATACTGGTATTCGTCAACGTTCTTATCTCAATTTAGGCCTTGCTGACTGGGTCCTGTTCAGAGAGGTTGCGCTCCGCCAGGCAGCTGAGTATCCATGGAATGGCGATGTGCACCAGAAAGAGCATCACATATCTGACGCCATCCGGAAGGCTACAAAAGCGGCCATACCTGAAGGACGTGTGAAAAGTTTCTACCCTAATGTCACCAGGGAGATTCTACAGAAGATCAGGACAAGAGATGAAAAGAGAGCTGAGAATCATTTGGACCCTGAGGTGGCCAAGCTGGATGAAGAGATAAGAAAGGATCTGGACAAGCACAAGAAAGACAGTTGGGAGAAGTTCACTGAAAGGTTGAACTTTAAAACCGACGGAACAACTGCGTGGAAAGTATTGAGGAAGATATCTGGCAAGTGCGCCCCTCCTCGAACTCTACCATAGAGTCCGATAACAGCGTCTTCAAATCAGGAAAGGCTGCCGCATATGCTCTTGGCAAAAATTTCTTCATCACACGTACCAAGCGTGGCTTACAAAACAGAGTCACGGTAAGAGAACTAAGCCGTCTGCCGCTGATGAACGCCACTGGAGGCCTTTACTCCCTGCTCAGGTGGAGAAGGCTATCAAGGAAATGCGGAACTCGAAGGCTCTCGGACCTGATGGTATCTCAGCAGCCATCTTGAAGAAGCTTCCCACGGAACTTCTACCGATGATCGCAGATATCATAAACACTTCTTTCCGAACCTGCACTCTACCACAAGCATGGAAGACCGCCAATGTGATACCCCTGCCTAAGCCAGGCAAATCGCAAAGCACGGTGAAGGGCTATCGCCCTATTAGCCTGTTATCACCGATCGCGAAAGTAGCCGAAAAGCTAATCGTAAGGGACCTGGCAGAGCAGAATGAGGCACAGCAACATCAACATGGGTTTAGAAAGCTTCACTCCACCACCACTGCCCTTCTGGAGATTGTCAGCTATGCGGTCGATGGGTTCAATTTCAGAAAGCCTCTTAGAACAGTGGCCGTTGCCCTCGATCTAACCAAAGCATTTGATTCTGTTAACCTAGGACTTTTGTCCGAGAAACTATTGAAGTCCTCGCTGCAACCGTGGCAGAAGCGTTGGATAGCAGCGTTTACGAAAGGTCGTCGGGCCAAAGTGCTATTCCAGAATCACGTCTCCGATAGTATACCTGTAGCAGCCGGTGTGCCGCAGGGTGGAGTTTTTGTCACCTGCCCTCTTCAGCCTGTATATTGAAGACCTACCCGAGCCTCCTGAAGACATAAAATTGTTGCGTATGCCTACGATATCACCATCATGTGCCGTAATCGTGACATACAGGTAGCCGCAAACAAGATCAGCGACTATCTCGTCGAGCTTAAAAACTTTCTCGATAGTATGATGCTCACAGTTTCCGCGGCGAAGTCTTCTGTTTCGGTATTCACATCTGACCCAAAGGAACACAGCGCCCAACCTGTTGTCAGGTGGGATGGTGACCTCTTGCCTACAGCGCAATTTCCTAAACTGCTGGGCCTCGTTTTGGACCCATCGCTGAAGTTTCACAAAAATGCTGAACAGAAGCAGGCAATTATCAAGGCAAAGCTTAATGTGTTGAGAGCTCTAGGAGGAACGTCCTGGGGTAGCAGCAGAGAGACAATCTTGACGACATATCGAGCTATTCTGCAGCCTGCATTGGAGTATGCTGCACCTGTCTGGCAGCACATCGTGTCGGACAGTTCCTGGACTAAGATGCAGCGAATTCAGAATGCTGCACTACGAATAGCCACTGGATGTGCAAAAAGCTCACCGATTGAGCACCTTCACGCCGAGGCCCGTATCTTGCCAGTGAAAGAGCATTGTCAGCTCCAGGCTCAGCAGATGTTTATTAATGTCCTTAAAGGCAGTGTTCACGATGAAAAAAGTTTTTGAAAATCCACTAGGATTGGGTAGTGGAGGGACACTCTGTAACGTTAACGTCGAAAGAACGCATGAAAACGAGCCAGGAAGAGCCCCAAAAGAGCCCGAAGTTGCAACTTCGAGCGCATTGAAAACCCCAAAAGCGCATCACACGCCCACCGGCGTGAACAAATGAATGCTCGAGATCGTGAGATGAGCGATGATTTTCAATCATTAGCCCCGTTCTTCCCTTAATTCTCAGCTTCTCTCTTTACTCAGGTCAGCTCGCATAGATCGGCTACAAAATACGGAAGTTACAAGCCTCGGACAACTCGTCCACCATGTTTCCTTAGCTCAGTCTTTGAGGGACCATAACTCCGTTCCCAGAAGGTCTTGTACGATTTCAGAGACATCACTGGAATCAGCATGGAACCGTTTTCAAGATAGGCGAAAAAACAGAAATACGATTTTCATCGTGAACACTGCCTTTAAGCAACCTAATCATCCGTCGAGAAGACTATTAAATCCCGTGAGAGAGAGAGATCGATCAGAGTGCCGTTTGCCGATGCTCCGAACAAAGTGAATGTACAGAGATGGACCGACTCGAATCAAGAACGGCTTCGTCTCTTACGCGCGGAGCACACCCGGTTTGTGAAGGATCATCTCGCCAAAGCGGCCGTCAACCCTATTCTCGGTGATGTGCCGCCCAGGGTATGTGATACCGAGTCCGAGCTCGGTAGGCGCGCCAGGTGTATCCTCGCTTCGTTGCGCTGCGGACATTCTCCATTGTTTATGTCTTACCTGCACAGGATCGACAATAGTCAGCCTGACGTGTGCCCGGACTGTGGAAACCAAGGCCACGACACTAAACACCTATTTGACTGTCCGAAGAAGCCAACAACGCTCACTACAATAGACTTGTGGACGAATCCAGTGCTGGTCGCCCAGTTTCTCAACTTGTGACGAAACCCCTCTCAGTGGCTGCAAAGAAGAAGAAGAAGACCATAACTCCAAAAAATTGTGACTCACAACCATAAAAAACGACCCTCGCTTTTCTACTAAGACCCCGTACACGTTTCGCGGCTTCATGCGCACTTCCAGTGGGGTGTCGCACGCTTTCTACGGCGTCCTGCGCAGTCCCACTGAGTCACCGCACACCCTCTACGGCGCCCTGCACACTCCCTTTGGGGGCCCGCACACTTTCTACGGCGTCCTGCGCATTCCCAATGGGGCCCGCGCACTTTCTACGGCGTCCTGCGCACTTCCACTGGGTTACCGCACACCTTCTACGGCGTCCTGCGCATTCCCACTGGGGGCCCGCACACCTTCTACGGCGCCCTGCGCGTTCCCACTGGGGGCCCGCACACTTTATACGGCGTCCTGCGCACTCCCATTGAGGGCCCGCACACTTTCTACGGCGTCCTGCGCATTCCTTCTGGGAGCCCGCACGCTTTCTTTGGCGTTCTGCGCACTCCCATCGGGGGCCCGCACACTTTCTACGGCGTCCTGCGCATTCCCACTGGTTACCGCACACCTTCTACGGCGTCCTGCGCATTCCAGCTTTCAACTCCAAAATTGAATAGGGGCTAGCTGCATCCATTTCCAGCCTCCCGCCAAAAAATTGGCTTCCTAGCTCAATTTTAACTGGTTACACAAGATCGTGAACGCCGTCTGAAAAAAAGGAGATTTACAGTTTTTCGACCAAAATCACGTGGTTTTCTCCATTTTTCTCGAGTGCCAAGAAACGATTCCAAACTGTTTTTTGGTACATAAACCAACTTTTTACGCTCCTTCCAATGGAGAAAAAACCGCATTTCCACAGTTACTCTGAACGCTGATTTTGGAATCGCAGGGTTGCGCATGGCCGAGTTAAAGCCAAATCTGGTGCGCGCTTCGCGCGCACCACAACTGAAGAAATCATTCTCAAAACTACCCCTTCGCTTCGTGATAATGAGACTTCGCGGACTGAACGCGATTGCGGATTAGATCATATCTGTCATATTATCAGTCATTGTTGTCTCTAATACTGGGTGCTCTCTACCAACTAGGTCTGTATTTAGTGATTTTCTCAAAGCGTTTCATTTGGCACGCACACGACTTTAACTACAGTCAAACAGCAATGAGGGCGCATCCGTACCTGCGACTTTTGTGTTGCTTTTGAGTTGGGAGTTAACGGTGATGTGGCTACGGGCTCTACATCTATTTCGGCAGTATTGCCCGGTGACGGCTTTGACTTATCTTTTGATGTTCTTCTCCGACTGGTGCGCTGAAAATAATTTTTTTCCGATCAATAACGGGGTACAAAACTTGGAGAATTGATGCGTTCCTCACTCGGGAGGCTAAGCGAGATTGAAGAATACTACCCTGGTCTGACGTCCGTCCTTCAAATATCCCATTCAAAGTTCTGCGAAGGCAGACGTGGGACAAGTGAACCCCTTTCATAAGACTCCGGCCTTAGCCGATCGAGTGTAGTTATCCCGGCCACTAAGCATGATGAGGAGTGGGGATGGGGGAGGGGGAGGAGGTTAGATCAAAACAGTACCCGTTGAGGCCGGTCCGATCTATATGCGTATGAGATAGGAAAAGATACCTTGGTACATTGATGAACCAACTTCACTGTGCGTCGCACCAGTGTGGACCACATCTCAGCCAGCTCGATCGATTTCGAGCAAAGGGCATCTAGTGATGGCGATTTCCTGGAGGCACTAGCTCGGTGCAGAACTTCTTGACTCTGCCTGGAAATACAGAGTTCCATTCTGTGCGAGGACGGCCTAGAGTCCGGTGGCAATCACGAGGTAGCCAGAGTGTTGTACGCAAGCCCCATCGGTCATGCACGCTGCGCAGTACGTGTCCTGCCTATCGGTGTTTGGAATGAGTCATGAACAGGAGAGAATCCATTAATTGTGACTGCTTCCAAAGATCAGCTCTGCGTAAGCATGTACCTCGCTGGGCACGACGATTAGTCTTCAGTAGTCTGCGTTCCAAGGCTTGAGAGCTGTCCTTATGATCTGTGAGGTCGCCTTTGTTTCTGCCCATGTCTCGGTTTTATAGCACAACACAGGTAGCACCGTAGGGTTGTACGAACGTGTTCATGTCTTCACACATCCCCCAATTTATCTGTCAATTGCACAATCGGTTTAAGTGCGGACCACTGGCCGTATTCATGAAATTACGAGAGCCTACGGGAAGGTTTTCAGAACCAGCCAATGTATGCGGCAGGCGAATTTTGGACCCTCCCGGGAGGCTCCCGTAATTTCATGAATGCGGCTACAGGCCGCTCGTCATCTTGGTCCGATCTCCGTAGACAATCCGTTTTCTATGTTCTCCTCTCATCCGAGGTAGACGTAGGTGTTCGTAATGGCTAAGGGAACACCAGCGAGAAGAATGGGGTTGTCGTCGCACCATTGGTTGCGCATTACTTGGGTTCTCCTCAGGTTCACTGTGAGGGCGATCGCCTTGCCTGCAGCGTCCAGTTCATTAGGCATTCCTTCGACTTCTGTGGAAGACGAACCTAGCAGCACAATGTCGTCAGCGAAGCGCAAGTTGGGAGGATACCCTTGCTATCCCAGTCGATGTGGCGCATCACGTCTTGTAAGGCGGTCGTGAACAACTTCGGCGAGATGGTATCTCCTTGTCTGGCACCCTTTCCAATCATCTTTAGTTTCCGCTCAAATAGTTGGATAATGATGTTGCTTCCGTTGCTACACTCTTCCAGTATTCTGATGCACTGGGCGTCTACACTAGCGTGGCCAAGAGCGTTAAAGGCATCGTTTGCGCTGGAAACCAATTTTCATTTCTCAGACTCAATTTCATGAATGAGCCCGGTAGACCACACTGGTAAACTTGTGACCGTTAAAGACGTAGGGTTGTGAGGTTGGAAGGAGTTAAAGATGAGGATCCGCACCAGTTCTCACCAGTCATCTAGCACTTTTTTATAGAATGTTGATGTGGCCATCAAACAACATGGAAAACAGTTGCGGCGCAAAGTTTGTATGCAGAAAAACTTCGAAAGTGACAGTGACAAGGTCTCCAAATGCAGAAAAACCTGAGAAAACGATTTTGGCGCAAATTTTGAACTCATATTTACAATGTGTTCCAATTGAATTTTCTTTACAAATGAAGGTTTTTCATGGGCTCCTTCGACATTTTTGTCCACGAGAGGCCTTCAAAACCTCTACAATACGGGCCGTATCTTTTGCGTTTTAGACGAAAAAACCAAAAACGCGTCTTTTGCGTCCTTTTCTCATAACTCTGTTCAAAGTGGTCCATTCTGGAATCTGAGGAGTAATTTGAAATCAGCATCGAGAGCTTTTTCTTTTGATCTCTCATATGTCTTTCTCTGCAACAAGGCATATAGGCGTGACACAATCAATCGAACGGGGGTGGCATTCGGGTTGGAAGATTGATTGTGTTTATATAACTATTGTGTATATTCTAGTGGAAGATTCTGAAGGGATTTTGACTTTATTAATGAGATCTAAATTTTGATTTCTCCCTTCTTCGAGTATCTATATTTCTGTCACTTCCCGGGTCACGCTCTCGGCACAAACGGTACCAATCAACCTGATTCTAGGCCAATAACCCTTTTTTTGTTATCCTATCCCGAATTAGAACTACAATACCCGCACTAGTTTACTTAGAAAAGCCGCAAAAGTCGCGATATCGCGCGCCTCGGCCCAAAGTGCTCCATTCGAGAAATGGAGGAGATATTTCGAATCAGCATCGAGAGCTCTTTTTTGTGTTTTTGCTTGTCTTACGGTTTTCTGCGCACCCTTTAAGTACAGGCGAGACTTCAATCGAAACGGAGGCCTTGGAATAGTCCACAAAGACTAGCACTAGAGATAGGTGGTACTTCTTTGTCCGTTTAATGACTTGCGATAGCTCTTGAAGGTGATCAAGACAATAATCCTTTCGGAAGCCGGCTTGATCTGTGGACTGGAAGTCATACAAAGTCTTCTCTATCCTGTTGAGCAGAAACTTCGTGAAGACCCTTTACGGTACTGGGAGTAGGGCAACTGGCCTGTAGTTGTTAATGTCATCACGATCCCACTTTTTTGAATAACAGCATCGTTTTTGACGATTTCCACTGTGCGGAATGGCTCCTTGCGCGATGCTTCTGGAAATGTTTTCCGCCAGAAATTTCATAGAGGTGATTCACCCGCTCTGAGGGACTCGGTGGCAATGCTATCTTGTCCAGGAGCTGTGTTCTTCTTCATCCCTTCGATAGCGAAAGCAACTTCATTCTCAAGAATTGAAACATGGTCATCTGCAATTGCAAGTAGTGGGCTACGCGGATAGGATAATATATGCTTGATATATGTGATTCTAACACAGATATTTCATACGCTGCCCGCGTCGGTCACCGAGTGTTTTTTTACCTCCATCGACCATGTTTTTCATATCTACTCGTGCGAGGATCGGCGTCCACCGGTAAAATTTGTCGGTCCTCGGCCCTCAAGCGGTCCAAAATTTGTCCATAAGCGACTAAAAACTGTCCATGTCCATTTTTGGCGTTTCCGGATTCGCACAGAGGACCCGGGGACATCCCACAAGGATCACCCACGGGGGGGGGTGACCCCACCGCCACGGTCCACAGTGAGGTGCACCCATCATGGGCCGTGGGGACATGGCACCACGGTTGGGTACCTCCCCCCCCCAGCCATGGGGAGATCACCCTCGGCGACCAAAATTATTCTCCGGTATCCGATGGATCTTCTGGAAAGTGACTCGAGGCCACCTTCCAGGTCCGGCTCCGAAGAGCCGACGGAGGCACACGGTGAGATCAAGAGCCTTTTATACCAGCAGCATTGTTAATATCTTTGTCTAAACATGTTTATGATCCCGAGCAACTGAATAGGGGCGCGTATGGCTGCGACTGCCGATGTGCATAGACGCGTCGCGGTCGAGAAGCTGCGTCACGGTCGAGAACGGGCGCGGACGGCCAAATGGTTCTCTCAAGGTCAGCGAATCGCCGTTTCGGCCCCAAAAGTGTCGCGCCCCCCCCCCTCCCTACGAGTGCCTGAGTACTCACAGGGGCGGCCACAGCCATCCGCAACTTTTTTCGACCACCAATGACCGGGGCCTAAGGAAGTGCACTAACTCATGGTCCGCCACCGGTCCTCTCCTGGCCCTCTTCTACGGCATCAACCGCGTTCTTTGCGAACGCGCTACGCATCATATCTCACTGCCGTCACTCACCCCTCGCAACTCCACCATCCAGCAGGTGAGTTCTGAGTGACAGCAGTTATTACGTATTGGGTTCTCTCGCATATGGGGCCGCTCAAGATTTTCTCATGAAAATGAAGAGAAACTCTGTTTTTAGATGCTGATACCGCTGTCATTCAATGTTTTCTTAGCAATACATTAGAAACACTTTGATTGATAGCGTTACCTAACCGCGATTTAGTTCATTTTGTCTTGTAACATGGGTGACCCCTCATCAAGGATAGTACTACATATCGGTCGATTATTGGTCGTCGATGCATACCGGGGTCGGCCGAGAACGCGCCGATTACGGTAGAACAGGTTTAGTATAGGAGCAGTGGTGAACCATGAGTTTGTACAGTTTACCGCAATGTTAAAAAGACATGATGCGGCTGCGGTCACACACTAAAACTGCGGTGGAAAACCTGGCTCATTGCGTTATCGATCGACAGCACAGATGATTTTCTAGGTGTGTTACGGTTTTTCTTTTTTTTCACGTTTGTTTCTGGTTGCTTCTGCTTCATTTTCGTTTCTGACTCTTATAATATCGCTCCAGCCGCGAAGCGGCTGGAGAGGTTTGGTTTTGCCTGGCACTTGTGATCACTTAGATTTTGGTAAAGTAGTTAATAAAACCTGTAAAACAAATTTTCTAGAGATTTCCTTCTGGATATAAGTGAGAGAGTATAGAAGACACCCGCTGACAAAATTTGAGCCAAATCGATTGAAAATTAACAAAGTTAGATCGGCGGAAGCTTAGCTAAAATTCGCGTTTTTTCTTGTAACGCGTCCCTCGTGTCCTGTTCCTCGTCCCTCGTCCCTCGTCCCTCGTCCCTCGTTCCTCGTTCGCGCCACTAGCCACTGCCAGTGGTCGCAGGCTATCAGTACATAGGGCATCTGATGACGTCATCAGGGTGTCATGTAAAGTACATAGGGCATCTGATGACGTCATCAAGATGTCATGTAAAGTACATAGGGCATCTGATGACGTCATCAAGATGTCATGTAAAGTACATAGGGCATCTGATGACGTCATCAGGGTGTCATGTAAAGTACATAGGGCATCTGATGACGTCATCAAGATGTCATGTAAAGTACATAGGGCATCTGATGACGTCATAAGGGTGTCACGTAAAGTACATAGGGCATCTGATGACGTCATCAGGGTGTCATGTAAAGTACATAGGGCATCTGATGACGTCATCAGGGTGTCATGTAAAGTACATAGGGCATCTGATGACGTCATCAGGATGTCATGTAAAGTACATAGGGCATCTGATGACGTCATCAGGGTGTCATGTAAAGTACATAGGGCATCTGATGACGTCATCAGGGTGTCATGTAAAGTACATAGGGCATCTGATGACGTCATCAGGGTGTCATGTAAAGTACATAGGGCATCTGATGACGTCATCAGGTGTCATGTAAAGTACATAGGGCATCTGATGACGTCATCAGGATGTCATGTAAAGTACATAGGGCATCTGATGACGTCATAAGGGTGTCACGTAAAGTACATAGGGCATCTGATGACGTCATCAGGGTGTAATGTAAAGTACATAGGGCATCTGATGACGTCATCAGAGTGTCATGCAAAGTACATAGGGCATCTGATGACGTCATCAGGGTGTCATCTAAAGTACATAGGGCATCTGATGACGTCATCAGGGTGTCATGCAAAGTACATAGGGCATCTGATGACGTCATCAGGATGTCATGTAAAGTACATAGGGCATCTGATGGCATCATCAGGATGTCATGTAAAGTACATAGGGCATCTGATGGCATCATCAGGATGTCATGTAAAGTACATAGGGCATCTGATGACGTCATCAGGGTGTCATGCAAAGTACATAGGGCATCTAATGACGTCATCAGGGTGTCATCTAAAGTACATAGGGCATCTGATGACGTCATCAGGGTGTCATCTAAAGTACATAGGGCATCTGATGACGTCATCAGGATGTCATGTAAAGTACATAGGGCATCTGATGACGTCATCAGGGTGTCATGTAAAGTACATAGGGCATCTGATGACGTCATCAGGGTGTCATCTAAAGTACATAGGGCATCTGATGACGTCATCAGGGTGTCATGTAAAGTACATAGGGCATCTGATGACGTCATCAGGGTGTCATGTAAAGTACATAGGGCATCTGATGACGTCATCAGGGTGTCATGTAAAGTACATAGGGCATCTGATGACGTCATCAGGATGTCATGTAAAGTACATAGGGCATCTGATGACGTCATCAGGGTGTCATGTAAAGTACATAGGGCATCTGATGACGTCATCAGGGTGTCATGTAAAGTACATAGGCATCTGATGACGTCATCAGGGTGTCATGTAAAGTACATAGGGCATCTGATGACGTCATCAGGGTGTCATGTAAAGTACATAGGGCATCTGATGACGTCATCAGGATGTCATGTAAAGTACATAGGGCATCTGATGACGTCATAAGGGTGTCACGTAAAGTACATAGGGCATCTGATGACGTCATCAGGGTGTCATGTAAAGTACATAAGGCATCTGATGACGTCATCAGGGTGTCATGTAAAGTACATAGGGCATCTGATGACGTCATAAGGGTGTCACGTAAAGTACATAGGCATCTGATGACGTCATCAGGGTGTCATGTAAAGTACATAGGGCATCTGATGACGTCATCAGGTGTCATGTAAAGTACATAGGGCATCTGATGACATCATCAGGATGTCATGTAAAGTACATAGGGCATCTGATGACATCATCAGGATGTCATGTAAAGTACATAGGGCATCTGATGACGTCATCAGGGTGTCATGTAAAGTACATAGGGCATCTGATGACGTCATCAGGGTGTCATGTAAAGTACATAGGGCATCTGATGACGTCATCAGGGTGTCATGTAAAGTACATAGGGCATCTGATGACGTCATCAGGATGTCATGTAAAGTACATAGGGCATCTGATGACGTCATCAGGGTGTCATGTAAAGTACATAGGGCATCTGATGACGTCATCAGGGTGTCATGTAAAGTACATAGGGCATCTGATGACGTCATCAGGGTGTCATGTAAAGTACATAGGGCATCTGATGACGTCATCAGGGTGTCATGTAAAGTACATAGGGCATCTGATGACGTCATCAGGGTGTGATGTAAAGTACATAGGGCATCTGATGACGTCATCAGGGTGTGATGTAAAGTACATAGGGCATCTGATGACGTCATCAGGGTGTCATGTAAAGTACATAGGGCATCTGATGACGTCATCAGGGTGTCATGTAAAGTACATAGGGCATCTGATGACGTCATCAGGATGTCATGTAAAGTACATAGGGCATCTGATGACGTCATCAGGATGTCATGTAAAGTACATAGTGCACCTGATGACGTCATCAGGGTGTCAGGTAAAGTACATAGGGCACCTGATGACGTCATCAGTTGTCATGTAAAGTACATAGGGCATCTGATGACGTCATCAGGGTGTCATATAAAGTACATAGGCATCTGATGACGTCATCAGGATGTCATGTAAAGTACATAGGGCATCTGATGACGTCATCAGGGTGTCATGTAAAGTGCATAGAGCATCTGATGACGTCATCAGGTGTCATGTAAAGTACATAGGGCATCTGATGACGTCATCAGGGTGTCATATAAAGTACATAGGGCATCTGATGACGTCATCAGGGTGTCATGTAAAGTACATAGGGCATCTGATGACGTCATCAGGTGTCATGCAAAGTACATAGGGCATCTGATGACGTCATCAGGTGTCATGTAAAGTACATAGGGCATCTGATGACGTCATCAGGGTGTCATGTAAAGTACATAGGGCATCTGATGACGTCATCAGGTGTCATGTAAAGTACATAGGGCATCTGATGACGTCATCAGGTGTGATGTAAAGTACATAGGCATCTGATGACGTCATCAGGGTGTCATGTGAAGTACATAGGGCATCTGATGACGTCATCAGGGTGTCATGTAAAGTACATAGGGCATCTGATGACGTCATCAGGGTGTCATGTAAAGTACATAGGGCATCTGATGACGTCATCAGGATGTCATGTAAAGTACATAGGGCATCTGATGACGTCATCAGGATGTCATGTAAAGTACATAGGGCACCTGATGACGTCATCAGGGTGTCATGTAAAGTACATAGGGCACCTGATGACGTCATCAGGGTGTCATGTAAAGTACATAGGGCATCTGATGACGTCATCAGGATGTCATGTAAAGTACATAGGGCATCTGATGACGTCATCAGGGTGTCATGTAAAGTACATAGGGCATCTGATGACGTCATCAGAGTGTCATGTAAAGTACATAGGGCATCTGATGACGTCATCAGGGTGTCATGTAAAGTACATAGGGCATCTGATGACGTCATCAGGGTGTCATGTAAAGTACATAGGGCATCTGATGACGTCATCAGGGTGTCATGCAAAGTACATAGGGCATCTGATGACGTCATCAGGGTGTCATGTAAAGTACATAGGGCATCTGATGACGTCATCAGGATGTCATGTAAAGTACATAGGGCATCTGATGACGTCATCAGGGTGTCACGTAAAGTACATAGGGCATCTGATGATGTCATCAGGGTCATCTAAATTACATAGGGCATCTGCTGACGTCATCAGGGTGTCATGCAAAGTACATAGGGCATCTGACGACGTCATCGGGATGTCATGTAAAGTACATAGGGCATCTGATGACGTCATCAGGATGTCATGTAAAGTACATAGGCATCTGATGACGTCATCAGGGTGTCATGTAAAGTACATAGGGCATCTGATGACGTCATCAGGGTGTCATGTAAAGTACATAGGGCATCTGATGACGTCATCAGGGTGTCATGTAAAGTACATAGGCATCTGATGACGTCATCAGGTGTCATGTAAAGTACATAGGGCATCTGATGACGTCATCAGGGCGTCATGTAAAGTACATAGGGCATCTGATGACGTCATCAGGTGTCATGTAAAGTACATAGGGCATCTGATGACGTCATTAGGATGTCATGTAAAGTACATAGGGCATCTGATGACGTCATCAGGATGTCATGTAAAGTACATAGGGCATCTGATGACGTCATCAGGGTGTCATGTAAAGTACATAGGGCATCTGATGACGTCATCAGGGTGTCATGTGTAAAAATTACATAGGGCATCTGATGACGTCATTAGGATGTCATGTAAAGTACATAGGGCATCTGATGACGTCATCAGGGTGTCATGTAAAGTACATAGGCATCTGATGACGTCATCAGGTGTCATGTAAAGTACATAGGGCATCTGATGACGTCATCAGGGTGTCATGTAAAGTACATAGGGCATCTGATGACGTCATCAGGATGTCATGTAAAGTACATAGGGCATCTGATGACGTCATAAGGGTGTCACGTAAAGTACATAGGGCATCTGATGACGTCATCAGGGTGTCATGTAAAGTACATAAGGCATCTGATGACGTCATCAGGGTGTCATGTAAAGTACATAGGGCATCTGATGACGTCATAAGGGTGTCACGTAAAGGACATAGGGCATCTGATGACGTCATCAGGTGTCATGTAAAGTACATAGGGCATCTGATGACGTCATCAGGTGTCATGTAAAGTACATAGGGCATCTGATGACATCATCAGGATGTCATGTAAAGTACATAGGCATCTGATGACATCATCAGGATGTCATGTAAAGTACATAGGGCATCTGATGATGTCATCAGGGTGTCATGTAAAGTACATAGGCATCTGATGACGTCATCAGGGTGTCATGTAAAGTACATAGGGCATCTGATGACGTCATCAGGGTGTCATGTAAAGTACATAGGGCATCTGATGACGTCATCAGGATGTCATGTAAAGTACATAGGGCATCTGATGACGTCATCAGGGTGTCATGTAAAGTACATAGGGCATCTGATGACGTCATCAGGGTGTCATGTAAAGTACATAGGGCATCTGATGACGTCATCAGGGTGTCATGTAAAGTACATAGGGCATCTGATGACGTCATCAGGGTGTAATGTAAAGTACATAGGGCATCTGATGACGTCATCAGGTGTGATGTAAATTACATAGGGCATCTGATGACGTCATCAGGTGTCATGTAAAGTACATAGGGCATCTGATGACGTCATCAGGTGTCATGTAAAGTACATAGGGCATCTGATGACGACATCAGGATGTCATGTAAAGTACATAGGGCATCTGATGACGTCATCAGGATGTCATGTAAAGTACATAGGGCATCTGATGACGTCATCAGGATGTCATCTAAAGTACATAGTGCACCTGCTGACGTCATCAGGGTGTCATCTAAAGTACATAGGGCACCTGATGACGTCATCAGGGTGTCATGTAAAGTACATAGGCATCTGATGACGTCATCAGGTGTCATGTAAAGTACATAGGGCATCTGATGACGTCATCAGGATGTCATGTAAAGTACATAGGGCATCTGATGACGTCATCAGGGTGTCATGTAAAGTACATAGGGCATCTGATGACGTCATCAGGGTGTCATGTAAAGTACATAGGCATCTGATGACGTCATCAGGGTGTCATGTAAAGTACATAGGGCATCTGATGACGTCATCAGGGTGTCATGTAAAGTACATAGGCATCTGATGACGTCATCAGGGTGTCATGTAAAGTACATAGGGCATCTGATGACGTCATCAGGGCGTCATGTAAAGTACATAGGGCATCTGATGACGTCATCAGGTGTCATGTAAAGTACATAGGGCATCTGATGACGTCATTAGGATGTCATGTAAAGTACATAGGGCATCTGATGACGTCATCAGGATGTCATGTAAAGTACATAGGGCATCTGATGACGTCATCAGGGTGTCATGTAAAGTACATAGGGCATCTGATGACGTCATCAGGTGTCATGTAAAGTACATAGGCATCTGATGACGTCATTAGGATGTCATGTAAAGTACATAGGGCATCTGATGACGTCATCAGGTGTCATGTAAAGTACATAGGGCATCTGATGACTTCATCAGGGTGTCATGTAAAGTACATAGGGCATCTGATGACTTCATCAGGGTGTCATGTAAAGTACATAGGGCATCTGATGACGTCAGCAGGATGGCATGTAAAGTACATAAGGCATCTGATGACGTCATCAGGTGTCACGTAAAGTACATAGGGCATCTGATGACGTCAGCAGGGTGTCATGTAAAGACCATAAGGCATCTGATGACGTCATCAGGGTGTCATGTAAAGTACATAGGGCATCTGATGACGTCATCAGGGTGTCACGTAAAGTACATAGGGCATCTGATGACGTCATCAGGGTGTCATGTAAAGTACATAGGGCATCTGATGACGTCATCAGCGTGTCATGTAAAGTACATAGGCATCTGATGACATCATCAGGATGTCATGTAAAGTACATAGGGCATCTGATGACATCATCAGATGTCATGTAAAGTACATAGGGCATCTGATGACGTCATCAGGTGTCATGTAAAGTACATAGGGCATGTGATGACGTCATCAGGGTGTCATGTAAAGTACATAGGGCATCTGATGACGTCATCAGGGTGTCATGTAAAGTACATAGGGCATCTGATGACGTCATCAGGGTGTCATGTAAAGTACATAGGGCATCTGATGACGTCATCAGGGTGTCATGTAAAGTACATAGGGCATCTGATGACGTCATCAGGTGTCATGTAAAGTACATAGGGCATCTGATGACGTCATCAGGGTGTCATGTAAAGTACATAGGGCATCTGATGACGTCATCAGGTGTCATGTAAAGTACATAGGGCATCTGATGACGTCATCAGGGTGTCATGTAAAGTACATAGGGCATCTGATGACGTCATCAGGGTGTCATGTAAAGTACATAGGGCATCTGATGACGTCATCAGGGTGTCATGTAAAGTACATAGGGCATCTGATGACGTCATCAGGTGTCATGTAAAGTACATAGGCATCTGATGACGTCATCAGGATGTCATGTAAAGTACATAGGGCATCTGATGACGTCATCAGGATGTCATGTAAAGTACATAGTGCACCTGATGACGTCATCAGGTGTCATGTAAAGTACATAGGCACCTGATGACGTCATCAGGGTGTCATGTAAAGTACATAGGGCATCTGATGACGTCATCAGGTGTCATGTAAAGTACATAGGGCATCTGATGACGTCATCAGGATGTCATGTAAAGTACATAGGCATCTGATGACGTCATCAGGGATGTCATGTAAAGTACATAGGGCATCTGATGACGTCATCAGGGTGTCATGTAAAGTACATAGGGCATCTGATGACGTCATCAGGGTGTCATATAAAGTACATAGGGCATCTGATGACGTCATCAGGATGTCATGTAAAGTACATGGGGCATCTGATGACGTCATCAGGATGTCATGCAAAGTACATTGGGCATCTGATGACGTCATCAGGTGTCATGTAAAGTACATAGGGCATCTGATGACGTCATCAGGGTGTCATGCAAAGTACATAGGGCATCTGATGACGTCATCAGAGTGTCATGTAAAGTACACAGGGCATCTGATGACGTCATCAGGGTGTCATGCAAAGTACATAGGGCATCTGATGACGTCATCAGGGTGTCATGCAAAGTACATAGGCATCTGATGACGTCATCAGGTGTCATGTAAAGTACATAGGGCATCTGATGACGTCATCAGGGATGTCATGTAAAGTACATAGGGCATCTGATGACGTCATCAGGATGTCATGTAAAGTACATAGGGCATCTGATGACGTCATCAGGATGTCATGTAAAGTACATAGGGCACCTGATGAGGTCATCAGGTGTCATGTAAAGTACATAGGGCATCTGATGACGTCATCAGGGTGTCATGTAAAGTACATAGGGCATCTGATGACGTCATCAGGATGTCATGTAAAGTACATAGGGCATCTGATGACGTCATCAGGGTGGCATGTAAAGGACATAGGGCATCTGATGACGTCATCAGGGTGTCATGGAAAGGACATAGGGCATCTGGTGGCGTCATCAGGTGTCAGGTAAAGTACATAGGGCATCTGATGACGTCATCAGGGTGTCATGTAAAGTACATAGGGCATCTGATGACGTCATCAGGGTGTCATGCAAAGTACATAGGGCATCTGATGACGTCATCAGGGTGTCATGTAAAGTACATAGGGCATCTGATGACGTCATCAGGATGTCATGTAAAGTACATAGGGCATCTGATGACGTCATCAGGGTGTCATGTAAAGTACATAGGGCATCTGATGACGTCATCAGGGTGTCATGTAAAGTACATAGGGCATCTGATGACGTCATCAGGGTGTCATGTAAAGTACATAGGGCATCTGATGACGTCATCAGGGTGTCATGTAAAGTACATAGGGCATCTGATGACGTCATCAGGGCGTCATGTAAAGTACATAGGGCATCTGATGACGTCATCAGGGTGTCATGTAAAGTACATAGGGCATCTGATGACGTCATTAGGATGTCATGTAAAGTACATAGGGCATCTGATGACGTCATCAGGATGTCATGTAAAGTACATAGGGCATCTGATGACGTCATCAGGGTGTCATGTAAAGTACATAGGGCATCTGATGACGTCATCAGGGTGTCATGTAAAGTACATAGGGCATCTGATGACGTCATTAGGATGTCATGTAAAGTACATAGGGCATCTGATGACGTCATCAGGATGTCATGTAAAGTACATAGGGCACCTGATGACGTCATCAGGGTGTCATGTAAAGTACATAGGGCATCTGATGACGTCATCAGGGTGTCATGCAAAGTACATAGGGCATCTGATGACGTCATCAGAGTGTCATGTAAAGTACACAGGGCATCTGATGACGTCATCAGGGTGTCATGCAAAGTACATAGGGCATCTGATGACGTCATCAGGGTATCATGCAAAGTACATAGGGCATCTGATGACGTCATTAGGATGTCATGTAAAGTACATAGGGCATCTGATGGCGTCATCAGGATGCCATGTAAAGTACATAGGGCATCTGATGACGTCATCAGGGTGTCATGTAAAGTACATAGGGCATCTGATGACGTCGTCAGGATGTGACGTAAAGTACATAGGGCATCTGATGACGTCATTAGGATGTCATGTAAAGAACATAGTGCATCTGATGACGTCATCATGGTGTCATGTAAAGTACATAGGGCATCTGATGACGTCATCAGGACGTCGTGGAAAGTGAGTAGCGCGACTCTGTAGCGTGCGCAACAAGTTTGTTGCTTACTGATTATTATAGGAATCAATGCTATTTGAAAATATTGAAGATTTTTTCATAGATATTACTTCGTAATATCAATAAAAAGTGAACAATTCTATCAAAAAGGGTCTTCCAAGCGAAAGAGGTTTGGTTGGCGTCAGAAACGTCCCAACAAAAAGAGAACAATAGGTAAGTAGATTGAGGAGAGTCTACAAAAGTGAACAATATTCTCTGAGAGTAATTTTTCTTGGTGAACACTTCTTAACAGCGAAAACAAACCGTTGCGGTGTTCTACACAGAAGCTTTCTGTGGTTCCAATAATGGTCTTGATTACGCAAGAACCGTTTAAACGTATGTGCATGTAAACCTAACTCTTACCATCAGAATAGAAGATGACGTCGCAAAGACTTAGACAGACGGTTAGGTCTTGCTGTAAGGAGAAGCAAAACAATAAAATAGAAATACAGCATTAAGCAAGAGTAATCCCGTAAAATCTCGCTAAACGAATAGAAGTGCTTTTTCCGAAAGACACTATACTCATCATCGTAAAATGCCACAACGGTTTGTTTCCGCTGTTAAGAAGTGTTCACCAAGAAAAATTACTCTCAGAGAATATTGTTCACTTTTTGTAGACTCTCCTCAATCTACTTACCTATTGTTCTCTTTTTGTTGGGACGTTTCTGACGCCAACCAAACCTCTTTCGCTTGGAAGACCCCTTTTTGATAGATTACGAATAGGAGCTTTTCTTAGTGTGCGAGAGGATCTTGCCGTTTTTTTCGATTTCAAAACAGAAATTTAAAAAACATTCCGAAGCCCGAACAAATGGCTAATTTCCCTCACGCATTAAGAATAGCCCCTAATCGCAATGTTTAAACAGTCAGAAACAAAAATAATGCCGAAACAAACAAGAGGAAAAGAAAAACCGTAACTCACCAAGAGAATCAGCTGTGTTTTCGATGGATAATAAATCTGGTAAGGAGCCAGGTTTACCACCGTAGTTTTAGTGTGTGACCGCAGCCGCACCATGTCCTTTTAACATTGCGGTAAACTGTACACTCCGGTATAAACAGAGTATAATACGAAAATGAGAAACTCACTGCCTGTTCCTTCATTTTCACACCTCCACCGCTTTTTTCAGGAGAGCTTCTCTTCTAAAAATATGCGTTCTCTTCCGAAAAAGTTGCTCCCTTTTTGAGATGTCCATAGCTTAGAATGAAGGTGTTGTACTCGGTACAAAATATCACCTTATTTTTCTCTTCTTTATTCTCCTTTTTTGTTTTCCAACGCAATTTTCTGAAAGCTAAAAATTTTTCTATTTGAAATTACCAGTCAGGGTCATTTACAGCCACATGCGTCCTTTTCATGGCGCAAACCCAGTTGGGGGGGGCACTCAAAACTTATGGATGGAAATGGAATTTCTTTTAATAACTGTGATCGGAATTCGATGGCGTTATCAGTTATTGAATTCTCAGAAAGTCCGTCGGAATAGTACGATTTCGCAAAGTATTACCATAAACTCTTCAGCACAATCGTGAGTGGCTCCTCCCCCCCTCCCCCCAAACTAAGTTTGTGTCTTTTTGATATCTGAGCAGCACGGGCATTTCGGTGACTAACAGCTTTGTAACCACCTAGATCTGCTTAGTATTAACACTGCGTATCAAACACTAGCATCAAGATGCGAGAGACGGCTAGTTCTTATGCATACGTAGTACATAATGTGCGTCCAAAAAAACTTCGCCCTCGCGGTCCGCGTGCGTGTTGAGCGGTTGTCGAAAAGGTATTTTTTGGACTGGTGAATCGAATAGCAGAATTGTTAGATTGAAAGTGATTTACATCCCTGTCAGCTGTTTGCGGCAGTGGGAAGGCCCACCCAAAAAATGCATTTGCGACAGCCGCTTGGCACGCACGCCGACCGTGTGAGCAGACAGTCTGAATTGGACACACCTTATTTGCAGGCATATAGCAAGTGGTCCAGACATTTTATCATAACTTTTACCATAAAATCAAATTTGTGAAAAGCGAATTGTGGTGAGCGCGAAGCGCTCACCAGATTTGGCTTTGATTCGCCATCGCGCAACCCCCTGACCTCAGTATCAGGGTCCAGAGTAAACGTAGGAAGTCCGTTCTTTTTGCATTCGATATACTTTAGAAAGTTGGATAACTGTTCAAAAAATGGTCCGGAATGGTTACCTGAGATTCGAGAAAAATTGTCAAAACCACGTGATTTTGGTCGAAAAAGGGGTTCATCTCCTTTTTTTCAGTTGGCGTACACGATCTTGTTGGAACACTTATCGTTGAGCTAGAAAGCTCATTTTTGGCCAGAAAGTTGGTTATGATTGCACCTAGCTCCTGTGAAAATTTGAAGTTTGTAGCTCAATTTTTGTGGAACCTCAAAATTGAGGGTCAAGAAAGACAAAAACGCGTAATCATGTTATTATATACCATCCGACGTTTACTCATTCGTAAAAATGAACTAATGAAATAAACACCGGTACTGATAGGCTGTTGCTCAGGATTGAACGCTCCCTGAGACGGGGCAACGCTTCAGTCAATACGGCGGGATCTTGGAAGTACTTTTTGGAACGCCGCACGGTGTGACTCAGAAGTGCGCCACAGAACGCCGTAGATAGTGTGCGGGACCCCAGTTGGAGTGCGCAGGACGCCGTAGAAAGTGTGCGGGACCTAAATGAGTGTGCGCAGGACGCCGTAGAAAGTGTGCGGGACCCAAGTAACAGTGCGCCGGACGCCGTAGAAAGTGTGCGGGACCTAAATGAGTGTGCGCAGGACGCCGTAGAAAGTGTGCGGGACCTAAATGAGTGTGCGCAGGACGCCGTAGAAAGTGTGCGGGACCCAAGTAACAGTGCGCCGGACGCCGTAGAAAGTGTGTGGGACCCAAATGAAAGCGCACAGGACGCCGTAGAAAGTGTGTGGGACCCAAATGAGAGTGCGTAGGACGCCGTAGAAAGTGTGCGAGATCCGAATGGGTGTGCGCCGAACGCCGTAGAAAGTGTGTGGAACCCAAATGAGAGTGCGCAGGACGCCGTAGAAAGTGTGTGGGACCCAAATGAGAGTGCGTAGGACGCCGTAGAAAGTGTGCGGGACCCAAATGGGTGTGCGCAGAACGCCGTAGAAAGTGTGTGGGACCCAAATAGCAGTGCGTCGGACGCCGTACAAAGTGTGTGGGACCCAAATGAAAGCGCGCAGGACGCCGTAGAAAGTGTGTGGGACCCAAATGAGAGTGCGTAGGACGCTGTAGAAAGTGTGCGAGATCCGAATGGGTGCGCGCCGAACGCCGTAGAAAGTGTGTGGAACCCAAATGAGAGTGCGCAGGACGCCGTAGAAAGTGTGTGGGACCCAAATGAGAGTGCGTAGGACGCCGTAGAAAGTGTGCGGGACCCAAATGGGTGTGCGCAGAACGCCGTAGAAGGTGTGTGGGACCCAAATAACAGTGCGTCGGACGCCGTACAAAGTGTGTGGGACCCAAATGAAAGCGCGCAGGACGCCGTAGAAAGTGTGTGGGACCCAAATGAGAGTGCGTAGGACGCTGTAGAAAGTGTGCGAGACCCGAATGGGTGTGCGTAGGACGCTGTAGAAAGTGTGCGAGACCCGAATGGCTGTGCGCAGAACGCCGTAGAAAGTGTGGTCGACCCAAATAACAGTGCGTAGGACGCCGTAGAAAGTGTGCGGGACCCAAATGGGTGTGCGCCGGACCCCGTACAAAATGTGCGGGACCCAAATGAGAGTGCGCAGGACGCCGTAGAAAGTGTGTGGAACCCAAATGAGAGTGCGCCGGACGCCGTAGAAAGTGTGTGGAACCCAAATGAGAGTGCGCCGGACCCCGTACAAAATGTGCGGGACCCAAATAATAGTGCGCCGGACGCCGTAGAAAGTGTGTGGAACCCAAATGAGAGTGCGCAGGACGCCGTAGAAAATGTGTGGGACCCAAATAACAGTGCGTCGGACGCCGTACAAAGTGTGTGGGACCCAAATGAGAGTGCGAAGGACGCCGTAGAAAATGTGTGGGACCCAAATAACAGTGCGTCGGACGCCGTACAAAGTGTGTGGGACCCAAATGAGAGTGCGCAGGACGCCGTAGAAAGTGTGCGGGACCTAAATGAGTGTGCGCAGAACGCCGTAGAAAGTGTGCGGGACCCAAGTAACAGTGCGCCGGACGCCGTAGAAAGTGTGTGGGACCCAAATGAGAGTGCGCAGGACGCCGTAGAAAGTGTGTGGAACCCAAATGAGAGTGCGCAGGACGCCGTACAAAGTGTGCGAGACCCGAATGGGTGTGCGTAGGACGCTGTAGAAAGTGTGCGAGACCCGAATGGCTGTGCGCAGAACGCCGTAGAAAGTGTGTGGGACCCAAATGAGAGTGCGCAGGACGCCGTAGAAAATGTGCGGGACCCAAATAACAGTGCTTCGGACGCCGTACAAAGTGTGCGGGACCCAAATGAGTGCGCAGGACGCCGTAGAAAGTGTGTGGAACCCAAATGAAAGTGCGCAGAACGCCGTAGAAAATGTGTGGGACCCAAATAACAGTGCGTCGGACGCCGTACAAAGTGTGTGGGACCCAAATGAGAGTGCGAAGGACGCCCTAGAAAGTGTGCGCGACCTAAATGAGAGTGCGCCGGACGCCGTGGAAAGTGTGTGGAACCCAAATGAGAGTGCGCGGGACGCCGTAGAAAGTGTGTGGGACCCAAATGAGAGTGCGTTGGACGCCGTATAAAGTGTGCGGGACCCAAATGAAAGCGCACAGGACGCCGTAGAAAGTGTGCGAGTCCCGAATGGGTGTGCGCAGAACGCCGTAGAGAGTGTGTGGGACCCAAATAACAGTGCGCCGGACGCCGTACAAAATGTGTGGGACCCAAATGAAAGCGCGCAGGACGCCGTAGAAAGTGTGTGGACCCAAATGAGAGTGCGTAGGACGCTGTAGAAAGTGTGCGAGACCCGAATGGGTGTGCGTAGGACGCCGTAGAAAGTCTGCGAGACCCGAATGGCTGTGCGCAGAACGCCGCAGAAAGTGTGGTCGACCCAAATAACAGTGCGTAGGACGCCGTAGAAAGTGTGCGGGACCCAAATGGGTGTGCGCCGGACCCCGTACAAAATGTGCGGGACCCAAATGAGAGTGCGCAGGACGCCGTAGAAAGTGTGTGGAACCCAATGAGAGTGCGCCGGACGCCGTAGAAAGTGTGTGGAACCCAAATGAGAGTGCGCCGGACCCCGTACAAAATGTGAGGGATCCAAATAATAGTGCGTCGGACGCCGTAGAAAGTGTGTGGGAACCCAAATGAGAGTGCGAAGCACGCCGTAGAAAATGTGTGGGACCCAAATAACAGTGCGTCGGACGCCGTACAAAGTGTGCGGGACCCAAATGAGAGTGCTCAGGACGCCGTAGAAAGTGTGCGGGACCTAAATGAGTGTGCGCAGAACGCCGTAGAAAGTGTGCGGGACCCAAGTAACAGTGCGCCGGACGCCGTAGAAAATGTGTGGGACCCAAATGAAAGCGCGCAGGACGCCGTAGAAAGTGTGTGGGACCCAAATGAGAGTGCGTAGGACGCTGTAGAAAGTGTGCGAGACCCGAATGGGTGTGCGTAGGACGCTGTAGAAAGTGTGCGAGACCCGAATGGCTGTGCGCAGAACGCCGTAGAAAGTGTGTGGGACCCAAATGAGAGTGCGCAGGACGCCGTAGAAAATGTGTGGGACCCAAATAACAGTGCTTCGGACGCCGTACAAAGTGTGTGGGACCCAAATGAGAGTGCGCAGGACGCCGTAGAAAGTGAGAGGAACCCAAATGAAAGTGGGCAAGACGCCGTAGAAAATGTGTGGGACCCAAATAACAGTGCGTCGGACGCCGTACAAAGTGTGTGGGACCCAAATGAGAGTGCGAAGGACGCCGTAGAAAGTGTGCGCGACCTAAATGAGAGTGCGCCGGACGCCGTGGAAAGTGTGTGGAACCCAAATGAGAGTGCGCGGGACGCCGTAGAAAGTGTGTGGGACCCAAATGAGAGTGCGTTGGACGCCGTATAAAGTGTGCGGGACCCAAATGAAAGCGCGCAGGACGCCGTAGAAAGTGTGCGAGACCCGAATGGGTGTGCGCAGAACGCCGTAGAGAGTGTGTGGGACCCAAATAACAGTGCGCCGGACGCCGTACAAAATGTGCGGGACCCAAATAATAGTGCGCCGGACGCCGTAGAAAGTGTGTGGAACCCAAATGAGAGTGCGCCGAACGCCGTAGAAAGTGTGTGGAACCCAAATGAGAGTGCGCAGGACGCCGTAGAAAGTGTGTGGGACCCAAATGAGAGTGCGTATGACGCCGTAGAAAGTGTGCGGGACCCAAATGGGTGCGCGCAGAACGCCGTAGAAAGTGTGTGGGACCCAAAGAGAGGGCGCAGTACGCCGTAGAAAATGTGTGGGACCCAAATAACACTGCGTCGGAGGCCGTACAAAGTGTGTGGGACCCAAATGAGAGTGCGAAGGACGCCGTAGAAAGTGTGTGGGACCCAAATGAGAGTGCGAAGGACGCCGTAGAAAATGTGTGGGACCCAAATGAGAGTGCTTAGGACGCCGTAGAAAATGTGTGGGACCCAAATAACAGTGCGTCGGACGCCATAGAAAGTATGTGGGACTCAAACGAGAATGCGCAGGACGCCGTAGAAAGTGTGTGGGACCCAAATAACAGTGCGCCGGACGCCGTAGAAAGTGTGTGGGACTCAAATGAGAGTGCTCAGGACGCCGTAGAAAATGTGTGGGACCCAAATAAGAGTGCGTCGGACGCCGTACAAAGTGTGTGGGACCCAAATGAGAGTGCGCAAGACGCCGTAGAACGTGTATGGGACCCAAGTGGGATGCGCCCGACGCCGTAGAAAGTTTGCGGGGCCCAAATCCAAGCACGCCCATGCCGATCATTTTTTCTGCAAGGCTACCGTAACCGTTCTCGAACAAAACATGATAACGAACCATAATACACGCTCATAACACGCCGGGTATAAAAGGGCAGAGGAGCGGTATGCATTCATTCACACACCGCTCTCTTCGAGAAGCCACTGGAAAGTGGCAAAGGAGGTCAAAATTGTGCAAACATGATTATTGGCTATTACGATGTGCTCATATCCAGGAAAGACACTTGGAAGATTTTCGAAGGAGGGTTAAGGTAGCCCTGCGGAAAAAACGATCGGCATGAGCGTGCTTGTGACCCAAGTGGGTGTGCGCAGAACGCCGTAGAAAATGTGTGGGAGCCAGATGAGAGTGCCTCGGACGCCGTATAAAGTGTGCGGTACCCAAATGGGTGTGCGCAGAACGCCGTAGAAAGTGTGCGGGACCCGAATGGGTGTATGCAGAACGCCGTAGAAAGTGTGCAGGACATCAGTGGGAGTGTGCAGGATGTTACAGAAAGTGTGCAGTACATCAGTGGGAGTGTGCAGGATGCCACGGAAAGTGAGCAGGCCAGCAGTCTGAGTGTGCAGGACATTAGTGGGTGTGTGCAGCACCTCATAGAAAGTGTGCAGGACATCAGTGGGAGTGTGCAGGATGTTACAGAAAGTGTGCAGTACATCAGTGGGAGTGTGCAGGATGTCACAGAAAGTGTGCAGTACATCAGTGGGAGTGTGCAGGATGCCACGGAACGTGCGCAGGCCAGCAGTCTGAGTGTGCAGGACATTAGTGGGTGTGTGCAGCACCTCATAGAAAGTGTGCAGGACATCAGTGGGAGTGTGCAGGATGTTACAGAAAGTGTGCAGTACATCAGTGGGAGTGTGCAGGATGTTACAGAAAGTGTGCAGTACATCAGTGGGAGTGTGCAGGATGTCACAGAAAGTGTGCAGTACATCAGTGGGAGTGTGCAGGATGTTACAGAAAGTGTGCAGTACATCAGTGGGAGTGTGCAGGATGTCACAGAAAGTGTGCAGTACATCAGTGGGAGTGTGCAGGATGCCACGGAAAGTGCGCAGGCCAGCAGTCTGAGTGTGCAGGACATCTGTGGGAGTGTGCAGGATGTCACAGAAACTGTGCAGGACATCAGTGCGAGCGTGCAGGACGTCATAGAAGGGGGGGGGGGCAGGGCATCAGTGGGTTTGGTTTGGATTAACACCACCAAGCATAAACCAAGTTAGAAAGGAAACCTTTAGGAGAAATAAATGAAATTCCTGAAAGTTTAGGTTCCTGGCAAAAGTAAAGATTTGGCATGGCTATAGAAGTATACTCAGTTAAAAAGGGAAGGTAAAGAAAAATGAAAAAAGTTTTGAAATATTCCTGAGAACGATTTGGCGTAGAATAATTTGATTTTTGGGAAATGTAGTGAAATATTTGAAAGTATGATTTGGCAGTCGAGTTTGAACCAACTATTGGTAAGAGTTGTGCAAAATGAGAGATCGCATTGTATAAGCTTATCCGTAGAGCATATCGAAGCAAAATCATGCGTGATAAGGCAAGCAGTAAAGGCTCGTTTGGGAGCTGGAATGCCGCGGTCTTCACGTATTAAATGAAGTCAAATCAACTGTTTGTTCCATATCACGCGTGATTTTGCTTTGATATGTTCTACGGCTTATACAATGCGATCTCTCATTTTGCACAACTCTTATCAATAGTTGGTTCAAACTTGACTGCCAAATCATACTTTCAACTATTTCTCTACATTTCCCGAAAATCAAATTATTCTACGCCAAATCGTTCTCAGGAATATTTCAGAATTTTTTTCATTCTTCTTTACCTTCCCCGTTGAACTGAGTATATTTCTAAATTTTCGAAAAAATGGCCATGCCAAATCTTTACTTTTGCCAGGAACCTAAACTTTCAGGAATTCGACATTCTTTTGGATTAGACGACCCACTCCGTAGGGACACACAATTGTTGGATTTTTGGTATAGTCTACAGCAATGGGAGTAGGACCTGGTGAGGTTGCAGAGTCGTCCTAACATACGGTAGTGGTATCACTCATTTTTCCGAAACAGCTGTGATAGATCGGTGAGTCTGTGTTTTCAACGACTACATCTGTGGAAGCAATGAGAACAGGTGAAAACGTGAGAGTTGAAACAAAAACTCACCGACCAATCTCAGTTATTGCAGAAAAATGAGTGATAACACAATCAGACTACAGCATGTTAGGAAGAGTCCGCAACCTCACCAGGTCCTACTTCCATTGCTGTAGACTATAATTGTTGTATCTGTTCCTCGCAAAAATTTCAAACGTTGCTCTATGCTTCTACATGTTCGGAAACAAAAACATCAAAACATCAGTCCGCAGCTGCATGAGAAAACCTTTTTTTTACAGTAAAGGCCTTCTAATCCGAAAGAGTACCTGGAATTCTTCAAATTCACACGATCTCCAAGTAGTAGCTCAGTCGATCGACGAACTTCACAATAGTGTATCGGTAATGGTGCACCATGAGATCGGAAAAACTACCCCTTTACCTTGGTAAAATGCGGCAGATATAAGGATGTGTCTGAGCTTTCGGCTTCTCCATCACTGTCGGCACTTCTTCAGCACTGTCCGCGGCTACGAATATTCTGCAAAGAGTGAATAGCGTTTTCTTCCCACTTGATGAAAAAGCACACCCCGTAGAGACACACTATGAACACTTTTTTACGGAAGCGGCTTCACATCGTGGATTACGGACGACAAAAAGCACATAGAAAGGCGAAGGAAAATGAGAGAACACAGGACCCTAACTGTGCATTGCACCAAGTAAGATTCGCTCCCTGAAAGGAGTACACCTGTAATCAAATCATTTGTTCTCAATTCAAGTCGACAGCTCGCGTCGTAAGAACTCGTGTACGTATAAAGTTGTCCTAGACTCGTATAGAGTCGTATAAAGCTATCCTAGACGGGGAGGGGGCAGCCAAGATTTATTCATAGGAATGAAGAAGAGCTCTTATAGAAGATGTTGATACTACTATGAATCATTGTTGCTTCGTAAACTCAATAGAAATACTTCGATTGATAGCACCTCCAATCGATTCATTTCATTTCTGTCCTGAACCGTGGGTGTTCCCCCCCCCCAAAAGTTTATAACTTGCCACCCGCACAAAATTCTCGCAGAAGTGAAATAGTTTTTCTTACCAGAGTTTTACATGATTAGGCCCCAATATCGTGTTATTTTTATCACCGGTGAGGCTGTTTCCCTAATCCCTAGTCTGTTCAGCATCAGCTATCGCTCTCAAATTTTTATACCCTGCCCCTTATCAAACGGGTATCATCAATTTGTTTACCGTGAGAATTTTGTGCCGGTGGCAATTTATAATCGTCTCCCCCCCCCTGTCTAGGATAGCACCGGTTTTTATCGTGAATGCTGCTTTTAGAGGCAGTGCTTACGATACAATGAATGAACGTGCTGGCTGTCCATAGCTTTCAAATGCGGGTGATGATTAGATATTGTTGAGCTCTTCCACTGGTGAGAACAAGCTACAGTGTCTCTATCATTATCAATAGCTAAAAGTAATGAACAGCCAGCACGCCCATTCATATTATCGTGAACACTGCGCTTGAAAACTTCCCGGCCGCTTTTGCAGAACCCAGAATGTGTGAGGAGTTATGGGTGTGTGACAGGGTGCAAACCTAATCTGGGGGGCACTCTTTGCGGAAAAGTATCAGGCAATTTGGCTCTGTCCTAAACAGGAGGCCACTCAGGATTCATTCATAGGAATGAATAAAAACGGCTTGAAACCATGTTAGGAGGGGGATCCACTCGAGAAAATGGAATGATACAGATGAAAACTTGCGCTATTACCATGTGTCTGATAGCGTTATCAGTCATTGTTTCCGTAGAGATTCCATGGAAACACTTCTGAAAACGGTATCATTCATTCTTCAACCAAATCCTGAGTGCCCCCCCCCCGAACTAGTGTCAAACCTAGAGCCCTTTTAGCTACTGATAATTATACAGACACTGCAGCTTGCTCTAACCGATGAAAGACCTAAACAATGTATTGCGATCCTTACTGGCGGTTGGAGCCACCACTGGTATCAGCGACTCCATGTCCACCCATGATACCTACCTAAGAGAGAACTATCATACTGTGTGCCTGGTGGGCCTACCCTGATGCACTTTCGCATTCGCTTCATCAGAATCAGACTGTTTTCTGTGTTTGCCCCAGCTTTCCTCTGAATCGGCGCATCTCTCAAAAACAGGGTATTTTCTATGCTCAGAACTATAGCACAATTAAAGACAGTGGTCGCGATGAAAAACGTTATCTAAAAAACTATAAAAATCAGCTTAGATAGAAAACAGCTGAGAAAGTATGAAGGTAGCGCGGTGAAAAACGGGCTAGAATTAGAGTTTCTAGGGCCCAAAGAAAAAAAGATCGCAGTCCTCTGAGAATTCTGGCCTAGAAATAGCCGCGAAATAGCCTCGAAATACCTGCTTGCCGCGTAATAGCCGCAAAATAGCCGCCAAATAATGCTCGTCGCGAAATAGCTGAGAAGTAATGCTCTCCAGGCAGATATACGGAGCACTCCAGAGTCATGATTTAGATTTTAGCACCTCCGTCGGTTCAGTTACCCACGCTGGAGGTACTTGGACTTCGTTCAGCCTCTGGAGGCCCCGCCCAACCGCTGGCGGCCCCTGATGTTGGCTCGGCGAGCCGACGTCGGGTGCGTCTTGGTTAATTTTGTTTACTTCTGAATATTTCTCGGTTATATCTCGGCTATTTCTCGGCTACTTATTGTCCGTTCCGTGAGAATCCGAGAAATAGCCGCGAAATAGCCGGGAAATAGCCCACCAGGAGCCGCTGCGGAGCCTGGTGGGCTATTTCCTGGCTATTTCGCGGCCAAAACTCTCAAAGTCTCATGCCGAGCAGTCAGAAATCATCGACATTCAGAGGAAGAAATAAATTAAAATTCACGCAATGAAAAGAGTTGACCAATGAAAGCAAACACTTCAGCCAATGTTTTTGATTACATGAGTCCGAAGGATAATGTTCATTGATTGAAATTCAATTTCAAGCCAGCTGATGTTTTTGATATCAGAGATCATCGCTGCCGATGATGTGGAGTGGGCTCGTCCACCATCAAAAGACAAGAAAGTTCAGGCTTCAAATTTGGCCCGGAACAGCCGTTTTTTTCGCGATTTTTCTTCATTTGTCCTACTACTCCTAACCCAGAAAAGGGTTTAGAGAGGAAAGAAGACAAGCATATTTTATCGCGACCACTGCCTTTAAACTCCCCGATTCACAAATGCGTTCGGTTTCTGTCAGCCCGTAGACTGTCTAGTTCGGGTTTGTTTTGATGCACTTCCTCTTTTTCTCTTTGTGTTATGAGTAGTTTCATTCCTCACGTGTGAGCCCAGGTTCTCTATTCTCAGGTGTTTTGCAGCACGTCAACTCTGACGTACAAATAAACAATAAACAATTTCTAGTCATCGTCCTATGTTCAACATGGTTAATCGGCCCTCTGTTTGGGCCTCGGACTTCGTTGGCCGATCGACTGTAGATAGCCCAGTCGATAAGCATGAAATACATCAATAGTGATGATAGAAACACCCGGGGTCGTGCTCAGACGAAAATGTCGGATCTCCCGAGGGGGGAAACGGGGATACTCCGCCGGCACACCACTCCAGCAGCTCCGAACAAACGAGCGGGGGAGTCCCGATTGAAAGGGAGTCCAGCCGCGATACTACCTCGGGTGTCCGCCTTTCCCCATTAGCGGCATGGACTCTGTTCAGCCTCGACACTATCGTGGTGACCCCTTTTTTCATACCCACAGGGGGGGGGGTGGTTCCACCGCCACGTTCCACGGTGGGGCGCACCCCACTGTGGACCGTGGGGAAATGGACCCACAGTTGGGAACCACCCCTACCCCCACCGTTGGCAGATCCCCTTCCTCGGCAACCAAAATTATCCTCCTTCATCTGGTGGATCTTCTGATAAAAGTTTCGAGGCCATCTTCCAGGTCCGGCTCCGAAAGACCGACTGAGGCCCCCGTCATAAGTCGGTGGAACTACTGAGTTTCACCGGGTCGATACGCACCGAATTCGTGGGAGACGGGTGCAAAAAAATCAACCCACTGAGCCAGACTGCGACCGTCTGGTGCCCACCGCAATACCCCCGGTCGATACTGATGGTTCTAATGCGTACAAGGGCGGGGCGACTGAGTCCCACAGAGTCCCGCTGCGTCCCAACCGAAGTCATCCTCACCCCACCCGGTCGATATAGGAGTTTCTCAAGTGATTTGGGTGCATTTTCTTCAGCAGACTGCAACCTACCGGGTCCCGCCGCATCTCGACTATCGTCGTCTGCTCTCTGCCCTACCAACTGCTGCCGCTGACTATCGACTTTGGTTTCTCAGAGGAACTGGGTGGCTCTGGGGTAATCGGACTAAGGCCCGGATCATTCTACCGGCGCGGCGATGTATGAGAAAAGGCAGTATCGATCTATCGCGGCGATATTGAGCTTCTGAGGGAATCGATTGTTTTGACGAGCAAAACAGCATCTCGTTGAGTGAAATGGGATGATGTCAACATTCGAGATAGGTTGAAATCTACGTTTCTATTCACATCTACAAAATCTTGAGCAATTATGCATATCGCCGCGATGACATCGGCGCCGCTCTCCATTGTGCAACGCTGGAATAAAATCGCGGCGATATGCATATTTGCTGAAAGTTTCGGCAATGTGGCTAAAAACGCCGGTGCCAACCATTCTCGCATGAATATCTCATCCCATTTGACACCACGAACTGCCCCTGTGCTAATCAAAACAATCGATGTCCTCTAAACAGCAATATCGCCGCGATTGATCGATACCGCTGTTTTTCATGCATCGCCGCGACGGAAGTTGTTTTTCATGCATCGCCGCGACGGAAGTATGATCTCGGCCTAAGTCGGTTGCAGACGGTCGAGGACGGTCTTCCCGCCTCGGACTCAGTGGGACTCAGCAGGTTTTTCGACGAAGTCTGACGAGGCCTGACGCACACTGTTAAGTGAAAGCCTTTTATACCAGCAACATTGTTGAAACCTTTGTCCAAACATGTTGATGATCACTGATATCGCCAGCACCCTCAGGAACTCCGTTTCTCCCCGTTTGTTCCGATGTAGAACCCCGCCCCAAAAATCTCGCGGGGACCTCGCGCGAAGGGAATACGGACCTCCCCGCCCAAAAACAGCGGGGAGATCCAAAATTTTCGTCTGAGTGTTCGCCATCCACCCGCAGGGAACTTGAAGGGAGGATAAGGTGGCCATCCGCTACAAAGCGCGCGCTCCCCGGCCAGCCCACGCCTCCCTTGACTTCCCCGCGAACAACGGAATTTCTCGCATCGTTTGGCGGAATATGGTGGCTTCGTGATGGAATTTTTGGCTTGAAACTATTTGCGGGGGGGGGGAGGGGGCACTAGAGAAAATAAAATGATTCATCCATGAAAATTTGGGCTGATATCATATGCCTGATAGCGTTATCAGTAATTGTTTTCGTGGAGACTCCATGGAAATGCTTCGAATTCTGAAAGCGGTATCATTCTTTCTCCAACTGAATCCTGAGTGCCCCCCCCCCACAAAATAGTTTCATACCGAATTTTTATTGTTTCACACTGATTTTGATACGGGGTCTTTCCTAGACGGAGGGGGGGGGGCACCAAAGATTTACTCACAGAAATGGAGCAAAACTTTGATGAAAGATGCTTGATACTGCTATCAGTCGTTTTTGGTATGAAATAGTATATAGTGGAGTCCACCAAGAGTGTATCATTTATTTATCGATAAGAAGCGGTCAGCTGGGGATCAATGTGCATGAAACCCATACCAGCACGCTCGATACCGATTGAGCGAGAGCGGTTGTGCTGCAATGAGTTTCATGTTCATTGATCTCCAATCGAACGCTTCTCGTTGATAAGTGAATGAGACACTCTTGGTGGACTTCACTATAGAAACACTCCAATTTATAATGTTTTAAGCGTTGGTTAATTTGATTTCTCTCTTGAAATCTGAGTAGACCCCCGACTAGGATAGTGCCTCGATACGTAACACAGTTAGCATTTCCATCTTACATACTCAGACACTCGCTGTTGTGAGTTCGACACCAAAAAGCACAGTTGTTATCAACCGCCAACGATTACCGAATTAAAAAAGCCTTCACAGACCCAACGGCAACCAATAGAGCGGTCTTTTGGTTTGCTATAGGTTTGGTGTTAGTGTCAAGAAGAGGCTGTTGTGAACCGCTAACCTAAACTGTTTTGTCTTATGAACCGCTAACTGAAGACTATGTTGTGTTCTGAACCGCTGACTAAAACCGTGTTTTGTTGCGTGGATATGTTTACCACATGCATGATATGAATGATACTCTGATGATATAGTTAGTGAGAAATCATTCAACCTTCAATCCATTTTCAACTTCAATTCTATTAGGGGCGGTGGACTACTCTGAACAATTCGACTGGAGGTAAAGCTACAGATAGCCACAGGTGAGAGGTACGCAAGACCGCAGTATGGGTGTGCACCAGGGGTGTGCGTTAATGAAAAATAATTTTTTCGTTGAGCGTTAATCGTTAATTTTCGAGGAAAAACCGCGTTAACCCGTTAATGCGTTAACACGTTAATTTTGCATTTCGTTAAAGTTTTTTCAAACATTACTTGACCGCAACAAAAATTAATCACCAGAGGTACCACAAAAATAACATACACCTTCTAATGACGTCAAGAGGACGTCGTGGAAAGCTGTAGGGCTCCAGAAGCCGTAGGCATTGCCTCGTGGGAAATAGCTAGGGCTCCAGATGACTTCGTCATGACGTCGTTAAAGGTGGGTGGGGCTCCATATGACGTCATCATGACGTCGTGGAAAATTCTCAGACGAATATGAGGACCGATCGCGCGCAACAATAGGCCCGACTTCGGGATCGGCGACGTTCCGACCGCACCATAGCGCGCGTTTCGACCGGTAGTTAGCGCGGTCGGACCAGAATTGGCGACGTTCCGACCGCACCATTGCGCGCGTTCCGACCGGTAGTTAGCGCGGTCGGACCGGAATTGGCGACGTTCCGACCGCACCATTGCGCGCGTACCAACCGATATACCGGCGCGGTCAGTACGGAAGTGTGCTCGTCCCAAACGCAACTCTGCATCACGGCGCTTTGCGTTCGGACCGCGGGCAAATATGAAACCACGGGCCCTGCCCAGTGAGCGGGGCTTATAACAGCGCAATACCCTAGCAGGAACCCTCCAGTTGTGACGCCCACTACTGGCTGTTATGCTCTCTAACAGCCTGCAGCGGAGATCTTAATTTGGGCATACCATGCTGGCGTGTTGCAGAAGATAATGCAACGTTCAGACTTACAAATTTATTTATAAAGTAATCACTGGATAATACATGAGCAAATACTGAAACGATAATAGTACAACAAATTCTCCCTCACACAGGAACAGCTACATACAGAATTATGCGACAACTGTTGCAGTGAATTCACGACTTCATATTTTCCGAAATATGACTGAAACTCTCAAAAATTGCCTATGAGAAAGATGAAGTACATATTTCCCATGCCATCACATAAGTGGGTCGTGGCGGCCCACAGCTGGGCCCACACATAAGTACTGAGAAAACGCGGAAAATGTTGCAGAACTCACACCAGGAAAATCTTCTTCAAAGGCCTTTTCCGGGGTTGCGGGTGGTTTTAAACGGTAGGGTTGAGAGCGTGGTTTCTAAAAGCTAGTATTTTTCCCAAATATCTCGTCTAGCATTTACGTTACCCCAGTTTTGAAACCGAATTTATGTTTGTGGACTTGGCCGATTTTCGGCGTTACTCTGAGATGATGAAGGTTTGTAAACAGGGTAAATCGACCACACTGGGTTCGAATATCCTACTCTCATAACTCCTAGTTCTCAAAATTGACGACTTTCGGCAGGACCACACCTGAGAAATGCATACTGTAGGGGTCTTCAGCGTTCATCCGAGATGGTGAAAGTGAGTATTAAGGTGATTCGACCCGCTCAACTCAAATATGAACTCTCGTGACTCATGGAAATTATTTGCAGAAATAATTCAACATTTAGTCGTCAAACTGCTTTGGGCTTTTTACATGCTGGATTCATATATCTTGAATATTATTCTGGGAAGACCTTAACTTCACCTTAAACTTCCTATTTGAACTCCGTGACTCGTTAATCAGTTGAATCAGCCTTTTAGTTGAATCGCAATCTATATTTGAAATTTACGTGAAAAACTGCTCCTGACGGTTTTTATTCACAAACACGTTGGTTTATTTGGTCTTCGTCCAAAGACCAGACCCCCCACTTCCACCCCTACGGAGCTCAGACCCCACCCCTGTGGGGGCCCACACCCGCGCCGAACCTTGATTGGAACGCAGGCTTCCATTTTCGGAGAGAAGAAATAAGTCAAAGCTAAGGCATGCATTAGGAAGAGATGCATTACAGCAAAGAATGCAACGAAGCAATAAGCATATTTCATAATCCTCACCTCAAGCCCGGCCTGCGCGGGACGTGCGATGGACTATGAAACGTATCTCTGCGCGGCACGCGCATTCAGCCCATCCAGCAGCTACCATGACGGCGCCGCCCAAACCGCTAAGGCGGTTTCACTGTCTGAATCAATACCCGCTTGTCAGTTCAAGCTCACTCCAACATAGATAATTCCGGGATTATCCTACTCTGTATATTTAAGCTAGGAAATACAATGCATGTCACGGCTGAAGCCCAACTTAATTCCGTGCACCTCCGTAGCTGTGCCGCCGGAGATTTTAGGTAACTTCCCACGAGGGAAAGAGTTTCGTAGTCCAACGCTCACCCCGCGCGTGCTGCGCTTGCGGTGAGAGCTATGAAAGACGCGAAACTGCCTTCGCAATATGAAATGATGGTACGACGATTTCAGCGATTCATTCCGAGCTAAATAAGAACAATTCATTGCACTACCGCAATAATCAACATTAAGAACAGCATACAAGCTCGCAAACCATTCGGATTTCTACGAGAGAATCAGCTCGATTTAACTAAATGCAGCATGTTTACAAACCGATTAATTTGCACTCAATTTCAAGAAAACCGCTCTACTCCGGCTGGCTTTTGGAATGAAGCGTTTTGCCGGTAAGCAGACAGCAGACTATATTCTAGTCAGTGGAGCTGTTTCTCTCGTAGGCTCCCATTTGACAGTGCTATTATTCTAAATTGTCACATGTTTTCTCAAGTTTCATTTCTCATTCTGTTACTCGTAGAGATGGGAAAACGCAGGCCTTTGAGACAGAAAATCTGAAATGTTGTCATCGTCGATGGTTTTCAGTGCTTCAAACTTCGATAACAACATGATAGGGACAATGCGGACCCAATTATGCTGTTATCTCGAGCATGTTTGCAAGCGTGTATGCTGTATTTAAGAGAAATTAAAACTCACAATGATTAATATCCCTCGGAAATAGAGATTTTATGTCGTGTTCAGATGATTAGGCCAGCTCTAGGAGGATACTCGTAGTTGGCATCAACAAGCTATCCATTGAAGTTCGAGGCTATATTTCTTAAAATATTGGCCTTATATGTAGTACTATATTTCTGAAAATACTGCCCTTAAATGTAGTACGGGACAGAAAGATATCAAGCTAGCATTTTGGCAAAAACTTTTTCTCCACATATCTCGGGTTAAACTTCACGAAACTCAGTGAAACTTCAACGTCAGGTTTTACACCCCCAACAACGATCACCTTTCGTTTTTGGATCTCCACACCCTTTAATGAGTGTAGTGCGCACTCCTTCTGAAGCTTCGGCCGCTTTCCGAATCTTATCAATATTGCTTTGAGAACCATAATACGTCCCCAACAACTAACCCCTCACGTTTTTTCGATTCCCTACGCACTTTGGCCGTTGTTGTGCGCACTCCTTCTTAAGCCCCGCCCACTTTCCAAAACTTATCAGTATTGTTTTGAAAACCATAATACACCCCCCACAACGATCACCTCTTGTTTTTTGAATCCCTACGCCCTTCAGTGAATGTTGTGCGCACTCCTTCTGAAGCCCCGCCCACTTTTCGAAACATATCAGTATTGTTTTGAGAACCATAGCACGCCCCCCCCCAAAAAAAACTGTTTGCTCACAATTTTTCCGAATCCCTCCTCAGTTTAGCCGATGGTGTGCGCACTCCTTCTGAAGCCCCGCCCACTTTCCAAAACATCTTTACTATTTTGAGAACCATAATGCGCCCCCTCACAAAAAAACTGTTTCCTCACGCCCCACGTTTTTTTTTGAATCCCTACGCACTTTAGCCGATGTTGTGCGCACTCCTTCTGAAGCCCCGCCCACTTTTCACAACGCTAATTGTTTACGTACTAGAATCCCTTTACACCTTTCACGATCTGCTTTTATCTAAAAAACCCTACACCTTTAGCCGTTTTCAATATTCATCAATCAATTACCTATTGTTAACTTCGCTTAAACTATGCATGCAATCATAAGACGATTTGAACACGTATAGAATCAACGGGAACACAGAATCACAGAATGGGAAGAGAGAGAAACGAAGAAAAACATCAAAAAAGCAAGATAGTACGAGCACCGCAGCAAAAAAAAATTATTCACGCGTGGAGCTAAATGCGAGAGTGTCCATTACACACCATACAATTTTCCGCACGCCTGAAAATGAATGATGCGCGCGGTCGGTCCTAAAGTGCGGCGGTTTCTGCGCGCTTTTCGGTGTTGCTGTCGGTCCGAACGGTTTGTGATGGCGGCCGCAAAGCGCGCAAACGTGGTCGAAACGCGGGCATCTTTTTGTGATCGTTCCGACCGCGAGCGTTGCGCGCGTTCGGTCCTAAAACGTTATCTTGCGCGCGATCGGAACGGTTCCTGCGCGCGGTCAGTACTAAAGGGGAAAAGTTGCGCGCGGTCAGTCCTAACATTTGTCCGAGTTGGTGGGGCTTCAGATGACGCGGTCAGGACTTCGTGGTAAATGAATAGGTCTTCAGATGATGTCATGGAAAGTAGGTAGGGCTTCAGATGACGTCAGCAGCACATCATGGAAAGAAGGCATGGCTTCAGATGACGACGTCAGGACGTCCTGGAAAGTGGATGAGCGCTCAGATGGCGTCAGCATGACGTTTTGAAAAATAGGCGTGCGTCGCCTTCTAGAAAGTCATTAGGGCATACGTTGCGCCCTAGAAAGTCAGTAGCGCTTTATGTAGAAAGTGCGACGCGTGGTAGAAACTGAGTAGCGCTTCTTGTGGAATGTGAGCCGCGTGGTGCACCCCATACAGAGCGTGTGCCGCTTGTACACACAGAAAGTGTGTGGTCTTCAATCCCCGCTCCCAACATTCATTTGATAGCTTACTCAACCGTAGAGAGGTAGATCAGGCCTCACATTTCCTTTTTGGTTCGAATTCACACAAGTTCGAATTCTTCGATATTGGGAAGACATAACTAAAATATGTAGATAGACAATAGAATGAGACACTTTGAGGCCAGAGATATATTTCACAGCAACCGAAAATTGACCACGCCGCAAGCCGACGCGACGTGCGAGGCCCCAATTTTTGAATCTGCCATTGAAGCAGATCAGTCAGTGCCATAATTCCACTGCAATTATCGAACTCAACTTAACGTGATTCTAGGACTTTTTCGTTAAGCGTTAATCGTTAATTTTCAGAATAAATCGCGTTAATCCGTTAATGCGTTAACACGTTAACGTTATAACGCACAGCCCTGGGGCCGGATTCATCAATCTTCAATTGGGTTTGGGTTGACCCACGGTAAGTCTGACCGAGTGCCTAACCTACCCTACACCCCCAATCCTGATTCACCAACCGCGAATCAGTGTAGGTTGCGCTGAACGAGACTTTTAGGCGTCAGCAGTAATTGTAGTGCACACAACACACGATAATTACCGCCAAATCTTAAAAATTCATGGAAGACCAGCATGAATGGAATTTCTCGTAAAAGGGTGACACAACGACAGTTTTCCAGCAGAAAGGATGCGTTTTCCCAGAAGTTTCAAGATATTCCTTATAGTTTTTGATGTGTTTACATTACGAAACATCCCATTCTTACTATACAGTGGAAAAGTGTGAATAGTTTCTCTTTCTTTCTTTTCCGTTGGATCACAAGAGGTGCATTTCTTCAAACCGCTAAATACTGTGCGTACATAGAGCTTTTGAAACACACTCTTGTCATCTAAATATACCAGAAAAAAATTTTCACGTGACAACACAATGTACGGCTTCTTTATCTACGAAAAATTCTCCTGCTTGGTGGTCCTGCATCAACTCTGAACTTATGAAACTGGTTGACCATTCATGTTTTTCAAATGAGAATGGATGCTCTTCGTGGTTTGAATTCTGTGATGAGCTAATGATGAAAAAATATTCAAGTTCCTAAGCGAAATATTGAAAAAAATGGATGAAAGTATTCAAAAAAGAAAATTAGTTTTACAAAGATAACACCATGGATTGCTGGTTTAGAACGATAATGTGAAGCGGGGAGCGGGAAGGATGGATTCAAGGAAGGATTGTATTAAGCAAACCGTAGAAGGCTCACAACATCAAATTTAGTAAGAAACAACCACGGGCAGCAGATACAAATCGTCAAGGAAATGGGAGAAAAGTTACTGAAGAGCTGAAGAAGAGCTGAATAGAATTCACTCTGAAATTATTAGTGGCAGGCTGATAAAATAATATTTATTATTCAATTTCATATCAGTTAATATTCATATTTCCAGCAGATTTTGATAACACTGTTTCATTGTTGCATTCATTACTGAAATGTTCGAGTGCACTTATTCACTACAACAACGAAAAAAAATTAGAAAGGAGCTCTGTTCAAGGAAATATTATAGAGCTTCCAAAACGGTTTCAAGAGAAATTATGGCTACGGAAAAAATTATCAATTTACTTTCAAAAATTTACTGGCAAGTGTTTTAGAAAAAATGAACCCATAGTGCCAAGAAATCGGCGTATAAGGAGCATAAAACTTCATTGAAACGTTAAGAATTTCTAAATGAGTAAAATAGCAGTGGAATAGCCAACAGTTGAATAATAGGAGTAATCGAAGAATAATGCCAACAGTCGAGAAATAGCCAGAGAATGACTAACAGAGTAGCAATATGCTCAAAATAACAGTCCTCGTGAATCGATATCAAATTTGGCAATGCTCCAGACGCCGCTGCGCTTTACCTCACGCGCCGATTAGCATTGGCGCACGACATCTTGTGGGTTGGTTAGCCGTCTACCAGCCTCCGTCGCCCGGTAGCGCTGACCCAGTAACCAACCGAGCAGCGCGTGGGTTGGTAGGTTGATGAATCGCTGAAATAGTGCTGGGTTGGTAGGTTAGGGGCGCTAACCGTGGGTTTGCACATTGATGAATCCGGCCCCTGGTGCGCACGGCGTCATAGAGTGCGTGTAGGAAACCAGCAAGAGTGCTCAAGGAGTCATGGAATGTGTGGAGGAAGAGAGTAGTACTGCGCAGAATGTTATGGATAGTGTGCAGGACCTCAGTAGGGGTGTGCAGGACGTCATCGAGGATTCCACTAGGATTGTACAAGGTACTCTTTCGGAAAAGACGATCCACCTAAAAGAATTGAATTTTCGTGGTGTTTTTACATTTTCTTTGCACAAATTTTACATGTTGCTCTCTGCTTCCACATGTTTAGAAGCAAAAACATGACAAAATGATCCAGTAGCTGCATTAGGCCGTAGTTATACACCACCGGGACCCTGCGGGAATAGCAAGACAACTACCACTTATGAGCATCCTAAGTGTGCTGAGGCAAGGCAAAAGGAAGAGTTGTCCCAGAAAAACGCACCGGAAACCCGCACCAAACAGTTATACACGCCGCGGCACTGTATACTGTATCCTCGCGGGACCTACCCCATTGGAACTTTGCCAATTTCCATCAGCCGATTATTTTTCAGATCTAAACTTGTTAAAATACCACCAAAACAACATAACTAGCATTGCTACGACAGAAGCAATAGATTTGTGGCGACTTTTTGCAATAAGAAAGTGATAGAAGCGTGAAATATAAATAAAATACAATTAAAACGCCCGGGAATTTTTGCTCCGTATTATTGCGCCAAAGACGCGACATTGCAGACGAGTCCCTGATCCATGCGGCAAGCGGCGGCAATGTCATCGCGGGACGTTTTCATTCCGCTGGTGCATAACTACGGCATTGGAAAACCTTTCTTACCAGAGTGGGTCCTCTATTCCGGCCAACCGATTCGGACACCTAAATCCTTTGAACCCTTTGAACGTAAGACCCGGTTGGTCAATAAGTAGTAGTAGTGTAACATATCTAGAAGAACTTATAGACAACTGGTTCGAACACTCAAAGTATTCGAAGGGTTTGAGTGTCCGAACCGGTCAGCCAATAATTTCTTCTCGTAGGACCCCAGTAGGAGAGCACCGGACGTAATGGAATGTGTGCAGGACTCCAGTAGGAGTGCTCAGGACGTCATGGAATGTTTGCAGGACCCCAGTAGGCGTGTGCGGGACCTCATACAATGTGTGAAGGACCTGTGTCACAGTCTGTGGGACATCTTGGGACGTGTGCGGAACCTAGTATAGGTCGTTAGTCTGTGGTTGGTGGAAACTTCCCCGCTGGTATGATAGTTTTAACACCCTACTCATACTTTTGCGGAAGCGGCGAATGCCACGGAACAGCAGCAGAAAATGAAACATTGGATGTCTGATAACGGTGCTAGGCATCTTATTTGTTGCTTAGGAAGGGTATCAGACATCTGATTTCTTATTGTCCTACTGATAATCGCGGCACTTGCCGCTCTCGCCAAAGCATAGACTAGCTTTCTCATTTTGAGCTGGTCGAAGCAAGGCTTATCGGGCTTATCTTGTCAAAATCTTGTTATCATTGTTATATTTTGCTACAATTATCTCTACCGTAGATGCGGAGCGGCTGTTTTTTGAAAATAGCAACTACGAAAATGAAGACATCATTCTCAAAACCGCACCACTCTATGATAGTGATGCTGACCAACCCTGCTGAGTGAGTAGGTAAAAATGGAGGACTAGACGCAAAATACCTATTGTCATAAAAGCGCATAAAACGCTTTCCAACTTTCATTTGAGAAATTCAGTCGGCCGGTCTGGTATAGAAATGCAACTGTTTATCATCATTTCATGCTCTTGTGGCCCAATCGGTAATAGTCGGCAATTGGAATTTACTTTATGATGAGGGTGTAACATTAAAAATTCGTTTCTGGGGAAAAACACAGTTAATAGACTCAGAAGGAAACAACCGCTCGGCTTCCATGATAGCGAAAATATTCGTTAGATATCATTCCAGGCGTCAACTCTCAGAACAGTCATAATCAGAAAAAGTCAAACTTCTTGCTATCAAAGAATTCAGGTCCTAGGAGTATCATTGTGTATCTATTATGGAATATGTTGGCACATAATATATAATTTAAGTGCATCTGCATTTGAAAGTGTTAATATATATAATTTGTGGTGCATCTTGCATTTGAAAGTGTTCACCGTCGCATGCAATCGCGCGATTGACCCCCAGTAACTGAAAAGAAACCTTATAAAAAACACAGGATTATGAGAAAGTATGAGTGATGTTTTGGAGATTTAGAAATCGCTGCAATAATCGATTAGAAATTTAGCTTTTACTAAAAAAGAAGGATTTCCCAAAGGCAGGCTTGAGCGCGAGGTTGAGAGCAGAAGGGATACAAAATGAATTGACTCGTACAAGAAGATCATTTGTGGCACAAAGAGGTAGACTCCTTTTTTTCGTTTCGAGGCTGGTCATACCCAACGCACTCGTGTGTGTTGGAGAAATTTTTAGACCCGAACACTCTTAACGACATCCTGCGCACTCACACCGTTGGTCCTACACGCTCTAAAGTACACGGCTTCACATGAAACCGTTTGCAGCTTTTCCGTGCGGCGTTCCTGAAGCTAAATCTGAAGTCTTGTCGCTTTGTTTCGTGCCCACCCCTTTTGAAACCAAGTTTGTGCGACAACAGAGTGGTCATCTCTCACAACGGACAGAGAGAGCCAAGACCAAGTGTTGGACGCACAACACCCTCTTCTCTTGAATAGACTGATTATTTTTTCTGGGAGTTTCTGGAGTCACATGGCTCTAGTAGACTGCTCACGCCGTTGGAAGAGTCAAAATGGGTCAAAACTACTAAATTTCAGCAATGCAAATCGAAAAATTTCTGCAACTCAACCCCAAAATTCAAACTCGTCCAGACTGATAGTACTAATACGGTCACTTTGGCTGGTTTTTGATGCTTCCAACGAGGTGAACGTTCCAGAACACGCTGTAGGAGTATATCGGCTTCTCCATCTCAACCGTTTTGTTGCTACAGTTGACCGCAATGTTAAAAGGACATGGTGCGGTTGCGGACTCGCACTAAATTACGGTAGAATCTGGCACTTTGCCAGATTTCGTCATCTATCGGCGCCAACCGTCGTCTTTCTGCTCACGAGGATATCAGCTGTGGCGCCGCTCGATGACGAAATCTGTCAAAGTGCCAGATTCTACCATGTACTAGTGCGAGTCCGCAACCACCATATCTAACCTTATTGCGATCAACTGTGACTATTCACTGTTTCACCCGCGCGCGGTAAAACTCGCCCACTTTCTTCCGATAACAAAATAACCTTTATTCCTCTATTTGCGCACAGTTTTTGTTCGTTTTTTCGTCAGTTCCCAATACAACCAGCTCCGAACCTTCGTTTTATGTCATAAAATGGATACCATTTTCGACTGTGTCTGCTGCCTTTAATGTCAAGTCTTGAAGCCATGGCTGACGCATGGTAGGCGATCCCCACCCTACCTGGGATCGAAATCCTTGGCCCATTGGTGATGATCATGAGACGAGTATAACCCTTCGTTCTTAGATAGTCAGGAGTAGTACTTCGCCACAACAGGGGTTTCACTCCGGTACAAAAAGATTAGCAGCACCTCTGCAATAGCTACTGCTGCTTGCTGGGATACAACGTTGTTTATCCTGACACGAGTGATATCGGCAGGAGGTTGAACCCCAGCATGCGCAGGCAGCCCCCTTTAATCAACCACTTCATTTTGCAATAAAAAAACATACATACTGTGCTTCTCTGAGCCAAATTCCCCTCCGCAATTGCGTCTCGACTTGCTGCCGCACGCTCCCGAGTTGGAAGAGCTTCCAGTGCCGCAGTCGTCGATCTGTTGACTCTAGATGGGTTTCGGAAACTGGAAACTAAAACAGATAGGAGAAAAGTGTAGAAAAAGGCCCGCCGAGTTGTCTTTGGCGCTGGAAACTCGACTGACCCGAGCGCGTGCGGCCATAAAGCGTGTCGAGCAGGGACCGGAACTTGGCCCGGAAAAGCACAGTAATGTATGTGAAAGGTAGTAGCTTCACATGTGTGGTAAAACAAATGCAAAAATGAATGAATTGAGGTAGTCCACCCTTCTTTTAGTGTGTGCTGACAATCTCCTCCATTAATTTGTCTAATACGAATAAACATTGCAACATCCTCTTGTACGACGGCGGCGGGTATACATATAAGGCGGCCAGGCTCACTGAGGAGACAGTTGGCTATTTGAGGCCAGTCCGAGAAGGTGACCATCCGTCCCTTTCTGGACGTCAATGTTGGACGCTGAGGGGATTGTCCCTATGAAATATCGCGAGGAATGCTTCCTCGTTGTGAACCGTGGCGAAGATGATGTGGACCGTGACAAGGTTGGCCTCCTTGCTGTAGGCCCTGACAAGGATCATACCAACACCGCTAAAGAGGGTGGTAGTTCAAGTTCTTTCTCCGTTCGCGAAAAAAGGCCATCGAAAACGAGGCTTAGAATTACAGCATACGTTGGCAGCATATGCTGCCATTGTAGCAACCTCCGTAGACAACGTTGGGTTGTATCCGATGTTTGCCGTGGAATACAACCCCTATTATGGCCGACGTACTACCTCCCCTGACTGCCTGAGTTCCAGATAGATCGCCACGATTAGACAGAAAAAATGGTGGCTCCAACCTGCCAGTGATGACTGCATGGTCATGAGCACTCCAGCTTGCAGTAGAAATGAATGAAAAAGAACGATTGCAAGGCGTCATGAAAAAGCTTCCAGGTTCCCTGCTCACGTTTCGCTGCTTCCGGAATGAGCAATACCGCCACTTTTCAATCTGAGATGAGACGAGCTTAATGAAGAGGAAATGTTGTTCTTAGTTATCCTATTTGTAAATGAAATAGTGATCTCTCTCCGGTGTAGTGAATGTGTTTCAGCCTACCGGCTATGTTCCAGTTAGACCGCAGTACTCTAAATATCCCGATATGAGTTTGAGAAGTGCGCTGAGATGCTAGACTCGTATCGTTAAATTTTTCTCTTCATTTGATCTGTCGATACGTATGTAGCACGCGAACCCACTCCTGCTTACATCGTGGAGGGATATTGGTGACACAAGACCACGCGTTCCCAGAGGAACATATCCTGTTGGAATCGAACTCATGACCGCCGTGTATACTGTTATCTTCCTCCAACTGAACCGATATATTCCGGCGTGTATAAATAGGAAGACATCGCATTGGTATCGAACTCACAATAGCGAGTGTCTGAGTAGTGTAAGATGGGTTTACCTGATCCTTTGCCGCGCGCGGTTTCATCCCTTCCGCTTCCTTTCGACTTCCCTCGGCGGGCTGTTGGCGAATACGAACCCGGTAAGGCCGGCCTGGCTGACATGCACATGAGATAAGATAAAATAGGCCTGATATTCTTGGGTGCTCTCTCGGATTAGACGACCCCAAAGAATACAGCGAAATTAGCAATCGTTTGGGCTTGAACGACCGCTCGGTTGGCCAGATCAGGCAGTTCAGTGTGTTTGAAAAAGACTAAGGCCCGTAGTTAACCCACCACTCAGTCAGGATCATCTGAATGGGTGATAAGACGAGACCGAAACGATTCAGAGGGCGAGTCCGAAATCGTATCGAGCGATAGATTGCATTCAAGCAGTCGGTCTTGCAAAGCCATGATGATGGGGGCATGATGATACGTGTGGTGACAGAACAACCGACCATTATTCTCTACGTGGTCGTTCACGAATCGACCAACTCCATGCTGCGTTTCTCAATAAATGAAATGCTGTTTGTTTCGTAGAAGCTGATATTGATCATGATACATCGATAAACCGAAATCTCAGCTGAATTATTTAAGTTATTCCTTTGCTCCTTAAGGCCCCGGTCATAGTTGGTGCTATTTGCATCTGCATCCCCCGCACCCCCACTCCCCCGCACCCCCAACACCCCACACCCCCAGCACCACCACGGTCGATACGTATGTTTAAAATGATGGAGTGAGGTTGAGAAAATCACTCGATGCATCCAACTAGATATGACGATGATTACGTGGCCAACAGGATTGCACCTGTTCAGAGAAATAGTGAAGGCAGGTATGGTGAAGTCACGGAGGTAGCAGTAAGGTTAGCTTTCTAGTGATACGCAATGTTTTATCTTCGACCCGCCCACCCGGTGATTTTCTCATCCACGTATTGCATGGATATCGACCGCGTCGGATACATTGAGAGATTTTCACAACCTCACTCCATCATTTTTAAACATACGTATCGACCGGGGGGTGCGGGGGGTGTTAAAGGAAATGCGAGGATGCAGAGAGAGCAAGGATACAGTGAATGATTTTCTCGCGCTTCACCTCACCATGTTGTTCATACGTATCGACCGGGGGTGTTGGGGAGTGCGGGGGTGAGAGGGGAGCAGAGGGATACACCGAGTGATTTTTGCATCCCATTTCCAATGCATTCTGTGTGTATCGACCGGGCTGGAGGCGTCGGCTAATCCAACTATGACCGGGGCCTAAAACAATCTCGAGCGCACTCCTTACCGGGCACGCTGTTTTTCTCTTCTCTCGCCGGACTAATACTTCCAGCGACGGGCGTTGCGACGCAATTTTACCATCCATATCGACCGAATATCGATATGCCTGATGTGCACTGTCGCTGTCGCTGGTCGGGGGAAGTATGATTCCGGCCTCTAGCCAAGAAGTCAGTAAGATCTGACTAGATCGATTCAGTCAGATCTGACTGAGTGAATCAGCTTAAAGGCAGTGTTCACGATGAAAAAAGTTTTCGAAATTCCACTAGGATTGGATAGTGGAGGGACACTCTGTAACGTTAACGTCGAAAGAACGCATGAAAACGGGCCAGGAAGGCCCAAAAGAGCCCGAAGTTGCAACTTTGGGCGCATTGAAAACCCCAAAGCGCATCACGCCCACCGGCGTGAACAAATGAATGCTCGAGATCGTGAGATGAGCGACGATTTTCAATCATTAGCCCCGTTTCTTCCCCTTCATTCGCAGCTTCTCTGTTTACTCAGGTCAGCTCGCATAGATCGGCTGTAAAGACGGAAGTTACAAGCCTCCAGACAACTCGTCCACCATGTTTCCATAGCTCAATTTTTGAGGGACCATAACTTGGTTCCCAGAAGGTCGTGTACGATTTCAGAGACATCATTGGAATCAGCATGGGACCGTTTTCAAGATAGGCTGGAAAACAGAAAAACGATTTTCATCGTGAACACTGCCTTTAAGTTGTTTGTTGCTGACTTTCTCTGCTTAGTCTAGGTCGCTATCCTACAACACGTACGTCTCAAATGTGTGCGGCTCATCTGAATTCTCTCCTGAACATGAATTCAGATAGGCTACACTAAAATTTTCGCCGGCTTTACTACGGGCTTAAATCTTTTGACGGCACCAGTGAGATTAAAGGCAGCAGACACGCTCGAAAATGTTGTTGAGATAACTACGTTTCTGGAGTCGCATGGCTTCTAGTAGACTGCTCACGCCGTTGGAAGAGTCAAAAATGAGTCAAAACTACTAAATTTCAGCAATGAAAACCGAAAAATTTCTGCAACCCCGCCCCAAAATACAAACTCGCCCAAATATACCGTTCTAATACGTTCACTTTGACTGGTTTTTCATGCTTCCAACAAGGTGAACGTTCCAGTATAGGCTGTATGAGTATATCGGCTTCTCTATCTCAACCGTGCTGTTGCTAGTATTCGCTGTTTCAACCGCGCGCAGTGAAACTCGTCCACTTTCACCCAATAACAAAAACGACCGTTATTCCTAGATTTACATACAGTTTTTGTTGGTTTTTTCGTTAGTTCCACATACTACCTGCCCCAAACCCTCGATTTATGTCATAAAATCGATATCGTTTTTGAGCGTGTCTGCTGCCTTGAAGGCACACTACACCCTCAGACATGAATTTTGTGATTTTTGTTTGATTGTGTACTAAACCCCGGGTCTATCCCAAGGTTTTCTCATTGAATTAAATGGAAAACCTGATAAAAGATGCTTGATGCTGCGGCTCATGCCGTTTAGACAGGTGGAACAAAATGCACAGCCGTCAAATATATTGCGTCGTGTGCAACTGCACACCATGCTCTTACTTTACGCGCAAATATGCAAAAATCGCTCCATCAGTTGAAATTAGAGTTTTGGGCGCAAAGTTATGTTAATCAGCGGTATTTCTCCTGTAAAAGATTGTCAGGCTGGTTCGGCGACATTTAAAAGCGTTCAGCTTATTTTGGAAGTGAAAACTCCCAGTGGAAGACAGAAAAGTCGATCTTATTTCCCTACTCAATCGTTGATGATATTCATATTTCCGGCTTGGAGTCCATGTTTTCACCAATCCTTCTTCATGGCGGATTTTTTCTACCTTCTTGTACTAGCAGTTACGATTTAGGATACACTGAGCTTGCAAGACACTTTATTAGATTGCGTTATTACAAAATTTAGTCACCTATCTCTGAAAAATCAAAAAGTTATGCTAGACCTATCAGTGCGGGATCCCATATCAAATGGTTGTGAGAGTTCAAAAGAATCATATTGGGTAAGCAAACTGACAAACATGGAAAATGAAAGGCTGGACGTGAATATAGTTGATCAAGGCACAAAGTAAGAAAAACTAGAAGAAAATACAATCACTAAATACGAAACTGATTTACACGATAGAAGTGTGAAGAATAAAACATTTGTGAAAAGGGTAATAGCGTTTTCCAGTTGCGCCGATTGTTGGCTGAGCGTTCATTTATATCAATGAAGGGGTTCAAGAAGCGTTTTAACACGAATGTGTCAGATTTGACTTGATGCTACTCAGTGGGGGTTATCTGGTGTGCTGGTCACGAATATTAAAGCACTCTGTCGGGGGAAAATTAGAGCAACACGACTTCCGACTATTTGCGGAATTCTACTATTGATGTGGCTCAAACTCTTCCTCTGAGGTTTCTTGGAGTGCTGAACACGAATCCGAGGTCCACTTATCGATTTTTGACAGAAAACGGTATGTTACGGTGGGTATACGGTAGGCTGGTCAAAGTCTCAGATTTGATTCAAAAGTTCTATGCCGGGATTATTCGGTGTGCTCAATATTAATTTGATGTTTATTTGTCGATTTTCCGGATTATTAAGGTATGTTTTGCCCCCTATGTAGCATGGCGCATACCGTAACCTACATTAAACCTCAGAATTTCGACAAACAGACCAAAGAATCGTGTTTGGTACCCTATATTACCCCTGCATACAAGTTTGGAGCGAAAATCGAATTTTTCAAAACACCCGAAAAATCCGTGATGGGGTACCCTTACCCGCCGCGTGGCTTTCGAAAACGCCCATAACTTTTTCAGAGTGAGTCTAGGCAGCTGCGAAGGACATATTCGGACTCCACGTCCGAAAATTGTTCTAGAAAGTACATTTCATGACTAGAAGGATTCTCCTTGTTAGATGACTTTAATAGCTAGTAAGCTGCAGTATCTCATATTTCTTCTTCATACGCTTTCTAAATGCAAGAGTAAGCATCCACAATCGCGCAAAAATAAGAGCAGCGTTCTTTTTATTTTTGATATTGACTACAAATATTAGTAAAGCGCTACCATTGCTCTCATTGATCGTGATATTGTCGGAAACACCTTGAATCGGTGTCATATTTTACAGTATACTCAGACAACAGGTGCGGACTGACCGCTGGCAATCAAGGCCTCTCCGGGCGGTACGCCGGCAAGTTGCGAGCGGATCGCTGCTCATCGTGGCCTCGGCGGGCGGATGGCTGGCTACTGGCGGGCGGAGCGCTGGCTACTGGCGGGCGGATCGCTGGCTACTGGCGGGCGGATGGCGGGGGGGATGTCGATCCGCCCGCCAAAAGCCAGCGCTCCGCCCGCTCCTGCTGTCTGAGTAATTATCGCCAATGTTGTTTTAGTCGGAATAAGGCAACAATCTAATGAAATCGATCCCATATATGCATCAAATATGTTTAGATGCTTTAGCTAGCGACTGTAGCAAAAGTGACTACATGTACAAAAACGTAGGAAAAACCGCTCAGACAGTAGGTGCGGGCGGATCGCTGGCCTTTGGCGGGCGGGTCGACATCCCCCCCCGCCATCCGCCCTCCAGTAGCCAGCGATCCGCCCGCCAGTAGCCAGCGATCCGCCCGCCAGTAGCCAGCCATCCGCCCGCCGGTAGCCAGCGATCTGCCCGGCAGTAGCCAGCGATCCACCCGCCAGTAGCCAGCGATCCGCCCGCCAGTAGCCAGCGATCCGCCCGCCAGTAACCAGCGATCCGCCCGGCAGTTATCATCGATCCAACCGCCAGTTATCAGCGATCTACCCGCCAGTTGTCAGCGATGTACCCGTAATTCGAACCCCTTCTCCTTTTGGTCCCTCGGGTCGGGGACCAATTCCTTAAAGGCACAGTTCAACCTCAAAATCAATTTTCTGTTTCCCTTCTCATCTTGAAAATGGTCTCACGCTGATTCCAATGATGTCTCTCTAGTCGTACAAGGCCCCCTGAGAACGGAGTTGTGGCCCCTCGAAAATTGAGCTGCGGAAGCATGGTGGACGATTTGTCCGAGGCTTGTAACTTCCGTCTTTTGCAGCCGATGTATGCGAGCTGATCTGACTAAAGAGAGAAGTTGATATTAAAGGGAAGAACGGGGCTATTGATCGGAAACTATCGCTCATCTCAAAATCTCGAGCATTCATCAATTCACGTCAGTGGGCGTGGAAAGTGCATCTGGGGGTGACGAGCTGACGGGTGTCCAACTTTGGGGCCGTAGGGAACCATTCCAAGCTCATTTTTCTTAGTTTTTTCAACGCTAGGGTTTCGCTAGGCCCCGCAGCTGCCGATCTCTACCAAAAAATCAAACATGGTTCTTATCGTGGACACTGCCTTTAAAAGTTCTGTGGCCATATCCATGAAACTACGGGAGCCTCTCGGAAGGGTTCCTACAAGCAGCCAGTGTATGCGTTGGGCGAACTTTGGACCTTTCCGGGAGGCTCACTTTGTTTCATGAGTACGGCCAACTAACTGAATTGCGCCAAAACGTGTTGCTAGCTACAACTATGTAGTCGCATTTTCATCTTTTGGCAAATGACGTAAAATCACATCGTGCTAGAGCGAATAATTTGGCTCGCTCGGCACTTTCACAAAGTTAGTAAGGGCTCCCTACATTGCCTAAGTTCCAAAAAAATCTGCATTGTGGGTCTCGAAATAATGAAATTCAATTAACCATGCCTTCCTGACTGAAGGTTGGAACAAACTTGGTGCACCTACATATGTATTAGAATATGGCACCGAGCTTGCGCCATCGTTTTCTAGGGAACAGAACGTCTCACTAGGATCCATGCTGACCGTACATTTCAAATGTCGTAATTCGACTTCTTTGAAACTCGGACTTTCGGGTGTATTCAGGTTTTCGAATTCTTACCTTTCGTATCCTCCCATAGAAAACCCTCAAAAATGTGGGCAGTCACGTATCCAAATTGGGGAACCTCACCACTCGAATTCAACACTGCGCCCACACAGCTAGCCTGCACGCTAAACCGGGACACCGCCTGCACGCCGACACACGACGCGGCCGGCACCCCGACACGCGGCGCGACGACTCCTCCCAACCTCTATTGGGGCATTCACCGGGTGAGAGGGACCTCCAGATAGGGTTCGAGCACCGCAGACTTTAGTAACTGAACCGGGGACGCCGCTGCCATCTGACTCCTGCGCCTGAAAAATGCGTCATATATCTACTTCCCTCGAAGGAGGCTCGCTTCCTCTAAAAACAAAGGTTGACACCCAGTTTACTATAGTTGTGCCCTGGAAGAAAAGACAGAATATCGAATAGATTCAAATGACTCCTTTTTTAACGTCCGATTTTTGAATATATTCGAATGGCCCTCTTTTTTCGAGGTCCGAATTTTGAATAGTTTCGAATGAAATCGACTCGAATATATTCGAATAATTTTTCGAATAATTTCAAAGCGACAAACTGAAAACAGGCCAAGTGAGCCGTCAGTGGAGAACCGTAAATTACTCCAAGCGCAGGAGAGGCGGGGAAAACTCGGTGACTCTTCCATTCACGCGCTTCGCTTCGCTTCTCCCCCGTTCGTCCACTCACGCGCTCCGATCATCCCCCGTCTGCCCATCCCTTTCGTAATCGGAATACATTACGACCACCACCCTAGTTGCCCAAGAAATACTGACAACACAAGTCGTTTCCGCTGATGCGACCTGAGCTTTCTCTTGTAAAACGTGGATGAGTACATAGCACCATCTGTGTCAAGAATTTAACGATATTGTATGGTTTCTATCATATCTCTAAATACCCGCGGCGTAGATGTTATTCCGCCATCTTTTAAGCGAAGCGTTTTTCTCTCCATTTCTAGCATACACCATATGTTTTCCTCAAAGACAACTGCTTCCCAGAATTAGGATACTCGCGATAAACTGGGAGAATTAAAGAACACGTAGTCTAATGAGCTAAATACGAGGTAAGCATTATAAGATCACCCAACAATTAAGCAACATCGAGGAAAAAGCGACATATAGAAGTGAAACAACTTTGACACTTAAGTAGAGATGGCGGATGGGGCTTTATGGCGCGGCAGTGGATCAATAAATGAACTCCAATCCACTCATCATTGATTGACCAGTTTTACCGTGTAAAATTTGAGCGGGCGGATCGCTGGCTATCAAAGCCCTGGCGGGCGGATCGCCGGCAAGTTGCGGGCGGATCGCCGCATCTCATAGCTCAGCGGGCGGATCGCTGGCTATCAAAGCCCTTGCGGGCGGATCGTTGGCAGGTTGCGGGCGGATCGCCGCTTTAGAGCGTGCCGGCGATCCGCCCGCTAGCGTGATCAAGTTTCTCAGGCGCCGCTATCCGCCCGCCAAAACGCAGCGATCCGCTCGCAAAGGCTTTGATAGCCAGCGATCCGCCCGCCGAGGCCACGATGAGCAGCGATCCGCCCGCAACTTGCCGGCGGACCGCCCGGAGAGGCCTTGATTGCCAGCAGTCAGTCCGCACCTGTTGTCTGAGCGTCATAGAAAAGGTTTGGTGCAAATAATGCTGCCGAAACTCTGCGAAAACCCTTCTTGCCTTTTCAGCCTTCTCAGATACAACTAAAAGCTACACAACAAAACGATTGACTCAAGGCAGGAAATATGAACGTCATCAGCGGCTTAATATTGAAATAAGATCGACTATCCTGTCTTCCACTGGGAGTTTTCGCTTCCAAATTGAGCTAAACGCTTGTAAATGTCGCCGAACTAGCCTGTTACGCTTTTACAGGCGAAATACCGCTGGTTAACGTAACTTTTCGCCCAAAACACATTTCAATGAATGGAGCGATTTTTGCATATTTGCGCGTAAAGTGTGAGCATGGTGTGCAGTTGCACACGCCACAATATATTTGACGGCTGTGCATTTTGTTCCACCTGTCTAAACGGCATGAGCCTGATGCTGCTATTGTTGTTGATAAAATTCTATAGAAATACTTCGATTGATAGCGTTATAGATCAGTGGTTCATTTCATTTCTATGAGATAATCTTGGGTGGGCCCCCCGTCTAGGATAGTCTCTATACCCCTTCTGAATAACACCTGCCAAGTGCGAGATTTCAATTCCTCCAAATAAGCGAGATATAAGCGTCCACCACAGGCCCGACCTCCTTCGCTCACCACCACAGGCCACACCCCTTCCTTATTCTCGACCTCGATAGCGGCTAGATAGATGGATGAATTACCAACAAGTCTTTGTTCTTGATTCCATTGCCAGACTGTCTCCTTATCCTGGCTCACTCTCGCGCAACGATAGCAAGGGGTCGTATTCGCCATCAACCCGCCGGGAGTCGAAGGGTAGATGAGGTGAAATTTCACTACAAAATGCGCGCTCCACGGCCACCTCTCTCCTCCCTTGGCTTCCCTCGCGACCGCCGGAACTTTTGAAATCGCATAGCTGAAGAGTGGCCGCATCGCGATGAAATCTTTATCTTTTCACAGTGATATCGATACGTATGATCTAGCTCCGCAATCGCGTTCAGTCCGCAAAGTCTCATTATCACAATCGTAGAAGCGAAGCGGTTGTTTTGGGAATTATTCTTGTTGAATTTCTAAAAAACAACCGCTTCGCTTCTACGATTGTGATAATGAGGACTGAACGCGAATGCGGAACTGGGGTGCGTTCCAAGAAGATTTCCATGGGAGGAAAATGGGTCTGATAATAAAAAAAATAACGAATGATAATCTAATAGATAGGCTCATTTCATGCGGTCTCTCAATCTATCATTGGTTGGCTCTTATCAGATTCATTTTTCCTCCCGTGGAAATCTTCTTGGAACGCACCCCTGAACTGCAACACAGTTTGCATTTCCATCGTACATGGTGTAAGATGGGTTGATCTGCTCCTCTGCCGGGCGCGGTATCATCCCTTCCGCTTCCCTTCGACTTCCCTCGGCGGGTTGTTGGCGAATACGACCCCAGAAGAAGAGAAATACAGGCCTGAGACAACCCGTCCACCAATTTTTCTTCTTCAAAATCTGAGCATCTTTAAGGGACCATAAGTCAGTTCATAGGGGGTCTTGGGCAATCTCAGAGATACAACTGTGATCAGCGTGTGACTCCCCAAGGTCAGCATAAAAAGTGAAAAATTACTTTTTGGGTGTTCTGCACCTTTAACATTTCTCATGAAATTTCTGTAGTGGGTCGTCTATTCCGAAAGAGCACCTATTCATGACACGCTGATAGTTTACCATCCTCCACAAAATTCTCACTGAAGTGTAGCAGTGTTATCCACTCATTTAGCACTGTTGCTTTTCTTCAGTGAGCATTTCATGGTGATGGCAATTTGTCATCGTCTATATTCATCATTTCCTTCCACATATTTCATACATACATATCGCCCACCTCCCCCACAGCCGGACTCACCAGGTGTTTTTTTCCCGAGCTCCCTCCCATGTTTTTCATACGTACCGATCGGGGCTGCCAAAGTCGGCCATGGCTGTTTGTCGACCAAGAATGACTGGCGTCACAGTAATAATCGAAATCAAAAGCTCTTTAGGAACGCCTCAGGGATCACTTCGTCTGCGAGCGTTAAACCTCTGGAATTTCCGGCCAGCGATACAGTCGGCAGGGACCGCAGTGACAGACCACAAATACAAGAAAGCAATTACCCTTTCTGTCTCATTTCTTCCCTCTTCAGCTTTTTCAGTCTCTGTTTTTCAGCAGCAGTAAGCGGTATATTGACTGTGCGGTCTGATGTAGAACGGATCTGATCGTCGTCAAACGACATCATTGAACTTTCTGCTGATCTATACGTTTTCTCCCGTGACCTGTGGAATGGTCTCATAGTAGACATCCGTCCACTTGTGCTCATCTTCCGCCTACTCTCGGCTGGCTTGGTTGTTTGCCTTTCTGAGGATAGTTGAGGCCTTTCGCTGACTGGGTTGTGGTCCCTATTGCTTTGTCCAGCTCCTCCACATTTCGCATGCTTGCCTCGCTTCCGTCTGTGAAGAAAATGCAGGTATTCACTGCTGACAAACTCTGGGCCAACCTTTTTCCCTGGAACAAAGTGAGATCAATCAAGACTTTGGACGAGTATACCACCCAAGAGTACCTATGTTTTTGCCAAGCATAACCACGAGTGTGAATGGCGAGTAGTGCGAATGAAAAATGGGAGACATCCTTGCCTTCATTGCTGAGCTGATACTCTTGTTATTGTTGCGAGTGTTGTGAAAGACACGTTTCCACAGAATCGCCCGCAGGAACAGGAATATGATGTGAACTCCCTCCCATCCTTTTCCTTACATATAACAATCGGCGTGGTGGTGTGTCTGACCAGTGTCCGACTGACGGATGTCTGTCTGTCCGGTCGTTTGAATTTCCCGCAATTTTTGACACCATCACTTACAAGGGACCACTTTGAACATAAAATGGAGTTTCGAAAAACGGTCTTTTGAAAGTTGTAGAGGGCGTAAAAATAAACTTTTTAAAATTTCACTCAGTCCTCACGGGTAGATCAAAAACCACCAAAACAATGGGTTGCGGTAGGTAAAATGCCATTCAATGCACCCTAACCTGACGAAAGCCCCTAAAAAAACAGGGAACGGACCTCAGATTCGTGTTCAGCGCCCCAAATTACCCCCTGGGGCGGAGTTTGGGCAAAAAAAATTCGATCTCTGAACCCCCAAAAATGGCTCTGAGCTTCTTACCTCACGGGCCTCCAAAGGTCGAAAAAAAATTTATGACCCAAACTTTGCTCACGGAGGTTATTTGAAGTGCTCATGACTAATCTGAGGTCAGTTTATCGATTTTCGACAGATTACGGTAGATTGCGGTGGGTATACGGTAGTTGGGTCAAAGTCTCAGATTTGACTCAAAATTTCTGAACGGGGGTTATTCGGGGTGCTGAATACGAATTTGATGTTCACTTGTCAATCTTCAAATTATTAAGGTAGGTTTAGGCTCTCTATATCATGACAACTACCGTAACCTACAGTAAACCTCAGAATTTTGGCAAACGACCTCTAAATTCGTGTTCAGCACCCTAGATTACCCCTACATACAAGTTTTGAGCCGTATCCGAAGATTTTTTCCTAACCACCTAAAAATTCCCTGATGGGTGGTACCCTTGCCTTGCCGCTAGGCTTGGAAAAACGCCTGTAACTTTCTCCAGAGTGGTTTCTCTTTTTTTCCGAGAAGCTGCGAAGAGCATACTCGGACTCTACGTCCAAAATGGCTCCAGAAAACTACATTTAATCCAGAATGGCCAGGCTGACTGAAAGTAGTCTTCTTGTAAAGTGCGTTTTTAAAGGTTCTGTTCTACTGAAAATTTTGGAATTGATAACGAAACACTTTTCTTGAGTCTCCGAGCCATGCGCTTAAGTACTAGGTTGCTTCAATGGATTTTTTAGTTCAGGTAAACCCACTTCTGTTTACAATAATTATTTCTGTTGGAAAAAAAGATTGATCATTGATCAAGGAACAAGTTCACGAAGTTTCATTTTGTTCGAACTTTTTTCCAGCGTCATATATCAAAATAAGTCCCCTAAAGTGTTTCTCCCAATTAAGGACGATTTTTCTGTAACATATGTGGGGGAGAAGGGTAAGGGTATTCTTGATATTCTAACAATTGTCGAAACCTCGGAATTTCTAGTTTCTAACATTGATGTGAACCGTTCTCCGTTTTTATCACGTTACCTTTGCGATATAAGAAAAGAGGTATAAAAAGCAAGAGACACTGTTTAAACACAAAACTAGTTAGGTGAACACATAGAAATGTCATTACTACCAGCCTTAATGCAGTAATGATCTCACAGTATTCGAACCATTTTCAACTTCTTCGTAATCAAACGCCTAACCGACTGAGCCACGGTGTGCTGCTAGCTCCCCGACTATCACATTGCAGTGATCGGTGGTTTGAATGCAACGAGCATTGTTCAGGAATCAATGAACAAGTCATAACTCGAGAACCCAGCTAGATTTCATCTTCAAACTTATAGGAGAACCTTTTTAGATGATTTCAAGGCCACTGTATAGCTCACATTTGTGCTACGTCCTCCCAATCCAACGTCCTGGTTTCTTTATTTTTTGATCGTTTGTGATCTACCCGTGAGGACTGAGTGAAATTTTAAAGTCTCAAATTGGTTCTTTTCAACTCCTCTACAACACTCAAAAGACCGTTTTTCAAAACTCCATTTTATGTTCGAAGTGGTCCCTTGTTAGGGCGCGCTATTGTTTCAACAATACATGAGGAATGTCGCGGAAGGTGAGTTGGGTTTAGGAGGAGCGCGCACAGCATCGTGATCGTGGTGGGACCACCCTGGCTGTTACATAGTGAGCCTTTAAGACTTTCTTAGTGACGATTCGTGGTGGGATCACCACAGCAGTCGCGTATTGTGTCCTTTGAACTTTCTTGGTTACGGATCGTGGTGGGACCATCGTAGCTGTTGAATTGACGGGCAGAATGTGTGCAGGGCTCAGGGCAACTAAGAAGTACTTTGTGAAAGTGGGCGGGGCTTCCGGTTTATCGCATAAAACGTCACGGAAAGTGCGCGGAACTCCGGAATCGACGCGTACAACGTGTGCGGGGCTCAGGGACAACCAAGCAGTACTTTGTGAAAGTGGGCGGAGTTTCCGGTGTATTGGATAAAACGACACCTAGAGTGCGCCAGACTCTGGAATCGACGCGTACAACATGTGCGGGGCTTGGGTACAACCAAGAACAACTTTGTGAAAGTAGGCGGAGCTTCCGATTTATAGCATAAAACGACAGAGAAAGTGCGCTAGACTACGTGTATCGTTCGGCGAAGCCGAACAAATGTTCAACGTGATTGATGGGGGTAGGCCGCGAAAGCGAGTGGCAAAGCCGAACGAATGCCACACGCCGTAGATGGAGAGAGCCCGTCGAAGGCTGGTATATGTATGTAGTTAAATAAGCTCTGGTACATCCCTAGTGACCTGTTGATTTCGATTATCACCAGCAGCGGAGCGGTGGGCCTCGGTGAAATATAACTAGTGATAAGAAGGTTTCGAAGAAAAAGCCACTGCTTCGCGCTGTGATAATCGAAAACATGAGTTCACTTGGAATGAAGCAGAGTCTACATCGAATTACTTATATTTCCAGTCTTTTAACGGCAGTTCCCGCTTTGGATGCAGTACATAGATGGGACTCCCCAAAATTCTAAGAAAAATGAGGCCTGGTGTCCCTGTCTTTTTCCGTAGATCCTGCCCATGTGGAGTTTATTTTAATTCTTTTCGTTAGTGCTATTCAAAGTCCGAGTTTGAAACCCCTAGCTTTTGATTGAACCGAGAACGAACCAGCCAATGAGGGATATAGTGATAAGCGTTTTATATGTAATGAAAATAAAAAATGTGTATGAGAAAAGGAAAGATGAAACTGAATGGGAAAAATCAAATTTCTGAAGGGCAGATGGGGGGGGGGGGCAGGGCTGAGTGGAACTGTTCCGTTCCCGATTTCGTTTCCGTATTTCCGATGTTTTTTGGGCTGATCTGTTCCGCTTCCGTTTCTGACATTCTGGGACCGGAAACGGAAGAAAATAGTGCTGCGCGGGTAATGGTGGTGGGTCTATGCAACGATGTTTGAAGTCACAATGAGGGGCCGAGATTTTCTTTCAAACTCTTGTGTTCCATCATACATGTATCTGAGCTTAGCCGAGTTCCTCGAAAAAGTTCGGGGTTCTGAGATTGCCCTCCCCGCCCTACAACGATGACACAAAATAGGTTTCTCATGGAAATGACCATCTTTTGGGGAACTTTTTTCCAAACAGCTTTTTCTCTGCGATTGAAGAATTTTCTTCTGGAGCTTCCCTCTACAGTCCTCTTACTCGTTTGCCAACCTTGACAACAGCAATTAGAATCAGGACGCGTTTTCTTGCACGTACAGCCTTTCCTTCGTTAAAGGCAGTGGTCGCGATCAAATATGCTTGTCGTCTTTTTCTCTCTAAACCCTTTTCTGGTTTTCGAGTAGTAGGACCTACGAGAAAAAATCGCGAAAAAATCACTGTTTTGGAGCGAATTTGAAGCCTGAACTTTCTTGTCTTTTGATGGTGGACGAGCCCACTCCACATCAACGGCTACGATGACCTCTTATATCCCGAACATCAGCTGGCTTGAATTGAACTTCAATCAATGAACCTTCGAATTTATGTACACATCTAGTCAAAAACATTGACTGGAGTGCTTTCTTTCATTGCTCAACTGTTTTTATTAGGTGAATTTGCATTTATTTCTTCCTCTGAATGTCGATGATTTTTGACTGCTCGCCATGACACTGCGATCTTTTTCGTCATCGCTGTGCATGTGTGCACGAACTGGATTCTTTGGGCCCTAGAAACTCTAACTCCAGCCCATTTTTCACCGCGCTACCTTCATAGTTTTTCAGCTGTTTTTGATCTAAGCTGATTTTTGTAGTTTTTTCGATAACGTTTTTCATCGTGACCACTGCCTTTAAGGAGTCTGGGCGAGGGCAGGTGGAGGTGACCATGGGCAGCGTCATTCTGCGTCAAAGGCACAGCACACCCTCAGACATGAATTTTGTGATTTTCATTTGTTTGTGTGGTAGGCCCCTCCTGTAAAACACTTGCCAAGTCCGAGATCTCAATTCCTCCAAATAAGCGAGATATAAGCCACCACCACAGGCCCGACCTTGTTCACTAACCACCACAGGCCCGACCCCCTTCCGGATTTTCGATATCGGCTGGATGGATGAATGAATTTCAACCTAGCCTACGTTCTTCGGTACATTACCGGTCTTTGTCCTTATCCAGGCTCGCTCTCGCGCTGCGGCTGCAAATGAAAAAATAAAAAAGAAAAAAAAAGAAATACAAGCCTTGGACAACTCGTCCACATATTTTCCGCCCTCAAACAATAGGCTTTTTTGAGTAGCAATAACTATTTTCGTCGATGTTCTTGGACGATTTCAAAGATACCACTGCGATCAGCGTGTGATTTTCTCCAATATAAGCATAAAAACAGAAGAATTATTTCCCGTGTGTTCTGTGCCTTTGGAGACAGATCACAAGTTAGTTTTTCTAAGCTCGCCTGTGAGCTTTCTTTTTTTTTACCTAAAGACAGAGTTCACGATGATTTTCGTCCCTGAGTTTTTTACATTGAACAATACGTTGGCCTCCAAGTGTTACCAAAATTAGGAAGAAACGGTAAGAAACGCACTAAAACGTCGTATCTCAGTGAGATTATTCTATAACATGGACTAGTTGTCCGGTTGGATGAACATGTTCATTGTGGTTGTAGCCGATGGGAAATTGGGTCAGTCGAAAGTAGAAGAAATATTTAATGCAAAGCAGAATTAGTTATGGACCTAAGGAAAGAACGGAGCACTAGAGAAGAAGAATTGCAAAGGACGGGTCCACAAAAATTTCATTGCCACAACTAAGACTTCCTGTGATACTTAAAGACAGTGTTCACGATAAAAAAATGTGTTTCAGTTTCCACTAGGAATGGGTAGCGGAGGGCCACACACTGTAACGTTGACGTCGAAAGAACGCATGAAAACGAGGCAGGAAAAGCCCCAAAGAGCCCGAAGTTGCAACTTTGAGCGCAAGGCAAACCCCAAAAGCGCATTGTCCGCCCATCCCACGTGAACGAATGAAAGTTTGAAATCGTGAGATGAGCGATGGTTTGCGAGCAATAGCCCCGTTCTTCCCTTAATTCTCGACTACTCTCTTTACTCAGGTCAGCTCGCATAGATCGGCTGCAAAGAGAGAGAATTTACAAGCCTCGGACAACTCGTCCACCATGTTTCCATAGCTCAATCTTTGAGGGACGATAGCTCCGTTCCCACGGGTGCGTTCCAAGAACGTTCCCACGTCGCTGTGGGAGGAAAAGCAACCTCACCATGGACAAATTTGCTTTCCATGGATGCGAATTATGACTGAAAATTGCTCCCACGTGGCCGTTCCTACGTTGCCATGGACGCGTTTTGCCATGGGAATGTTCTTGGAAATTTCCCCTAAAGGTCTTGTACGATTTCAGAGGCATCATTGGAATCAGCATGGGGCAGTTTTCAAGATAGGCGAAAAAACAGAAAAACGATTTTCATCGTGAACACGGCCTTTAAAGGCAGGGTTCTCGATAAAATCGGTGTTATCTTTATCCTCATGAAAAGGTAGATCTGACCACCACAAGAGCGAGAATAAATTGAAACTTGGACCACCAACGCTCAGCACCAAGCTACTGCTTGGTGTCCTCCCGTCCCCAATCATCACTATTTCTATAAATGCCTGATTTTTTAACTTCTATTTTGCTTCTTAAAGGCAGTGTTCACGATAAAAAAAGTTTTCGAAATTCCACTAGGATTGGGTAGTGGAGGGACACTCTGTAACGTTAACGTCGAAAGAACGCATGAAAACGAGCCAGGAAGAGCCTCAAAAGAGCCCGAAGTTGCAACTTCGAGCGCATTGAAAACCCCAAAAGCGCATCACACGCCCACCGACGTGAACAAATGAATGCTCGAGATCGTGAGATGAGCCATGATTTTCAATCATTAGCCCCGTTCTTCCCTTCATTCTCAGCTTCTCTCTTTACTCAGGTCAGCTCGCATAGATCGGCTGCAAAAAACGGAAGTAACAAGCCTCGGACAACTCGTCCACCATGTTTCCATAGCTCAATCTTTGAGGGACCATACCTCCGTTCCCAGAAGGTCTTGTACGATTTCAGAGACATTTTTGGAATCAGCATGGGGCCGTTTTCAAGATAGACGGGGAAACAGAAAAACGATTCTCATCGTGAACACTGCCTTTAAAGGCAGGGTTCACGATTATTTTCGTTCCCGAGTTCTCCACTCAAAACAAAGCGTTGGCCACCGAGTGTTACAGAAATTACGAAGAAACGGCTAGAAACGCGCTAAAACGTCATATTTCAGTGACATTAATCTCTGGCCTGGACTAGTTGTCCAGTTCTATGATCATGTTCACGGTGGTTGTCACCGGTGAAATATGGGATCAGTCGAAAATGGAAAAATATTCGAGGCAGATTAATACTAGTCAGGGTCCGAAGAAAAGAACGGAGCAACAGAAAGCCAATAGTTGTAAAGGACGGGCCCACGAATGATTTGATTGTCACAACGAACAGTTCCTGTGAGAGTAAAGAGGTGGGGTGAGAGTGAAGGATTTCGTGACCTTGTGATGCGTTTTTCTCGATTTCTTCGTGATTTATGTTCTACCCGGGGGCCAAACAATCGATTTAGCTATTAATCTCAAAATCGAAGATTATCGTGAACACTGCCTTTAAGTGACTTCTGAGCATTTCTAGAGACCACTGACTATTTTAGCAGCAAAATAAGAGGCGAATGAGCGAGCATTAATAAGAATCTCGTGAATTAGTGGGCCTGCCGACACCGGTAATTAGCCCTTATATGTACCTTGTTTTCGGGCGTTTTTTTAAGGTAAATTTCCGGTTTTTTTTTACCTGTTTTTGCTTTTGTGATGACCAAAAGTACATTCCAATGAGGAGAGCTCAAAAGTGATTTTTATCGTGAACCCTGCCTCTAAAAGGCAGGGTGATAATTAAGCAATTCGTGCACTTCTGGTGCGTTTTTCTCAATTTTTATGTCATTTTAGTTCTACCCGGGGGCCAATTAATCGATATAGCCAATAATCGCAAAATTGAAGATTATCGCGAACACTGCCTTCAATGTATGTAGTGTGATATTAGCGACGGTTCAGATTAAAATCTGTACAGTAAACGGTGATAATTTGAAAACTGACTTATGATTAGCTTTAAACACACAACGCGGCCACCCGAATTCAGCTATACCTGGGACAGCCTCAACTTTACCTGGGGAACAGGCTGTACACTGCTTCGAGGGTGCGGCTACATATATACTGAGTATTTTTGAAACTTCCTTTTCAGATTTTACCAGGAGCGAGCATTCGAAATCGTGTCGTGCCTCATAGCGATTTTACGCAGTTTGAATAAATATAGTTTATTGACTGAAACCATAGGTTATCGAGTGATAGCTGCAAAAAATGAGCAGCGATGAAACGTGAGGATGAGACAACCCATAGGTTTTTGGTCTCTTCCGTTTCCGAATTTCCGTTTCCGGCGTTTTTTGGCCATTTTTCTTCCGTTTCCGTTTCCGAAAATATTGAAAAAGGTCTCCGCACAGCCCTGGGGGGGGGGGCGCAGTGATGGGCCACCCAGTGTGGGACCCACTCTCCTCCGACCGATCCTAGTGCCACGCCTGACTTTGTGTTATATCTGACTTTACAGTACTTCCTTGACTTGATTATGTGCTTTTATCACAATATCGAGTTTTCATTTGCTCTCGTCGATGGGGCGGGAAGGGGACATGAGACATTCGGGAGACTTCCCTTGCCATTCCTGGCGCGTTTTCAGCCATTCTTTCGATTTTGGAGTCGAGGTTCCTCTTCGCCTATCATTTTGTACTGGAAAGTCGCCGATAATGATACTCATGAACGCTGAGATATAGAACAACAGAAAATTGATTTCTGAGAAACTTCATTCACCTCTCCGCATCTCGACAACAAAAACAAAGCTGGGCCGGCGCTCAAAGACAAAGATATACCATCAATTGCATTGCAATCTGCTAATCTGCTAGTCGAGCGAGAGATGCCAATGAAAACACGAAATATTGAACAATAATAATGAGAAGAAGAACTGAAACAATACACAAGACAGAATGCTCTGTAAAGTTCCCCAACCTTTTAAGAGCACCTGAATGTAACGAATAAAACTAGAAATGGCTGAATAAGAATACGATTCCACCTACACGTCTACAATTTGATTTTCGAGAGAGTTTGCTAGTTGCATATATGCATTCAATATCCAGTTCACACAAGATAATCAACGACCAGTCATAGCCGATTCGGTGATTCCGACTACTGTACCAACTTTCCACCGTATTTCTGCTCCAGTTCTGTGCTGGCTGGTCGCCCCTGAGATTGCTTCGTGAGTACAGCCGTCTTCCGAAGGCGGGACGCGGCGTATCTGAAACGAGTAGATTGATCTTATGAGGAGTCAACAGTGATCGTATGCATCAACGCGCACAAATAGGGCAGGGATATGGACCCTGGTGCCTTCAGAGCCTGCAAAGTGAGGTCACCAAAGACGTGCCGGGACATGACTCAGTCGCCTAGATCTGCTGCTCAGAAAGTCGCACCTCTTGAATCATATCGCTGATATGCCGCAGAGCTCGCAAGACTCTCGCAAGGTTTTTTTAGAGGCAGTGTTCACGATGATTTTCATTTCCGAGTTTTTCACATAAAACAAATCGTTGGCCTCAAAGTGTTGCCAAAATTATGAAGAAACGGCGAGAAATGCATTAAAACGACGTATTTCAGTGACATTATTCTCTGGCCTGGACTAGTTGTCCGATTGGATGAACATGTTCCCTGTGGTAGTGACCGGTGAAAATTGGGGTCAGTCGAAAATGGATTTTTTTCTGCCAAACAGTATTACTTAGAGTCCGAAGGAAGGGGCGGAGCGACAGAAAGCAGAAAATGGCAAAGGACGGGTCCACAAAATATTTCATCATCGCAACGAACAGTTCCTGTGAGAGTAGAGAGTAAAGTGGCGGGGTGAGAGTACAGGATTTGGTGCCCTTCCCGTCCGTTTTTCTCAGTTTCTCCGTCATTTTAGTTCTACACGGGAGTCAATTAATCGATTTTGCGAATAATCTCAAAATTGAAGATTATTGTGAACACTGCCTTTAGGCAGACACGCTCGAAAAAGTTGTTGAGTAGCCCCCAGCCAGGTATGAGCGGAAATTTTTTTCTGAACTTCGGAAATCGGAAGGACCTTCTCAATTTCGGAAATCGGAAATCGGAACGTCAAAAACCATCGGAAATCGAAATGTGGAAATCGGAAATACATTCAGTGAAATTCTTAACCCTCCCCCCTGATGACTGTGCGTACCAGAAAAACTTGAACTCATCCTTCTTTACTGAAAGTTTTCATGCAAACACAATTAACTCTGGCTTTGTGAAAAGTGAAAACGGACCTCGAATCCTAATTCAGCGCCTAAAATAACTCCCTGGGGATTTGGCCAGGGAGAGCGTTAAAATTTTTTATCTCGTGAATATTTCCGATTTCTTCCGCATTTTCAGGCTTATTTCCGGAATTCGGAAATCGGAAGGCCAAAAACCATCGGAAATCGGAAATCGGAATTCCGCTCATCCCTGCCCCCAGCAAAAAGCTTGCGCTTTTTAAAGGGTCAAAAAACGAATTAAAACTACAAAATTTGACATTTGCATACAGTTTTCGTTGTTTTTTGTTGTTAGCTCCGCATACTACCAGAAATGGTATCGAATTTGTGACACAAATCGAGGTTTGAAGCTGGCAGTATGGGAAACTGAGGAAAAAACAGACAAAAACTGTAGGCAAACATAGGAATAACGGCCGTTTTTTCATGGGGTAAAAGTGGACGGGTTATGTCCTCGCGGTAGCGAATATTAGCAACAAAACGGTTGAGATAGCGAAGCTGATAGAGTATTACAGCTCGTACTAGAACGCTCACCTCGTTGGAAGCATAAAGAATCAGCCAAAGTGAACGTATTCGTAAATTGGGAGGGGGGAGGGGCTGGGTTTCCAAAATTTTCCGACTTGCATTGCTCAAATTTAGTAGTCTTGACTCGTTTTTTTGACACTTTCAACGGCGTGAGCGTTCTACTAGGGGCCATACGACCCAAGTGACGTAGTTATCTAAACAACTTTTTCGAGTGTGTCTGCATACACTTTCACAAAAGCGGTCAAGATACGGCGTTATCTAGGGCGTGCAACTCCAAGTCAAACGCTAGCGCCGTTGGAAACGTCGAAAACGAAACCAATTCATCCTCGTTAAGCCTTTTTGAACCCCAAAACGTGCAGTTCCAGCCCATTTTCATACAGTTGCTCGATAGAAACCCTCAGTCAAATTGATTGCTTGGATGCGATCGTTTTCTCAGACAATAGCAGGCCCCGGGCGCAACCGGCTCCGCCTCTCCCCGCCCACTGCAACCGAAACGCAGAGCAGGTGATATTCGAATTTGCGGCGCGTTCCGGTTGTGATTGCAACGTGCAGTGCGTTCAGGTTGCTCTCCGGGCCACATGCGTTGACTGACGCGCGCATTTCGAAATAAGATGAATCGATTGAGACAAGGAAGAGCATCTGGGCTTCCTGCGATTTTTGAGTGGGATTCTGTTTTTCGTGTGGGGCTTGTAATTGATTTCCTCTGCTTCATTTGTGCTCAATATTCGACCATCCTAGAATTCACTATATTCTTCCTATTTGTGCTATATTAGGACTGTATTCAAAAAATGAAACGTTAACATGACTTTCCGAACGCATTTTGCAAATATTCATGAAGGGAATATTTTGGATTTATTCAACAATTTGGAAAAAAAATGAGAAAAACAAATCGCTCGGATATTTAAATTTAATCATTCACTCCGAAAAATTAAAAAGTCTGAAATCGGAAAAGCAATCGATTCGGAAGGGTTAAATGAGTTCAATACGCATTTTGAGTATTCTAAAATACGATATTCAGCTTATCATCTGTTTCCAAGTGAAATTTATTGCCATTCATCGCGTGCATATGCTGCCGTACGCTGCGTATCCTTCTTAACACACTTTCTCGCTGACTCTACCCTCGCTTCGCACAAGCGAGCGAGGGAACAGAATAAAATAGGCTTGGTACCAGATGATACCTATCCGGTCGCTCTAATTTCAACGATTCTTCAAGGAAATTCAGTAGAGTGACGTAATTCGGTGAATGTGTGGAAAACGTTGGATTCTTCCTTGGAAAATCGATTAGCTAAAATGGGTGCGATAATCGATCAGCGAAGCGTCTGAACCAGGGATGAGCGGAGTTCCGCGTTTCGCGTTCCGAAACCCGCAGTTTCGCGCAATTTTGGCATTCTGCGTTCCGCATTCCGAAAACCGCAGAAAACGCCGCGGAATGCGAAAATATTGGGTCATCTGGGACGTGAGAAAACACTAGATGATTTCTGGATTTCTCTGCGTTTCACGTTCCGAAAACCGCATTTCCGCGCATTTTAAGGCGTTTCGCGCCCGATTTCCGAAACCCGAGAAAATTTTTTTGTTCCGAAACCAGAAAACCGATCTCCGAAATTTCATATTTTTATTCTGCTCATCCCTGGTCTGAACCACTTTGAGGTATCGATTTTGCAACTGTGTTGCTTAAATCGGTTTATAGTAAGCGCCCGGGGCGCAAGCATATACGCTGCATGATGTACTGTAACGTCATCAGCCGACAGTTGCGCTCAGGGTGCTGCGTGAATCAATATCGGCGGTAGCACCCGGAGCGCAACGTATGCGGCCTGGATCGCAACATATGTGGCCCGGAAATTGCCAAATTTGTCACCCTGAGCGCAACATGGACGCGGCTCCGGGTGCATTCGAGGTCGGCTCAGGGCCTGCTATTGCCTGAGTTGTCGTTTTCAATCGTTCCTGATGCTTCCAACGGGGTAAGCACTTCAGTACAAACCGTGCGAATCTATTATATAGTTTCGCTATCAATACCCCACCTTCCGTCCTAGCTTCGGTATCTCGACCGACGTGTACAGGAGTAGCTGGTAAGTATGCTCTTCAAAATATAGTTTCAAGTTGTATTCATAAGTATCTTATTGTTATTAGCATAAACTTTATGATGTGTGCATGATGTTCAAATTCATATCCGGCGCTCTCACCGTGGATCTAAACAACTTTTATCGTGTGACTAGCTACATAACCAGGAAAGGGACAGAGAAGATATCGTATGGACTACCTTATAGGCACGGTTCGCGATAAAAATGATTTTTGAGCTCCGCTCATGAGAATGTATCCTTCATTTCGGAGCTACTCGCAGTCGTATTATTGCTATCGTCGATGCAAAGCGGTTGTTTTGCGAGAAAAGCAACTATGAAAATGAAGAAGTCATTCTCAGAGCCGCACCACTCCTATGATAGTGATGCCCCACCATGAGAGTAGCGGGGAAATGGAGGATAGATTTGGTCATCACAAAAGTAAAAATAAGTAAGAAAAAACCCGGAAGTTTGCGGGAAAATGCTCAAAAACCAGGTAAACGGCTAATTACAGGTGTCGGCCGGCCTAGTACTGTGCTTATCTGGACCAAATTTCGGTCCGCAATTGCGTCTCGACACGGTCGCACGCTCCCGAGTCGGAAGAGTTTCCAGTGCCACAGCCGCCGATCTGTTGACTCTAGGTAGGTTTTGGAAACTGGAAACTGAAAAAAATTGGAGAAAACTGTTCAAAAAAGCCCCATCGAGTCGGCTTTGGTGCTGAAAACTCGATCGACTCGAGCGCGTTCGGCCGCAAAGCGTGTCGAGACGCAATTGCGGATCGGAATTTGGCCCAGAGAAGCACAGTAATTAACGAAAAGTTCATTAATGCTTGCTTATCCGTTTTTTATTTCCCTGCTAATGTAGTCAGTAGTCTCCAGAGGTGCTCAGAAATTACCTTAGAAGCAAAACTAATGTTGACAAAACAGGAGTTTATAGGAATCTCGATAATTGGGGGCGGGCGGACACCAAGCAATAACTTGTTCCTGAGCGTTTTTTCTACAACTTTTCACTTATTTTCACACTTGTGTGACAGATCTACCTTTTCATGAGAATAGCACAACAACCGTTTTATCGCGAACCCTGCCTTTGATGCATTCTTAACGTGCATTGGTGCTGAGTGGTGGTGTTACTAACTCTCTTCATCCGACCTCTCTGCGAGACGTGAACTCAATCTGCTTTTGACTACTGCAACTTGACTCGGAGACTACGCGGCTTTCCTAGTGACGGGGAGTGAGTTGAATTGGTGTTCGTCGAAGTTATCGCCACTATTAACGGTGATTTCGTTTGAGTTGTGCTACGAGTGTCAACATCCAATGGTACATAAATCGTAGTGCCGCTGTTTGTTAACACCTTGACTCCTGTAACACAACCACGTTGCCGCTTCTCGTCTGTTCCAGTTATGAGTGGTCGTCAAGCAGAACAAGAAGGTCTCGTGGAGAGACTCCACCACATGGTAGCGGATGAGACTGCGCCCGTTTATGTGAAGTTGATTGTGGAGCTTCTTCTGGAAACGAAGCGCGAAATGGCAGAAGTTAGCAGAACGAATAGTGCCATACTTGAGGAGAATAGGAAATTGAGGGAGGAGAATTTTGTATTGCAACAGAGAATTGATAGTTTACTGTCGAGAAATAGCTCTGATTCTCGTGCTTTACCTGTTAGTGATGATCGTCCTGTCCTTCCAACTGCTGTTCCTGTTCATATTGAAAACGATCACGAACTCAAGCGCTCGATTGTAATATCAGGGGTTCCAGAAAGCGATGCCAGTAGTTCGCATGATAGATTGGTTCATGATGTTAATTGCACTAACGCTATCCTTGACTATTTTGGTGTTGAATCTTTTCCCAACAACTTGTATCGTATGGGGCAGTCCAGTGCTAGGCTGAAAGTAGTCCTACCTACGACACGCTTCCAGAAGGAAACACTTCGACGGGCCCCTCGTATGCGATTCTTCTTTCACAAGGGGGTGTACATACGCTAGTCGCTCACTTGGGAAGAGAGAAATCGTAGACGAGAGGAACGTCCGAGCCGTAGAGGTCATGTTAACGGCACCGCAACCAGTAATGTTGTAGCTTCACACTCAGATCAATCGCACGTAGATCAAAGTCAACTGAACTCTTAAACTAGTAAACCGCTGTCAATTTTTGGGCAGATTCTTACCTTGTTTTTACGCTAATGCACGATCCATTCCCAAAAAATGCTCTGTACATTGATCTTGTACTTGAGAAAAATTTTCATATTCATATTTCCACTGAAAGCTGGTTGAATTCGCAGCACACTATCCCTTCTTTACTATGTCAAATCTGCCGCGATTACCAAGTCGTGCGGTGTGACAGAAGTAGGAAAGTGGGAGGCGGAGTAATCATTATATTGAAGACCAGGGGCGTCGGCCGGCTGACGCCGTCCTCTGCCGCTGAGGTCCGGCTGCGCCGGCCCATTTGCCGGCTTCGCCGGCATCTTAGGTATAACGCTAATGAATCAGCGCCTTCTTTCATCCTGCGCCGGCCCATAAGCTGGCTTAGGCGGCAACACTTAAGCCGTCGGAAGTCACAAAGCATTCCAAACCTTGCAACACCCGTTTACTTCCTTATCTGTACCGTGACACACCGGTGGTTCTTCCGTTTTTCCGTTTTATAAGATCCTGAAGTGGCTTTAGATTCATTTTAACTTCGGTCCTGATAAGGACAACCGCTGTTTGGAATTTACTAAACGTTTTCATGATCAACCGACATCCTGCTACTTTTATTGCCAAATGAAGTAGAATTATGTTTGTGTTTCATGGATGCAGATTTTGATTAAAGGCATCGTACGCGCTGAAAACCACTCACCGTTTTTTGAGTCTAAATCATTGGTTGAGCCCCCCTGAGAACGTGGGTAGAGTTTGTCGGGTCACCGACGCATTATTGGGAAGATATGGGTGATCGAATGCCTCGAATTCCACCAAAAGAGACCGGCCTTTTAACAGCCATGTGGCATAAAATAAAAAAGAAAGAAGCTTCTCAGCAAGCTATATCGCGTAAACGAGTGGAAGTTGATATATCATTTGTTGATAAGCTACCTTCTTTTCTCATTTGAAGCCACATTGCTGTCGAAAGGCCGGCCTCCTTTGATGGAATTCGAGGCATTCGGTCACCCATTTCTTCCCAATGATGCGGAGGTGACCCGACAAACTCTACCCACGTCCTCAGGCGGGCCCAGCCAATGATTCAAACTCAGAAAACGGTGAGTGGTTTTCAACATGATGCAATGCGCTAACTCTTATTTTCATCGCATTTAAACCCGATTTAGAAAGGTTAGTGCATATACAGCTAAACAATTGAAATGAGTGGTGAAGGGTAGCGAACCTGAAGAAAGGGGTGGTGTACGCTCTCTTTTAGACGCACATAGTGATTCTGAAGTTCTGCGCTCTCTCTATTGAGTCTCACACGTTTTCTACTTCGCCCGGCATTCCCTCACTTCGGTCTCACACACTTCCTACGGCGTGCTCTCCCTCGGGTCACGCACACTTTCTACGGCGTACGGCCCACTCCCCCTTGGGTCCCCCACACCATCGACGTCGTCCGGCGCACTCCCACTTGGGTCACGCACACTTCCTACGGCGTTCGGCGCACTCCCACTTTGGTCCCGCACACTTTCTACGGCGTCCGGCGCTCTCCTACTTGGGTCCCGTACACTTTATACGGCGTCCTGCGCACTCCCTCTTCGATCCCGCACACTTCCTACTGCGTTCGGCGCACTCCTACTTGGGTCCCGCTCACTTTTTACGGCGTAGGGCCCACTCCCCCTTGGGTCCCGCACACTACCTACGGCGTTCGGCGCACTCCCACTTTGGTCCCGCACACTTTTTACGGCGTCCGGCGCTCTCCTACTTGGGTCCCGTACACTTTCTACGGCGTCCGGCGCACTCCCACTTGGGTCACCTACACTTTCTACTGCGTCCGGCGCACTCCCACTTGGGTCACGTACACTTTCTACTGCGTCCTGCGCACTATCTCTTCAATCCCGCACACTTCCTACTGCGTTCGGCGCACTCCCACTTTGGTCCCGCACACTTCCTACGGCGTTCGACGCACTCCCACTTTGGTCCCGCACACTTTCTTCGGCGTCCGGCGCTCTCCTACTTGGGTCCCGTACACTTTTTACGGCGTCCGGCGCACTCCCACTTGGGTCACGTACACTTTCTACTGCGTCCTGCGCACTCCCACATGGGTCACGTACACTTTCTCCTGCGTCCTGCGCACTCTCTCTTCGATCCCGCACACTTCCTACTGCGCTCGGCGCACTCTCACTCGGGTCACGCACACTTTCTACGGCGTCCGGCCCACTCCCTCTTCGATTCCGCACACTTCCTACGGCGTTCGGCGCACTCCCACTTTGGTCCCGCACACTTTCTACGTCGTCCGGCGCTCTCCTACTTGGGTCCCGTACACTTTCTATGGTGTCCGGCGCACTCCCACTTGGGTCACGTAAACTTTCTACTGCGTCCTGCGCACTCTCTCTCTTCGATCCCGCACACTTCCTACGGCGTTCGACGCACTCCCACTCGGGTCACGCACACTTTCTACGGCGTCCGGCCCATTCCCTCTTCGATTCCGCACACTTCCTACGGCGTCCGGCGCTCTCCTTCTTGGGTCCCGTACACTTCCTACGACGTTCGACGCACTCCCACTTTGGTCCCGCACACTTTCTACTGCGTCCTGCGCACTCCCACTTGGGTCCCGCACACTTTCCACTGCGTCCTGCGCACTCCCACTTGGGTCACGTACACTTTCTACTGCGTCCTGCGCACTCTCTCTTCGATCCCGCACACTTCCTACGGCGTTCGACGCACTCCCACTTTGGTCCCGCACACTTTCTACGGCGTCCGGCCCACTCCCTCTTCGATTCCGCACACTTCCTACGGCGCCCAGCGCACCCCCACTTGGGTCACGTACACTTTCTACTGCGTCCTGCGCACTCTCTCTTCGATCCCGCACACTTCCTACTGCGTTCGGCGCACTCTCACTCGGGTCACGCACACTTTCTACGGCGTCCGGCGCACTCCCACTTGGGTCACGTACACTTTCTACTGCGTCCTGCGCACTCTCTCTTCGATCCCGCACACTCCCTACTGCGTTCGGCGCACTCTCACTCGGGTCACGCACACTTTCTACGGCGTTCGACGCACTCCCACTTTGGTCCCGCACACTTTCTACTGCGTCCTGCGCACTCCCACTTGGGTCCCGCACACTTTCCACTGCGTCCTGCGCACTCCCATGGGTCACGTACACTTTATACGGCGTCCTGCGCACTCTCTCTTCGATCCCGCACACTTCCTACGGCGTTCGACGCACTCCCACTTTGGTCCCGCACACTTTCTACGGCGTCCGGCACACTCCCTGTTCGATTCCGCACACTTCCTACGGCGCCCAGCGCACCCCCACTTGGGTCACGTACACTTTCTACTGCGTCCTGCGCACTCTCTCTTCGATCCCGCACACTTCCTACTGCGTTCGGCGCACTCTCACTCGGGTCACGCACACTTTCTACGGCGTCCGGCGCACTCCCACTTGGGTCACGTACACTTTCTACTGCGTCCTGCGCACTCTCTCTTCGATCCCGCACACTTCCTACGGCGTCCGGCGCTCTCCTTCTTGGGTCCCGTACACTTCCTACGACGTTCGACGCACTCCCACTCGGGTCACGCACACTTTCTACGGCGTCCGGCCCATTCCCTCTTCGATTCCGCACACTTCCTACGGCGTCCGGCGCTCTCCTTCTTGGGTCCCGTACACTTCCTACGGCGTTCGACGCACTCCCACTTTGGTCCCGCACACTTTCTACTGCGTCCTGCGCACTCCCACTTGGGTCCCGCACACTTTCCCCTGCGTCCTGCGCACTCCCACTTGGGTCACGTACACTTTCTACTGCGTCCTGCGCACTCTCTCTTCGATCCCGCACACTTCCTGCGGCGTTCGACGCACTCCCACTTTGGTCCCGCACACTTTCTACGGCGTCCGGCACACTCCCTGTTCGATTCCGCACACTTCCTACGGCGCCCAGCGCATTTATGGGTCACGTACACTTTCTACTGCGTCCTGCGCACTCTCTCTTCGATCCCGCACTTCCTACTGCGTTCGGCGCACTCTCCTCGGGTCACGCACACTTTCTACGGCGTCCGGCGCACTCCACTTGGGTCACGTACACTTTCTACTGCGTCCTGCGCACTCTCTCTTCGATCCCGCACACTCCCTACTGCGTTCGGCGCACTCTCACTCGGGTCACGCACACTTTCTACGGCGTCCGGCCCACTCCCTCTTCGATTCAGCACACCTCCTACGGCGTCCGGCGCTCTCCTACTTGGGTCCCGTACACTTTCTACGGCGTCCGGCGCACTCCCACTTGGGTCACGTACACTTTCTACTGTGTCCTGCGCACTCTCTCTTCGATCCCGCAAACTTCCTACTGCGTTCGGCGCACTCTCACTCGGGTCACGCACACTTTCTACGGCGTCCGGCCCACTCCTTCTTCGATTCCGCACACTTCCTACGGCGTTCGGCGCACTCCCACTTGGGTCCCGCACACTTTCTTCGGCGTCCGACGCACTCCCACTTGGGCCCCGTACACTTTCTAAGGCGTCCGGAGCACTCCCACTTGGGTCCCGCATACATTCCACCGCGCCCTGCGCACTCCCACTTGGGTCCCGTAAACTTTCTACGGCGTCCTGCGCACTCACTCTTCGATCCCGCACACTTTCTACGGCGTCTGGCGCTTTACCATTTGGGTCCCGTACCCTTCCTATGATATACTGCGCATCACTCTCAAGATGCTGCACCCTTACCATGATGTCCTGAACACTTTCGGAGCCCATTCCTGTAAGCTTGCCCGCCTTGAAAGTCAAGCCGAGTAAACGGTCAAACAAACACACAGAGAAACGCACACATACACACACACACACACGCACACACAAATTTACCGAAATATATATATATGACTTGACTTAATCGGTTGGCTTTCGCCTGACGCGGTCATTCCGCATCTTCACCGAGGTGTGCCGTCCTAGTAGTCAGCCGTGTCCATTTTTCACGGTCTTCAGCCACAATTTGAACACATTCCATCCAGCTGTCACTATTCCATTTCCTGCGAAACGAAACATCGCGCCTGAACTGTCTTTCGATGCCGAGTGACTTTAAATCCTCTTTAACCACATCCGTCAGAACTTTCGCCTACGCCCAGGTGGCCGTTTCCAGACAGGATTTGGAAGCATTTTTAAAGCGTGTTGTACGAGACGATCCGGCGTTCTTCTTAGTATATGCCCGAGCAGTCGAAGTCGACTTTCCATTGCTGCTTGAGATGGCGTTAGGAGATGCTGGCACCTCCTCGTGTCAAGCGTTGATGTACTGCGTCGATTTCCTTGTAAGGTCTTCGTTGTTATGGCATACACGCGGCCAGAAATATCCAAGCAAACGCCTAAAAGCTTCCTCTCCGTGCAATCCAACCTTTCCATCTGCGTTTTCCGGTGCTGCCCACGTCTCCGATCCGTACATCATGATAGGGCGAATATGGCGGATAGGTAGACGCGCAACTTGACTTCCTTCGCGATGGTGGTAGACCACAAACGCGGTTAGAGAATTGAATGCAGACGTAGCTTTCGCACATCGTTGTCGAATATCCGCTGCATAACTACCATCGTTCTTCAGCAAACAGCCCAAATAACAGAAATCGTCCACCAGTTCGATACGTTGTCCGTCCACACAAACTCCAGTTGAAGGCCTCTGAGAGACCCACATCTGCTTGCATTTGTCGGGACGAAGACGAAGTCCATAGGCTGCGGCATACTTCGTTGTTTTCAGCGAATAACACAATGTCGTCGGCGTACTCCAGGTCGACAAGGGCGTACTGATGGTGTTAGGATCACATCCGCAGGAAACTGTTCTGCAACTCTGCATGATGTCATCAACGGCGAAGTTGAAAAGTTGTTCCTTTGTTCATGTCCTCGATTAACCGAACATACTTTTCCGGGACTCCATCTGCTCGCAGAGCATTGAGCAATCGATCACGATGAGGAGGAGTCGAACGCGGCTTCAAAGTCCAAAAAGCAAGCTGTAATGGCTTTGAAAACCGCTGCCACGATTCAATTACTCTTCTCACGACGAACACTTGGTCGATGGTCGATCTTCCAGGTCGAAAACCGGCTTGCTCATCTCTGGTCGTTCCTTCACGATGTTTGATAAGTCGCTCGAGAATGATACGTTCTAAAACCTTGTACATGACACGAAGTAGAGAGATTCCTCTGTAGTTCTTAGGATCCGTGACGGATAGCTTTTGTGAAGAGGTACGATGATCGCATGTCTCCACGAATCAGGTATCCTTTCGCTCATCCATATGGCACGGATGGTGTTGGTCATTTCACGAATCCCAGACGGAGGAAGAGCTCAGCATTTCAGCAGTGATGTTGTCATCTCCACCTGCCTTTCCATTCTTCATTTTCCGGACACAATCCAAAACTTCAGACTCAGTCGGCGGTTCCTCACTGACATCGTAATGTGCTCTCTGAACATGCGGGAGCTCAGGTACTAATGGCGCTGGACGATTCAGTAGTGAACTGAAGTAATCCTTCCATATTGGCAGCGTCGCATCACCAACTGCAACTCCATTGGTAGTGTTCAAGACAGGAGAACATCTCTTCATCTTCCCGCTATACTGTCGCAGCAACGTGTAGGCTTTCCTCGGATTCTTCTCCTCCCAAGCCTTCTCGAACTCCTTAGCTCTACACGTCCAACCGGGAGTGCCTCTTTCGAAGCGTCCTGGATGCATTTGACAAAAGAATCCGCGTCGCAAAGTTTCTTCTTAGTCCGTACTCCGATGTGAATAGAAACGCGTTGTCGGAAATTCCTTCTGCACTCTTCATCTCTGAGACTTGTCATGTCAATCCTCTGGAGAGGCTGAGCCCCTCGCTTCCTCTTATGAATCCTCGCAGTGAAGTTCAACAGAACAGGACGGTGATCCGAATCGAATGCGACATCCCACACAGCTCTAGATCTTCGAATGTCCGATACTGGAATATTCCTCGTCAGGACATAGTCAAGCTGTAGTTTCAAAGTTGTCATCTTCCGCTTCCGCTGCTCTTCTGGAGATAGCCGGGTTGGTCCCTGCCGTAAGCTGATGGCGGCGATGATTCCTCTTGAATGCCGATCCAATAATCAGGCCACTGCGTTCACAAAAGTCGACAAGGCGGTAGCCATTGTCCGATGTTTGCTCCACTGGGTAGAACCATTTACCGAGTACTTCAGTTCCTGATCAAGTCCCATCTTCGCATTTGCGTCAATTCCCGACAACAGCATGTTGACAAGGTATCCTGGCCAGCCTTCGAATTGTCTTCGGCGGTTTCAGTGGGCGCATGAGCACTCACTATCCACAGATTGAATCCTCTGTGATCCCGCAGTCGTACGAATGCATTCCGACACGACGTTGAGCCGAACTCCAAGTCTGGATAAGCGCAGTTTTTGGATATCACTCGACAGCGATCGACAGTTCATTGGCGAAAATTGGGCTGTGGCCAAAGAAAGACTCCATGACTCCTAGGTACGGATCCTAGGTGTTATGGACCAGAGGTATATATATATATATATATATATATATATATATATATATATATATATATATATATATATATATATATATATATATATATATATATATATATATATATATATATATATATATATATATATATATATATATATATATATATATATGACTTACTTGACTTGATCAGGTTGGCTTTCGCCTGACAGCGCGGTCATTCCGCATCTTCACCGAGGCGTGCCGTCCTAGTAGTCAGCCGTGTCCATTTTTCACGGTCTTCAGCCACAATTTGAACACATTCCATCCAGCTGTCACTATTCCATTTCCTGCGAAACGAAACATCGCGCCTGAACTGTCTTTCGATGCCGAGTGACTTTAAATCCTCTTTAACCACATCCGTCCAGAACTTTCGCCTACGCCCAGGTGGCCGTTTCCAGACAGGATTTGGAAGCATTTTTAAAGCGTGTTGTACGAGACGATCCGGCGCTCTTCTTAGTATATGCCCGACCAGTCGAAGTCGACTTTCCATTGCTGCTTGAGATGGCGTTAGGAGATGCTGGCACCTCCCTCGTGTCAAGCGTTGATGTACTGCGTCGATTTCCTTGTAAAGGTCTTCGTTATGGCATACACGCGGCCAGAAATATCCAAGCAAACGCCTAAAAGCTTCCTCTCCGTGCAATCCAACCTTTCCATCTGCGTTTTCGGTGCTGCCCACGTCTCCGATCCGTACATCATGATAGGGCGAATAGCGGATAGGTAGACGCGCAACTTGCCTTCCTTCGCGATGGTGGTAGACCACAAACTCTTGGTTAGAGAATTGAATGCAGACGTAGCTTTCGCACATCGTTGTCGAATATCCGCTGCATAACTACCATCGTTCTTCAGCAAACAGCCCAAATAACAGAAATCGTCCACCAGTTCGATACGTTGTCCGTCCACACAAACTCCAGTTGAAGGCCTCTGAGAGACCCACATCTGCTTGCATTTGTCGGGACGAAGACGAAGTCCATAGGCTGCGGCATACTTCAGAAACGAAGGTATATAAAAATATATATATATATATATATATATATATATATATATATATATATATATATATATATATATATATATATATATATATATATATATATATATATATATATATATATATATATATATATATATATATATATATATATATATATATATATATATATATATATATATATATATATATATATATATATATATATATATATATATATATATATATATATATATATATATATATATATATATATATATATATATATATATATATATATATATATATATATATATGGAAATTTTTGCTGAGTCTGTTCCGGACTCGTATGAAATTTAAGCAGCCGACATGATTCTTGAGAATCATAAGATTAGAGTCATCATAGTATACCGTACTCCTTCGTGCAGGGTTGAATTTAACCCATTCACGACCACGCCTAATTTTAGGTGGCTGCACGTTCGGACCGCGTGCAATATTGTGTCACCGTATACAGTGTCCCACCGGTGGGCCGCACTTTTGCTCCGAATGGCACGCCGCAGACAATCGATTTTCGTTTTTTTTTTGTGTATCGTACCACTGTCGACGTCAAAATCATAATGGCAAAGTTTCAGCTTCCATAACTCTTTCCTTCCAGAGAAATGGCCTACTAATTTTTGACTGTGTAGATTAGACAATCCACAAAATCACGTGAGTTCGTTCAACTCTAGCGTTTTGAAACATTAATCATCGTAGATTACCATGATAGACATTCTTCTGTTCTTCAGTTGACAGGAAATGCTTGGTGAACTCATAATTTTTCAGATTTGCACTATTTTTGATTTAGGTACTCCCCCGCTCTTGCGGTCTATCGCATTCCGACGCGAGTTTTTTTTGTAGTAAACATTTCAAGCATTCATTTTGGCATTAAGACGTAGAAAACACTCCTCAATTTTTCATATTGACTGGGAATGCTGAAGGAAATTACGTTTTTTAGATCTTCGCCCATTTTTTTCCTGGCCACCCCCTCACCTCTCCGGTTTGGCGCCTTCTTTGGATTTTTTGTATAAAGCCTTCTTGAGCGTTCGTTTCTCTTACATTTAGACGTAGAAAATAGTTCCATTATTACATATTGACTAGGAATGATTAGTGTAAAAACCGTTTTATAGGTTTTCACTCGTTTTCTGCTCTGGGACGTCCCCATTTTTCTCGTCCGCTCCTCTACAAGGTAGTTTTAATCGAAGATGGAGCCCCGGCTTACGATGGTACACCAACCATAACCAAGCAGCACTTTCAAAAAAGACCCTAATGATCTCAACATTGGTGATCTTTACATAAAATAATTTCTGTGAACAAAATACGGGCGAAGGAAAAGTCGATTCTCTACGCGGGATGGTGCGCAATATCAGTAATCATATTTCTGTGATATATTAAATAGTGTTATACGATTTGACCACTCTTAGAAGTAAGGATTGTTTCCCCAGTAATGGGAAAATAAAAAATTCACCATTAATTGCTTCTAAAAATGCGATCTGTACTCAAGTTTGCGGTTTTTGACCTCGCTGCAATCGAAGGGTCAGATATATTGTAGTGGTGAAGCTGCCAGCGGACCACGAAGTTTATAGTCGACTCTCGAATAGGTTAATACATTGACCATAAGTAGGTTTAGAAATTCCTTCATGCGGTGGAGAAATCGATTTTTGAAAACAGTGTCCCACCGGTGGGACACGCGGTCGTGAATGGGTTAATGACCAACTGACCAAAGCTATAAGTGATTTACTTGTATGTGAGCATCCGTCAATAGTAGTAGGTGATTTCATCTACCCGGAATTCTATTGGTCTGACTTTAGTAAACCTCTTTCGCCTGATAAAAGTGCCTTCGTGGAGATGACGACTGCTCATAATCTGAAGCAGTACGTCAGTAAACCTACCAAAGGCAGAAATATTCTCGATATTCTTCTTGCTAATGACCAAACGCTTACGAATGATATATGTGTAGGACCTCCTATAGGGTCCAGTGATCACAATAGCATTACATTTCGCGTCTGTTGCACATACGTTGAACCAAATTACACGTATTACTGTCAATTTGGTGGCTGTGATTATGCCCAAGTATGTACTTACTTGTGCAGTGTTGCTTGGAGGGAATCCCTGGACTCAGTGATTAGTGTAAACGAAAAATATGAAATGTTTCTAAGCATACTCGCGCATGTGATAGAATTGTTCTTCCCATGGCGTCGCGTCTCTGAGACACATACACATCTACCAACTTAATTACAAAACATGTTCGATCATCGGACTTGTCTATTTCGATTGGGTAAGCACTCTCAAAGTGAGTATGATTGGGACGAATTTCATCAGTACGCGAAAAAGTTCCAAAGCGCCTTGGAGAAGTATAATAACAACATTGAGAAAAAGATAATAGTATCCGGTGACAAAAACGACTCTTACAAGCTTTTGAACACAAAATTGAGAGGTAGTAGTTGGATTGGCAGTATAAGGAAGGGTAGCTATGTGGCGACTTCTGATAGTGATAATACCAATATTTTGGCAGATAAATTTTGCGAAGTTTTTCTTGATGACAACGGGTGTACACCAGCTTTCAATCCAATGGTTGCTGAACCAATGAACACATTTCCTTGGTTCACCGAATCCGCCCTTTTTGATATTTTAAGAAAATGGTCCCTTCATCACAACATTGCTCAAGAAAATCCCTGCAAGTGACGTAGGAAACTACAGTCCAGTCAGCATTACGTCTTTCCTATGCAGGATATTCAAAAAAGTCATCAAGACCCATTTATTCGAATACCTACAGAGTAACATGTTGATTCCTAACTGCCAGCACGGATTCGTCTCCGGTAGGTCGATAGAAACCAACATGCTTGAGTGTTTAAACGACTGGACAGAAAGTCTTGACTTCAAGCGGACCAATGATGTGGAGTATTTTGACTTTTCAAAGGCATTCGATAAGGTTAGCCATAGCAAGTTACTGTATAAGCTTTTTCAACTGAAGGTACATCCAGTAATTTGCAAATGGCTTGAGGAATTTCTTACTAATAGAACATGCCGAGTGAAAGTGGGATCAGAGTTTTCGTCTTGTAGAAATGTCAGAAGTAGTGTTCCGCAGGGTGGTGTACTATATCACCTCTATTGTTTATCATTTATACCTCGTATTTACCTCAAGCAGTGGGTAATGGTGTGATGATGAAGCAGTTCGCTGACGACATCAAAGTCTACCGCGAAATAACGGATTACACAGATCAAATCGTCTTGCAGTCGGCTATCGATGGAGTTGTCTCATGGTCCCGTTTATGGGAGCTTCCTCTCGCCCCGGAAAAACAGTTTTCATGCGGCTGGGATCCTCTGACATCACGCCCGAATATATGATCGATGATCAAAGTATTCTTATGGTTCACAATGTCAGAGACCTCAGATGTCATTATAATGACAAGTCAGACTTTTCTAAACATTTAAAAATAATAAGTAGAAAGACGCAAGCAAGAAAGTTTTAGATTTTCAAAAGTCTTTGCACAAAATATAAGGAGATTCTGCTAAAGGCATACAAAACGTATGTCAGACCGATGACCGAAACTGGAACAACGGTGTTCTGTCCGTACAAAAAGAAGGATATTGCACTAATTGAGAAACTTCAGAACAATTACACGAGAAAACTGTTCATCCGTACATTTGGATTAACATATTCGAGAATACCCCGTGCCCCAGTAAGAAACAACTTTTCGAAACTGAATAGCTTGGAATCGTGTCGAAAAGTGAGAGATGTACAGTGCGTTGCAAAATTATACGACATACCCCAATTTCACCGGTTCCTAACTTCGCATAAATTAAGGAGACAAACGGTAAACGCCAATCGATTCAGCACCCCCGAAAACCCATGGGTACAAATCTTCATGAAATTAGAGGCACTAGCAGGAAAGTGGCCACGGAAATTGTCAAAAATGGCCGTTGCAAAATTATACGACATAGCTGACGTTCTCACAGAAATTTCTATTCTACGCCATCTGTATCAGTTCGTTCATAGTTAGAACCACTAGAAACATCGAATTGTTAGTCTTCAGCAATGTCTTGGCGCTGAACCGCTTCGAAAACTCTGTTTCGTATCTTTCAACAAAGCTTTTTGTGAACGCCCCTTTCAATCTGCGCCGATTCGCTTATAACGGCTAGTTTCAGCGGAGCCACACGCTCGTATTGTCTGTTCTGGATGTAGATTCAGCGCCCAAGATCACCTCACACATTTCGCACAGGGTTGAGGTCCTGCAAACCGGCCGCCCATTCTAGCGAATTGGCAGGATCGGCCTGAAACCAAGCATGCTATGTCCTACTGACAAGAATTGAAGGCGGAAACGGACTAGAAAGAGTTGGGAACGATTTTCCGGCACATTCTGATAATCTGTGGAGTTCATAGGCCATGTGGCGAAAATCTGGTCCAGCTTAAAACCCTACCTGGATCCTCGTCAATGCACTATTCTTTCTCCTCCAGTTCCTACTCAAGGACAAGTTCGGGCCCTTGTGTGGATCCTTTGAAATCCTTCTTTAGCGGCCGAAAGCAAAAGCAATCCGAAGGAGCTTGATCAATTCTACTACATTTATGTATTTTTGACTAAGCATTCCAAGCATTGGAGAGATCTGCAAGAGGACCCGAATATATTCTTGAGTAGGAATTCTGAAGGAGAAAGAATAATGTATTGACCCGTATCCAGGTGGGGTTTCAAGCTGGACAAGCTAATAGCGACATGACCTATGAACTCCACAGATTATCAGAATGTGCCGAAAAATCATTTCCAGTTCTTTCTAGTCCGTTTCCGCCTTCACTTCTTGTCATTAGGACAACGCATGCTTGGTTTCAGGCCGATCCTGCCTATTTGCTAGAATGGCTGGCCGGTTTGCAGGACCTCAACCCTGTGCAAAATGTGTGAGGTGATCTTGGGCTTTGAATCTACATCCAGAGCAGACAATACGAGCGTGTGACTCCGCTGAAACTAGCCGTTATAGGCGAATGCGCGCAGATTGAAAGGGGCATTCACAAAAAGCTGGGTTGAAAGATACCAAACAGAGTTCTCGAAGTGGTTCAGCGCCAAGACACTTCTGAAGACTAATAACTTTATGTTTCTAGTGCTTCTGACCATGAACGAACTGATACAGATGGCGTAGAATAGAAATTTCGGCGAGAACGTCAGCTATGTCGTATAATTTTGCAACGGCCATTTTTGACGATTTCCGTTGCCAGTTTCCTGCTAGTGGCTCTAATTTCATGAAGATTCGTACCAAGGGGTTTTCGAGGGTGCTCCATCGATTGGCGTTTACCGATTTGCTCCCCGATTGACGCGAAGTTTGGAACCGCGGAAATTGGGGTATGTCGTATAATTTTACAACGCACTGTATGTATGGTGTTCAAGATGATATTAAGGATCACGAAAGTTGATGTTTCGCTATTCTACACTTTATTACCTTCACGGACTCGTCGTGATTCAGTGAAAATTTCCTATAGAAAACCAGGATTGGATCTTAGAGCCTTCAGCTTTACTTGTCGAGCGGGCTCTTCATACGTGTCCTTAAGAAATGGGCTACAGCCTATTCCTCAATTATTTAGAAAGTTTGAGTATTTGGCAAGAACACAGATTCTTTCTGAATAGCACTGCGGTTTACTTGCGTCCTCATTTCTTTTTTTCTGTCTCTTCATATCTGACGTATGTCTTGAACTACGTGATAGATTATTATTATTATTATTATTTGATCTGGAATTAGATCAAACACGTTCACATGTGGAGCGGGCTCCAGGTTTCTTCTCACACTTTCATGCCCTTCAAGCGCATTGCAGGAAAGGTGGTTGTAGGTTTCTGACGATCCGTTTTTTTGCATTCTCTTTTTGTATCCGTTTATTGAGTGGGTTAATATATGTAAGTCCTTAGTCGGTTGAGAATCTTCTCGGTGAGGGCCGCATTTTGCTATGCTCGATTTTGTAGCACTCCTCCCGAACTGCCACCTTGCTAATTTTTATGCTCTAAAATAGTGCCTTGCCTAAGAGTACGCTAATGAAGGGGTTCTGTTACGTCAGCCACATAATCTAGACGGTTTTTTTTTCGAGATGGCCATTTGCAACTCATTTCGAAGAGATATTCTAACGGAGGCCATTATTGACTTTTAGCATTGGCAACACTAATGTGCAGTTTGCAACAGTTTCCTTTAGTATTTGGTAAAGTTTTATGCTGATTTTCGACAGATCTCGATTCAGACCTTGAAGTTTTAGCACAGAAACTAGGAGTTTCCAAATAAAGGGCCGCCCTGTATGCTGCGGTGTAGCTCGTCTATTTCCAGTTCAAAACAAAAACACCCCGCTATTTCTCTATTGAATCAAGTTTTCGCCATTTCCCCCATCAGTTTCCAATACTACCAGCTCCAAACCGATTTTTGCGGAAAATCGATATCATTTTTGAGCGTGTGTGCTGCCTTGCGCTAAGTACAGGTACAGCCGGCACGAGCCACAGTGGGAATGGCGGTTCCCTCTTGCTGGTGCACAACACGCTAGCACGAAATTAGCGCACACATCATATTGTTACGAGCACCGAGTATGCGTCAACGCAATGCGCACCGAAAAAAACCAACCACAACCGACTCTAGCTATCAACGGAATTTTAATACCTAATCCAGCGATATATTGTTCTTATCCCTGAAACCACAAATATAAAGGAGGTATGAAGAAAGGGGGAAGGACGAGAGCAAGGTGTTTCACGGAGTCCAGGGCTGGGTACTGTACTATAGGGCTCAAAGCGATGCAATTCCTGGCGAGGAAGAAAAATTTTCTCTTGATTCTCTCACGAGAGTTCGCTTCTACATATAGTAAAGAAAAGTTTCCGAGAACTAGTGTAAAGAACTCACTTGATTGATTCACGTCGTCGCACCATATGAGGATCAGAAGAGAGGAAACGATGCGACAAGGCCTCGTCTGTTCGCATGCGACGCCTGAAATTGCCACCTAAGAACTCAACACATTTAGTTCAAAGCTTCCCACTGGGAGGATATTTTGAAGTCTGAACGACACTTTTCACGATTTCTAGAAACGCTACGAGAGATTTGTATCGAAACTGTTTTGTGGTACTCATTTGCAAAACCCAACGTGAATCTGAAGCCCGTTTATCGATCTCCGATAGATTACGGCCGAATATCATATTTGGCTGAACACTTCGCTTTGCGGGTTAATTGGCGTGCTGGGTAAATATTTGAGTTTCATTTCTCAGACCGGAAAGTAATGTCGTTTCTGCGCATGTCAATACTTGATTGTCATTTATCAGCTCATTGTTTGGTTCAGAGGCGTGCCAAAGACATTGTGAGACTGTAGTGACTTCTTTACTTATAAGCAATTGAATTGCTTTTTTTTGTAATTTTGAGATTGATTGGCCAGCCGAATATCAGAAGAAGTACACATCCGGCAGTGCATGCTTTTTTGTGTTTTGCAAGGGAAGTAACGCAACAGTTGCTACCAGAAACATTTGTGATGTTTACCCAAATGCATTGGATATCCGTTAACGCCAAAGGTGATTTTCCTAGTTCAAATCGGGTAATTTTGATCTTTCCGACTCATTTCGATCAGGAAGACCATCAGCGTTAGAAGACGGTTTGCTAAGGGCGGAAGTGGAATCAAATCCGTGTGAGGCTATCGAGGATCGTCAAATAGTCTTAACCCATTCACGACTGTATGCAATATTGCGTCACCGTATCGCGTGTCCCACCGGTGAGACACGCCTGCTTGATTAGCGTTCCACGGGTGATTGCTTTTTCTCTTTTCTCTTCATGTGGGAGCTGGTAACACTGAAGGAACATTATCACAGTGCGAGCTCCCAACACCCTCCCGTTTTAGAAAACAATACTTCGAAACCGCTACACGGTCGCAATGTTTTGAGAAGAGTAAATAAGTTTCAAACGATATATGTATTTCTATTTTCAAACATAAAAAGTAGCTTAAATTCTTCAATAAAAAGTAGCGATAGAACCAAAAGAAATTATAAGGTGCTCCTGAAATGGCTGCAAAGGCACCCTTTCTTTTACCTCAACTAACGGCATTTCTGAAAAGGTCCAAATCCGTTGTTGCGTTTGGCCTACTGGCAGACCACGAGGTTTGCATTCAAGTCTAGTGTAGGCCAATGCTTCGATCATATGTAGGTTTTTAACGCCCTTCTTGCGGCAGAGAAATCGATATTGAAAAGCGTGTCCCACCGGTGGACCACCTGAACGTGAATAGGTTAACCAACTTTGGTTGACCATTTAAGAACATTTGAAGCAGATTGGGAAAGTAAGCAGGGCAGTATGTGTTTGTATTCAGCGTAAGAAAACGACATTACTTTCCCGCACCCTAATGGCTAGGTAGATTACGCCCTGATGACATTATAGTACTTGAGAAAACATATAGTAACCCTTCGAAATATCGACAAAAGGACCCAAGATTGGTGCTCAGAAACCCAGATAATCTTCACAAAAGAGTTTTGAGTGTAATCCGGAACATTTTTTCCCAAAACGCTAGAAGCACCCTTACTTTTTCGCGAAGCTCCAAGAAAGCATATAATATTGTTTAGAGATATCCTCGATAAAATCTTATTTCGGATTCCGAGCCCGATTTTTACTCCATCGCTGCAGTTTTTCATAGCAGCTATTGGGCACCAGCTGCTGCAGCGATCTGGCAGCGGCAGCGATTATGTTCATAGTGCCAGGCAGCTGCACCTAGTGTCTGTTGCCGTCCATCGTCTGTGCCGCACCGGATCAATGAATCCTTATCAACCCTACACTAGCACACTAGCCTAGAGCCCGTGCAGTAGAGATCCAATGGTATCTCGCCGCTCGTAGCTAGTTATGGGCGGACCCTATACGAGGACACAATGATGATTTGTTTAAAGGCAGTGTTCACGATAGAAATCGTTTTTCTGCTTTTTTGCCTATCTTGAAGACGGTCCCATGCTGATTCCAATGATGTTTTTGGAATCGTACAAGACCTTCTGGAAACGGAGTTATGGTCCTTCAAAAATTGAGCTAAGGAAACATGGTGGACGAGTTGTCCGAGGCTTGTAACTTCCGTCTTTTGCAGCCGATGCATGCGAGCTGACCTGAGTAAGGAGAGAACTTGAGAATGAAGGGAAGAACGGGGCTAATGACTGGAAATCATCGCTCATCTCACAATCTCGAGCTTTCATTTGTTCGCGTCGGTGGGCGTGGAAAGTGCATCTGGGGGTGACGAGCTGACGTGTGTCCAACTTTGGGCCCGTAGGGGACCGTTCCGCGCTCATTTTTCTTGGTTTTTTCAACGTTAGGGTTGCGCTAGGCCCTGAAGCTACCGATCTCCACCAAAAAAACAGACATGGTTTTTATCGTGGACACTGCCTTTAAAGAATGTCAAGCGACCACTAATTTTATCAAAGCCACGGCTTAACTCACAGAGGGTTCTTTTTGAGTGCCCAAGTAACGAAGCTGAGCGCTTCCTGACTGGCGTTGACGGGAATCAGATTCGGGTCGCACTTCACGTTCATCACATTCTCTTTCACCTCTTCCGGTCGATCATACTCCGAAGTAAACGGATGGAATCCACCTAATCTGAAAAGAAAAATATTTTTATTTAACGACAATCTTATTCGAGAGCTGGAAGACTGGGTAAATACTAACAGGCAAAAAGTGATTACTCCCATTCCCCACACATCACTTTGGACAGTAACCGGGGTCTCTTTGATGTGAAGTTCAGGAGCAGCCCATGCGACATCCAATTCTGCTGGCTTCACTGATTCCTTCGTAAACTGAAATTCCTCGTTCAAAATTGAATACATTTTCGAAGAATAGAAGTGCCGAATTGTCACTAATGATGTAAGACACCTACAACGCCGAAAATTTGGAGAAATTAAGAATTGAATGGGTAAAATCGATCAATTTGATGGAAGGGAAATTTCTGACGATCTCTATTTTCTTTCTCAATGAACAAGCATGTGTACGCTACGCATCATGACCGAGAAAATTCTAACCATGGCGTAAATAAAAGCCGAGAATATATCATTTTAGCGAAAATCCTAGAGAAACAAACCTGGGCTTTTCCGAAATCGACCAGTTTCACGATCCAGTTCCTCTTTGATTGGAACATCACATTATGCGGGGTCACATCGAGGTGGACAATACTGAAAAGAATCTTTACGAGTCCAGCTTTATGAAGCAGAAAAAGGTTCCCACCCTCTGAAGTGCAACCAGTGAATAGCACTAGCCAGTTGTCCAATGGTTAACCGAACCTGTAAAGTACATTCTATCAAATTTTGAGTGCAGAAAGAGGAAGACTGACTTACTTGTTCTTCTGTATAATAGTCGATTTGGATGAAGCGGGAGAAGACGTCCTCGTATAGTCGTTCACAGAACAAATAGAGAAAACCGCTACTGAAAACCGTACAGTGAAGGATTGCCTAGCGATTCAGCGCAAAAAACCGACATAACGCAAATTCAAACGCTGCTGTCGACTACCTTCAACCTTAGTTTTCTTAACAAGCTTCGCTTTTCAAAGGGATCTTTCCACGTTTTCGTTTACTAGAGGGATACACACACCCGGAATAATAAAAAAAAGAATATAGTTTTCTGCGCGTACGATGCCTTTAAAGAACATATCACCACAAGCAAGCTAGTATTATCTTCATAAACGCGGTATCGCACTGCTTCGAACAAATTATTATTTTTCAACAGATCTGCAATTTTCCAACAGCGAACTCACTTCTGATATGCTGCTATGAGATGCATAACGTTTTCGTGCTGACCCTCTTTGAGAGTTTCGAACTCGCGCGTCACCGGTGAATCCACTGAAAATATATTCACACATGCTTCTCCTATGAAATCGTTCTGTGAAAGGTTTTCAACTCTTCTATCAAAACCATTGGTGAAGGTGTCCAAGTCATACCCTGTAATGATCGAATTTTCGCTATGCAGTGAGCTCCGGATTCCTTTTGAGAGTCGACCGAGTGCCTTAGGACAGAAAACCTTCCTTTGAAAAGCAGCGACTCGATCTGGTGAAAACAACTTATTGAGAGGAGAGATAAATCTGTGTGTCGATATTTTCGATCACGATGACTTATATGGAAAGAAGTTACCAGTAACTGCGTCGAAACAAAAATTATGACTTTGAGCCCAGTGTACAAGTGGTATCAAGTAAGAAATGTTCTCAGACAAATTCTATTTCAATGCACATGAAACTTGAGACAAACTCACCTGGAACCTCTTCGTTGGATCCTCACTGAGCAACTGCAACTCTGAACACGGCTCATCCCTAGATGGATCCGTCTCGCTCTCTTCAGAAATCTCTTCGAGCTGTCGAGCGGTCGTCTTCTGCGGCATAGTCAGCACATTGAATCGCCACTCCTGCTTCATGCCGTCCAGCGGTAGCTTTGGAGCGCCTTAACCTCTGCTATTATAGGGCTTAGAGGTGCAAGATTTCCACCAAATGCACCTCCCAAACCAACCTCTTGCATTGGTCTGGACGAGCCTACTGATTAGACTCGGTGTTCCCAAACCGAAACCGTTTCTTGCGGTGACCCGGAACTGGTAGATTCCAAGAGGAGTGAGATGCCTAACTACAGCAGCCTCATCATCGACAGACTCACTTATCACCACCCATGGCGCCAAGTAGTCATCGACACCTGAATTATGCTTTGAGGAAGCGGTGAACAGCGGAAGGTTTTGGAGAGAGGCGAAAAAATGCTCACCCGCGTTTCGGTACTCTAGTCGGTAGGTTATACCCTCCAAATACGTGGGTCCCTCTGGAGCCTCCCAAGAGAGCATAGCCTCCGTGTCCGACGTCAGATCGCATTCCGGTCGTCCAGGACGAGATGGCGCTTCTGCAATAAACAATAAGATCTAATACTGCTGACCGAATTCACTTCAGCGCTCGGCTTTAGCGTTAGGTTCATGTACCCATACTGATGTCAACACTGATCTTGGATACAGGTCGGATAGAATGCTTTGTAAGCAAAAAATGTCTGTGCTAAATGCAATTCTAGATTTTCGGCAGGTGAAGCAGAAACAGAAGAATAACCGACCTCCAGTGATGAGACAACAAGTGGTCTTGTCAGTACCATACTCGTTCGACGCGCAGCAAACGTATTCACCGAGGTCACCTGCGGAGGGTTGAGAAATGGTCAATCGACACACCGAGTGGCCCTAAAATCATAGAAAATGTTTCGAGGTCAATTCTAATGAATGTTTTGTGGAGGTGTTTCCATCGTTATGACGTGATTGCGGATTCATCATCACAAAGGATTTTTCATTGCAAAACTAGAGTCGCAGCACACATTAAATGCAAGGTTTAGTCAGATTCTGGCTTTTCCAAAATCTGGGTTGGATAGGTCGACTCGGATGAGGTGAACCCCATCTAGAAGTTTTGTAGGCTATGAGCCGCTGCTCACGGGGAAAACAGCCTATAAGTAAGGGATTACGGGGTTCACAGCATGATCAGGCCGCCAAAATATCGATGTTTCTACGATCTGAGGGTGATCGTCTCGCCACCACGGAATTGAAATTCTGCCAGGACTCTGCTTTTAAGGTATGCTAGCAAAAGATGCGGACTTCATCAAAGAAGAGTGAGCCAGCACATTCCCTTTCTGGGGGAGCACCTCATCGCATTGCACCTTAGAGCGCAGCTGAAGGCTCATTCATAGCCAGTCGCTTTGAAATGAAGTCGAAGCGACCAACAATACTGCCGCGATCTGAAATCGCTCCGTGTCGCGACTTGAAATAATTTCTTCCAGCGATTTCAAAGCGCTCGGGCGGACGTAATTTCGCGTGAAATAGACGGACAACAGCGGACCAAGCCACGAGAATGAAAAAAAAGCTTTTTTTTTGGCATTCCTACTTTTTTTTGACATTGTTGTCCTTACGATCCGTAAAAAAAATTTTGCACTGTTTTCAAACAAAAAAATGGTTGTAAAAGAGGATGGGGTGGAATTTGCTTGAACAGCAACATAAAACTAAAGCTAAAATCACTAGTTGCTCGAAGCCGGCATGAAATTTAATTTTTTGGTAGCCTCATAACATTTTCTCATTTCTCTCTTCGTAAATGTTTGAAAAATACTCGTTTTTCCCTTTCACATGCCGTATTTTATGCGAGTGAACTGTGACGTCTGCGATTTTGCGCCACATACGCAAGGTTGCGACGAAAAATTGCGGACTAGTCGCTTCGACTAGGCGAATCGCTTCCATCATGGAAGCGACGTGATTATCGAAGCGACCTAACAGAATCAAGCAGGTAGCTTCGACCAGCTATGAAATATGTACACCAGTCGCTCGGCGATCGCGACTGAAACAGCAATCTGTTCCAAACCGTCGCGATTGGCGCAATGGGTTTTGTAACTGTTGGCAGTGCTGCGACTAGTCGAAGCGACCTGCTAAGAATGAGCCTTGAGTGAGAATGGCGCGAGGGCTTTGGTGACGCAGTGCGATGAGGAGCTCGCCGCGAAGGGAATATGTTGACTCAATCTCTCCCGGATCGAAGCGTTTCGCTATCAGCTCACCACTTTGTGTTAGCAGAAAGGACATCTGCACCACCTCAATTCGTTAAAAGGAATCCAAGAACGTCTTCGAAATGCCGTTCTCAGGATCTGACTACTTCAACACGAAATACATACAATAAGGCAAATTTTTTTTACGAACAAAGCAGCAGAATGGATTCTCGACTAAGAGTATGTATGTTCATGAATTGTATAGTTCAGTAAAATCAATTTATTCCGAGTCGAAAAAAAATTTCTGGAAAATACATCATTATGAGAGTGAGTGAGCTCAATTTCACTTGTAAACACCAAACTGTGTCAGAAAAGGTTCCAAACCACCGATTTTGCTGGAAGAGTGCAGTTTCAAGTAAAAACACTTCAATTTTGAAGTGGGTAGAATTTGTTTTAGTGATGCGACTAAATAAATAATATAGTACCTGTTCAATCAAGTATTTGCCACCATTTTGTAGAACGGAGCCTTGAAATTGCCATTCGACTTTCGGTGGAGGACTTCCCGCGACCGCACATTCGAAGACAACAAACGAGGACTTCTTCAGGTAGACATCACGCAGACGAGAAACGAATATTGGAGCGTAAGCTGCAAGACGGGAGGTCAGGTATCGAATTGAGGACATAGTTGAATGTTAGGCATTTGTGGAACTGTCAGGCACAAGTACTATTAATTGTTGGGCACGATTGACGGTCAAAGGCAATGAACATACTCCCGTCGGCGTTTCTCCTTGTTGCACTTGGTGCCACTTTCTCGATGTCCGCCTTGATGCGCTCTATAGCGTTCAGTGACGGCGCCTTTTGGAGTGCGGTCGCGTTCTCGTTAGACTTCGGTTGAACACCAGCCTGAGTCTCCCTCAGGATATCGGTGTACCTTGAAAGGTAGTCTTTGTATCTACATCGCATGTTAAAACCAAGGATAATTTTATGATTTACTACTTCACAGTACATCTTCTGAAATTTCAATAGTTTGAAGAAGACATAGGGTTTTTGGATTAACATCGAGAAACATTAATCGCAACAAACAGAACGGGTACAGAATTGGATCACTATTACCTTCGTCGTTCTCTGACGGTGATATCGGAGTTGCGGAAGCCAAGAATGCCCTGCCGTACCAAAGGAGCCCCATTACCCCACAAATTGCGACGATAATCTCGAACGCGGCTGTTGAATGTGGGCCCACGAGTAGCCATCAGGTATGTGTCAGGACCAATCTTAACATTCTCTCATAACATTCTCTCTAGCAAAGAATGTTGCTGTTCTGAGTATTCAATGGAAGAGAAAAAAGAAAGGAAATATCGCTCGTGGACGTTTCACCTGATAATGAGAATCCCACGGCGAGTCGTCAACGTCATAGCCTGGCCGATCGAAATCGACGTCGTCTTTGTAGAAATTGCTTGGGCGGTAGCGATCTAGCTCCTCTCTGTCAGCCTAAACACTTTATTCAGTGATAGTTATTACTAAACCGCAACATGATTTCAAAGATGCTGAATGGTCTGGGGTTTATAAGGGGTTTGGCAAAAAAAAAACAGTAAAACGCTGTAATCACGGCTGACCATATAAACTTAGCAGCGTTGCAAGCGAAGTTACATTAGCAATTTATGCCTTGACTACACCCTGCTACGAGGAGGACTTAGCAGTTTATAGTGCTTAGTTGGATCCTGACATGCTTTGCTCACAGTTGCACTGTATGGCCTCGTTCATACTTCCCGTCGCGGCGATTTAACCTGTCCTTGCGTCCTGAGTTGAGCAGGCCAATGCGCAAATTTTCGGCGCAGTTGCGAACGCCTCCGTGTTGTCCAAAATTTGAGAAAAAATTAGAAATTTTTTTTCGATCCCCTCCGTAAATAAAAATTGCAATAGTTTTTTTTTTGAGGGACAAATCTGGAAAAATTTCAGACTTGTGAGAATAAAAAAACAACTATTTTTACCTCATTTAAAGGTAGTGCCCACGATAAATTTCGTCTTCAGTTTACCGCCGGAAATCGAATGGCCGGTGTCTCATTGGAGCAGTAGGGGTGAAACAACGAACAAAAACGAGCCCAAAAGAGCTTCAATCGGCTCCAAAATCAGCTCGCGCTAGCCCTTTCCGCTAGCGGTCGAGTCTTCCGAGGAACAGTTTGGTCCGCTTCTTCTTTAGCATTGGAGCGCGAGCGCGGCTCAGTTTTAGCATTGGAGCGCATCTGCACACGCTGTCCACTTCAGGCCCATGCCCGCGCAACTCATCCACCGTTGAAATGTAGATTTCAAAAAGAAGATCTGATTTTAGATGTTTCGCAGCGTTTTTCATGATGCTTGCTTCATTGATGAAACAGTCAGACTCTATACCTTCGTTTTCTGGTAAAAACTCGAAAACGATTTTTATAGTGGACACTGCCTTTAAAGGCAGCAGACACGCTCAAAAATGATATCATTTTTATGGATTAAACTGAAGGTCTGAAGCTGTCAGTATTCAGAAATAACGAAAAAGACGAAAACAAATCGACGGAAATTAAGATATAACGGTACATTCTATATTGGCCCAGAAATGGACGAGTTGTACGGAACTGGCTGAAATAGCGGAGCTAGCAACAAATTTGTTGGGATAACGACGCTAATGTACTCGCACGGCCCTTTCTGGAACGCTTACGCCGTTAGAAGCTTAAAAAGTAATCTAAAGTGGCCGCAATCGAGCATTGAATACCTGTATGTAGGGGCGGAGCCCGTATCGATGGGCGGAGCAAGGATGATTTCGTGACTGAGTACGGCTCAAATACGGTCATTTGGACTCGTTTTTAACGCTTGCAACTTCGTGAGGGCTCTTCTAGGGCCTGCACGTCCCCTCTAATGTAGTTATCTCAACAACTTTTTCGAGCGTGTCTGCTGCTTTTAAATTAACCAAGTGGTTTGGAGAAAAACCCCTTTTCTTCTACAAAAATTTTACGAACCCTTCCCCCAAATTTTTTGGTTTTTTTTTTCACAAACTTTCCTAAATTTTTACGACCCCCGTTGCGCCGAGTCGCAGCCAGGGCTGTGCAGCAATCGCCGTTTTCCGGCCGTTTTTGGACGATTTTTGTCGACTGTCGTTTGCCTTTTTTTTCTCAGTCTTCGACAAAATTCGGCAAAAAGCGAGTAATAGATAACAAGCGCCGCGATATGGACGCAAAGCACATAGTAGGCTAGCCGCGCTCTATTGGCGAATGATCATCCAACTCTCGCGTCTTTTGAATAGAACCTTTGTGTCCTTTGAGTATAACCTTCTGAAAAACAGTATGCTATTTGTGTGTCATGGTATCCAGGTCCCACTACTGTACCGTCACTCCCACTCCAAGGGTTTTATATGCATGAAGCCTTTCTCGCTCCTATGAGCGCAGTGGTCAGCCATGGCACAATACATTAGTGATAACAGAAGAATTACACATGATAATCCCGGTAAGCCTTGCTGCCATCGGCGCGAGAGCAGAGAAACAAGCCGTACTTTGAAAACTTCAAGCTACTTGGTTTGAAGGCAGTGGCCGCGATGGAAAAAGCTGCTCAAAAAATCATAAAAAGCGGTTTGGTTCGGGAACAGCTCTGAACTGAGAACGTTCCGAGCCGAAAAACGCGCTAGAATTAAAGTTATTAGGACCCTTACCCATGCACAGCTGCACAACTCCGCCCAAAACGTGCGAGTTCCGTACTGTGTATAGAAAAACATTATCAACGCGCACAGCCAGAAAGGAAGCTGAAAAGCACAAAACAGTTTTCGGGGGGAAAAAGCGGGACAGTATATTTGGTTAACTGGAGAGAATGAGAAAATCTTAACGAGTCGGACCAAGAGCCTTTAGTCATTGATTCACCCTTTATTTTGAGCCAGATAATGAGCTCGACACTGCGAATCAGCGATGCCGATCATGTGAGGTATGCTCGTCTACCTTCAAAAAGCATGCAAAATTGAGGCTGTAAAATCTGCAAAATTTTTTTTTGCAATTTTACATATAGGATCTACTACTGTGTATATAGAGAGGGTTCTATTAAAGAAAGGTGAGACAACAACATTTTATCGCGACCTCTGAACGGTTGATCACCTCGAAGCAATCGCTAGTATCATTGTGTCATGCTCGAGTGGGTCCTCGTGTCTGAGAGAGTACCAAGTTCCGCGTTTTTTTTGAGGCTCGGGCAACTAACATAGGGTTCTTCGGGACAAGAGTTAACATCCTCAACAATTTTGGAGAGAACACAAAGGTTCCTAAAAAACACTGAGTGGCTTAAGTCTGATATCTGATATTTGTTTTTTCTAAAAAGAGCGCGTTAGGTCTAGCGGTATGAGTTCAACATCAAACTGGTGCTGGGGTTTCAAGAATTGTTGAAAAGTGTTTATTCAGGAAAAGCAAAGCTATCTTGCTCGAAAATGGTTAACACCAGAAAACCTCGAAGAAATACTGTCCTTACACCACAATATTCTTCTTACCGATTTTCAATGGAATTCTCATTCCGGCGCAGTTTTTTTTTAAATCAGGCCTTGTACTGAGAAGTTCAGTTCCTCGTACCATTATTGAAAAAACACATTTCTTATCTTGTGATTGAATACGAAATATGCAAGAAGGAATAACACTTTTTTATACAGTTACTTTTCGAACATTCGTATCCTTTTCTGTACAAGGTTTTTATTTTGCCGTTTGTCGATTGCCGTTTGCTGGCCGTCTTTGGGCGATTTTTGTCGATTGTCGTTTGCCGATTTTTTGAAATCGTTTGCCGCACATTCCTGATCGTAGCCCTGCTTAACCCTGCTTGGGTCGCAAAGCCTGTGGCTGCCGTCAGCCCAAATTCAACATGAGGGCAGTGACAAGTCTGCCATATCGCGATTCGCCGCTTGTCGGCCGCTGAAATACCATTCCGCATGATGTTTACCTTCATTAAGAAAAAAAAAAGAAAACCATTCCGCATGATGTTTACCTTCCTCACGTTTACCCGCATAAAACCGCCAGTCCTCGCATGGCAGCGACGCGAACGGATTATAATGCTAACCTCGCCATGCATCTCACTCGTGAACCTCGCATGGCCTACCCCACAATTTACAAGATGATGGATGTTTTCTGGTCAATTCTGGGCCGCTGTCTCCGAATCTGACAATGGATTTCGCTACGGACACCTCTGAACGAAGTTATAGACGTTAAGCTTCGTGAAGAGGTAAGGGTGTGCACCAGCCAACCTTTAGGGTGTAGAAAAAATTCGGATTCGGCTCAAAACTTTCAACTGGGGGTTATTCAGGGCGCTGAACGCGAATCTGGGGTCTGTTTGTCGCTAGACTTATGGTTACTGTAGGTTACGGTAGGCATAATGCCTTTTAACTGGCTTTACCTACCTTAAAAATTCGAAAATCAAAAAATGGACCTCAAATTCGTGTTCGGCGTCCCAAATAACACCCACAGAGAAATTTTGGGCCAAATCTGAGACTTTGACCAAGGTACCGCATACCCACCGTAACCTACCGTAATCTATCAAAAATCGATAAACGGATTGCAGATTCGTGTTTAGCACTGAAAATAACCCCCAGAGCAACAATTTGAGCCATATCTATCATAGCACTCCTGATTTGCCATCAAATTTTCCCCCCGATGGGAAGCTTTGAACGAATCAACCCGAAAAGCTCGGAAAATCGTCAAATAGATCCCAGATTCGTGATCAACGCCCCAATTAACCCACCTGGAAAGATTTTGAGTGAAATCTCCTACATTTTTAAACGCTTTCAGAGGTATAAATAAGCGCCCAACCGAAAATCCGCACAAGTCCAAAACGCTATCGGTCTGTGCAAAGTTTGGAAAATGTGCCTTCAGCCAAAATTTGCCCAGTGGGGTAGTTTTGGGCGCTGAACACAAGCATGAGGTCCATTTCTGGATTTCGCAAGCACTAATGCGCGTTTTTGATATAAAAGAAGGCGGGAAATACGAACTTTGACAGGCTATAACTTTTTTTCGCAGATGTCCGTTGCAAAATCAGCATTCAGATTCGAAGAGAGCGTGCTAGAATTAACTAGAAAACTTTTCTCAGTTGTCTGATCCGGGGTACACCATGCGAGGTTCCCTAGTCAGATCGGCGCGTTTCGATAGCAGCGCTGGGAAGGATGAACACGGTCTACGAGTTTGCGGCGTCTCAAAACTTGTGATATTGTAGAATGATGATGTTCATCAAATCCCTAAACGATAACTTACTGGAAAAAGATTTTTCGATTGGACTCCAACGCAATATATCATGGGCTATATGAAATATGGTGTCAAATCTATTATGAGTCCATGACGCATTCCAGACCAACGGCATGTAGGAACATTCTCAGACTACTATACCCTTATCCTTCATGAGAGTGGGATGCGTCATGACGCAGTAAATGTTGATCGGAGATGGAGAGGAAACTCTTTTAGGTTTTGTAATGTACGTTATGATTGAGCTAAGGCCTACCCTCCAGAAAGTAACACGGATGAGTGACGGCGTCGCGCGGTTGGAGCAGATGACAAGTGAATTTCCCTAGTCTCTCCGACGACTTTTCTTTTAATATTTGGAGGTATTCGCCCAGTATTCAGTCCGATAGGCTATATTATGTGAAAAAAATTTGAAAAGTCGTCGGCGAGAATAAGGAAACTCAATTGTGATCTGCTTCAACCGAGCGGTGCGGTCACCCACCCGGCGGCTCACTTTTAAGGAGATAGGCTGTATTTTCTCAATTTTAACGAACCTACTTATGCGAGTTATAGTTTCAACCTAGGAAAGACTGAAGCTTTCAATCTTGAGGCCAACGACCCTAGGGAAGTTTCTTAGCGAATGCCTTTTCAATAGAGGAGCTCACCCAAGCCACACCATGACAAAAATAGGACACGCATTTCAGTGGATGAAGTGCTGATTCAGAAATATATATGAACACGGTTTTTGAATTGTCTGGGGTGCTGAACGTGAATATGAAGTTTGCTCTAAGTTTGTCTCAACATCACATTAGTTTGTTCAAAGCCTCCTATTTGATTAAAACTTTACCAAAAAGGCTTTTTTCGGATGTCGATTACCAACTCTTTTCTCAATTTCGGACGACTGCGGTAGCCTATGGTAGCCAGGTGGCATTAAACCTACTGTAACCGAACGTATCTCCTTCGACATCGAGAAAAAAACGATTTCGTGATTACGTAGCATCTCAAAACACGCTGAAGTAGTTTCTAATGGTTGTATGCTATGAATGCTATCTCTTCACCCCTCTCTACCTTCTATTTGAAAGCTTCACCTTTTTTTGGCATTTAATTAATCTTTATCCTAACTACTGATATTTAAATATATAAAGTGTTAATTCTGGGAATACGATTCGCTACCAACCTTGCGACGATCATCTTCGCGCTTCATTTTCTCACGCAAATCCTGGAATTCGTCCTTGTGTGTACTGGGCTTCACCTGAAATGGGAAAAACTCACAAAGGCCATGGATTCTGCTAACCTGTTCTGTAGCCAAGACTTGCAGCCAGGATTCATGCGCACTCCTCGGTGATAGCAAAAATTGAAGACCTTTTTCTTCCGCTCGTCCATCTTGGCATCCTCGTCATCGATTTCTGGAGCCAATTCACCAGGCGGCACGAAGCCGGGCTTGCCTCGCTTCGTCGCAATTAGAACCTTCAAGGAACAGTCAGGCATTTATACTTCTAACTATATACATTTCAATGATTGGGATCGCAGCTGACGTCTCCTACGGCTGGACACGAAGATTTTAAATCACTCAAAATTGTCCTGACTGATCCTGCATCTGCTGAAGCAAGCGAAGCAGGAGTTCAGAAGCTGAAGCGCAACGCAATAAATAGAGGGCACTCCAAAAACTGCTATCATTGAAAGAAATACGCCTAATTGAGAAAATCATACGAAGCAGGAAATTGCAAAAAAAGCAGCAAAAAGCAGAGCAAAGCCTTGAATTGCTCGAAACGCCATGCTCAGTATTGAAATAAGCCGCTAACCTCCATGGAATGCTCCCTTCCAGGTGATAGAAGCACCGGACTCTTTGTGCCCGGCACCGAACGGCGAGGTGACAAGGCGCTCGGAGATGGCGTTCTTGGTCTGAAAAAAATTAAAACTGCTTCCACTCTACGCAAAATATCGCAGTATAAGTATAATAAATATAAATAAGTATACATCAGCATATTAGAGGAGAACAAAACCAGAGCTTTAATAGAAATAAATAAATATAAATAAGTATACATCAGCATATTAGAGGAAAACAAAACCAGAGCTTACTTGGATTCAATAACCATAAGATTCGAATGAAGGTTTTCAAGGAACAAGGGGGCCCCCACGGGTATACTCGGATCGTTCTCGGCTCGTTCGAGGACCTGAAATAATTTTTTTTCTTCAGGGAAGTCAAAGGCAGTTAAAAGCACAGTACACCCTAACACCTGAATTTTCAATTAATTATGCAGTAACCCCCCCTGTAAAACATGTGTCAATTGCGAGATCTCAATTCCTCCAAATGGGCGAGATATAAGTGACCACCACTGGCCCGGCCCTTTCATTCACCACCACGGGTCACACCCCTTTTCTTGTTTTTTGAACTCTATAGCGGCTAGATGGATCAACGAATTTTAGCCACGTCTTCATTCTTGACTCCACTGCAAGTCTATCTCCTCATCCTGGTTCGCTCTCGTGCAACGACAGCGGATGAAGGGAAATAGAAGAACGAGACAACTCGTCCACCAAATTTTCGCCTTCTTTTCGCTAGCGCTTGACGCGCGTAGAAATTGCTCATACCTTAACGTCACGGTCACGCCTGATCAGCAGTACATTAGAAATGTAGCACAATTCTGAAGTTGAATTTTGATCCAGTATAGTTTAGAAAAGAAAGAATAGAGAAAAAGGAATATTTCTAGAGCATTTTATCGAAATACATATACGAAATTTATCGTAGCGGCTTTCGTTATTGCCTAAACGTCTAGCATTGATTACACATTGAGCGAGCTCTGTATAGACATTTTAGGCTATTGTGGAAAAGGTTTTGCTCGAGTTTTGAAGGCAGGCTTTCATATGCGGATGATATTTTGCACCTGAAAAGTTCTACGACGGATCACGAACGAAAAGAATTTTGGTTTATACTCTTGACAAAGCTGAACGTTTCACTATAATGCTCATGCTGAAATGTTTCCATACCGGTCAAGAAAATTATTTTTCGAGCCACCTTTGTTTTCACATTTCATTTTCGAAGTTAGCATGTAGTGAATACGCAGAGCTTAGCGTGTAGTGAATACGCAGAGCTTGCAGCTTCAACGAGTTCTGTTGACCAGAGCCGGCATACACCAATAATGTGCACGTGCGAAATTTGGCGCGCGAAATTGTGCGCGCATATCGGGGTATCTGCGCGTTATTTTCCGCTGTTATACACCATTGAAACATGTGCACGCGCCAGGCAGAGGGCCGGCTATTTGCGGACGTGTTTTCCAATGTGTGCAAAATAACGCCAAAATGCAGAACGCAAATAAAGCACTACCGTAAATCGATTTCCATTCACTTGCCTGTCTCCTTTCTTTGCCATATTTTCATTTTTATCTTATTGTAATTTCTCCAAAACACGAAATCGTGCCTTTTCCTTGGAGGTCAAAATTCGAGAAGGTGTTCGCTGCTAAACATCTCACCATCTTCTTCTTCACCATTTTCTTCTTTCTTTGCCACATTCTCCTCATGAGCCGGCCGTTTGCTGGATTTAGGAGCAATTCTCTTAGCAGCGACGGGTAATTAATCGAAAAACCGTGACACAGAAGGCTGCGTAAAACCGAACTCATCAATTTCTATTAGAAGTTTCTTGTCTGCTCCTAAAATTTTAAGGGAGAATGCATCTTTCAGAGCGGTTGAGACTCTCTTGGATCGCCCACATACTGGTCCCAACAACGGCCCCATTTTCGCGCATAAGGCGAAAAACGCCCTTCGAGTCAACCGAAGCAGCATCCTAAATTTCTCGTCGTTGAGGGTGTCGATGCAAATTTAAAGGCAGTGGTCGCGATAAAATATGCTTGTCTTTTTTCCTGTCTAAACCCTCTTCTGGGTTTAGAGTAATAGGACCTATAAGAAAAAATCGCGAAAAAACGCTGTTTCGGGCCAAATTTCAAACCTGAACTTTCTTGTCTTTTGATGGTGGACGAGTCCACTCTACATCATCGGCATCGATGATCTCTAATATAAAGACTAAAAAAAAGAAAAAAGAAAAAGAAAAAAGAAAAAAAGAACTGCTGGCTTGAAATTGAATTTCAATCAATGAACATTAACCTTCGGACTGACCTGCTCGAATATTTATGTGCTCATCTAGTCAAAAACGTTGACTCAAGTGCTTGCTTCCATTATACATCTTTTTTTATTAGGTAAATTTGCATTTATTTCTTCCTCTGAATGTCGATGATTTTTGCCTGCTCGGCATGAGACTGCGATCTTTTTCGGCGGCGCCGTGCACGTGCGCATGAACTGGCTTCTTTGGGCCCTAAAAACTCTAATTATAGCCCGTTTTCCACCGCGCTACCTTCACAGTTTTTCAGCCGTTTTTGATCTACGCTGATTTTTGTATTTTTTTTCGATAACGGTTTTCATCGTGACCACTGCCCTTCACTATCGCGATATATTCTTCCCACTCGGAGTCGTGCTGCCAATAACTCATCAATCTTGTTCATCTTGCTATATATAGTGTCATCAATCAAAATCACAAAACAGGGCAGGGTGAAGTAGACAGTTGTGGCGGACCTCGAAGGTCCAGTCTACGCCCCTTTTTCTGGATTCATTACTTGAAAATGTTAAAAATTTTACGCTCAGAAGTGAAATTTTCTGCCTGTGTTGGGGCTGGAAATTCCGAAATTTTTTTTTGTGTTTTTTGACTTCTTCCTGAATGAACTCCACACTTTACTTTACTGACGAGCCTCGAGAAGTAGTTAGGTTTGGTTAAAATTTTGTCCCCACCCGACAAATTCAGTTTTTTGAACTTTTTTCTTCTCCCCCTCCCCCGTCATCCCATGGGGACTCTGAGAGTTTTGGCCGATAAATAGCCCACCAGGAGCCGCTGCGGAGCTTAGTGGGCTATTTCTCGGCCGAAACTCTCAGAAGAGTATTTGCTTGAATTCGAAACACGAATCCGCTTTCAGAAACACTGTGATATTTTTCGGTCAAAAAGTTGTTATGCACCTCACAGAAAGTGGATAAGAGAATCGACCACAGCTTGCCTAGTAGATGCCGCTTCAAAAGTTTAGGTGAAAAACTTCAAGACAATGAGAAAGAAAAGACGATGAGCGCTATTTCGACCCAGAGAGCTACCGATGAGATCATAAAGTAATTTACTAATATGAGAAAAGATCAGGGCGTCAGAAAAAAAAGCGCAACTTCCCTGAGGAAATTCGCCGTGTCAGTGCCGGGAAAGTACCGCGACTCTCGCGGTGCGGCGACAGTTTCCCGATAGTACCGCAGCGGCACCGTGATCAGCCGATTCTGTTGCCGTGTCTTGAGCCTCGGCGTCGCCGCGATAGTACCGCAGCGGGTCCGCGTTAAAACCGCTCCAGCCGCGGCGGCACTATCGCGGGGCCAGAGAGGCAATTTCTACTAGAGTCATTTCGATATAGCTTCGCTTAGTCCGAAGATATGCCACTGTGCACAAATGTACACACCGTTTCTGGCGCGCCGAAATGTGCACGCCGTTCGCGCGCTGAAATCAGCCCGCGCACTTTCGTGTATGCCATTTTAGGTGACGCCAATCAAATGTGCGCGCTTTTGGTGTAAAGTGCACGCGCACAACCAATGTGTATGCCGGCTCAGAACCCTTGGAATTTTACTCTAAAATTCATAACTCAAAAATCTGCGGTCCAAAAATCAACTTCAAAAACGTAGGTTTACGCAGAATTCGATGCTCTAAAGCCTTGAAAATACATAACTTACAGTCTCGTCTTAACCAAGTTGTACTCAGAAAACTTATTCTCATGGGGATAGGTGCTCCGAGTAATAGTGGACCGGTTTTTCAGATGGAAACGAAACGGCGAAAATGGCGAGCGTTTTATCACCGCTCCCTCCAACTGGCCTAGCAGCGTAAGCTAAATAATGATGGGCGGCAATCACTAGCCAGAGACAACCGAGTTCGATCCCCTGTGATGACCAAATTTTTGCCACAGCATTTTTCAAATCTAAAAACTGTACGCGGGATCTCTGTGACAGTTTATCGGTAATAACCACCTTAGGAAAGAAGAACAATCACTCAGAAGAGGAAGGCACGGAAACGGAATTTATAATAAAATATCATTCTTTATGACACTTTATCGATCCCGCAGTCCTTCAAGCATGAAAAATCGGCGCGCAGTAGCTGCGGTAGCCCCAATATCAATAAAAATCGAAATACCATCAAAACCGCCGGCCTACTTACCGTGAATTGTGCCACTCACGCCTCGCTGACCTTGTACATATTAGGTTGGGGATTATGTTCGCAGCGTTTTGTTTTCGCTTTTGTTTCATAACGGTATGGGCATTTTTTTCGGCTATGTATCCAGGTGATCCATTACAAGGATTTCTATTTCAGCTCCACAGAACTGTCATACTTAGTTTTCCAAAAACTTCAAGTTTCCATCAGATTTTACTCTCTAAAATGGAATGGCCATGAGGCGAAAATTCGCGAGTTCGACACTTGCTAGTTTTCGCCGAATGGACATGTTCACACGGTACATTTGGGCTAGATAGACGCTTTCCGCTCATAACACCCTTCTTGCCGGCCTTTGATCAGGTAGAAAACTGGACATTCCACAAACGGAAATTGAAAAAAAATGCCGCCGCGGATGTGAATTTCAAGAGAATCGAAAAAAACACAGTAAAAATAAGATTGCAGTGAGCATTGAGTTAGCCAGGAGTAATTTTTTCCGTCCCTCCAGAATGCGTACATTCAAAGTAGTGCACCTCATAGAAAATCCTCACCTTCTCAGCCTTCAGCAGTTTCCTCTGAATATTCGCGTCGATACATGAGATTTTAGTTCTCGCATCTCTTCGGACCCGAATAGGGCCCGGGTTGGCCAAAGTCATTGTCTGAGACGTGAATTCGTTACTCGAAGTCTGGAGGGAATCCACCACACGGAGGGGTTAGATGGTCAAAGCTCACGGAGTAATCCGTCAAGAAAACAACCTATTCAATCAATATCAGAATCGAGAAGTAGAAAAACATTAAGAACTGGGCAAAGGCAGTCAGATAGGATACACCACTAGAAAGCTATGATTCCCGCGGATGAAAAAATGATTCCACGAGGTCGATAACTTCCACGAACTCTGAAGGGGGAAGGTCGAAGAGTGAAGTGGCACAACGCGTCAGCAGCGCATGAGGATAGTAAACAGAGCAGCCAAGCAAACAGTAATCAGGCGGATTAATTGTTTCTAAGCACAACATTGAGAAAAAACAAAGGACAAGGGTAAAACAGCAGTTGAAGTCAAAACCAGTTCAGTGAAAATGTATATTTCCGTTTTAAAATGGTCTCACGGCTAGTACGCTGGGACTTTTGGGGTACAAAACCTAACTAAGATTGGATTGAAGACAATGCTCGCGTTCTGAAAACTTTCAGCTTTTCCTCAGAATTATTATTTTCCCCACGCGGTAAAGATTTGAAGATAATGGCAAGAAACAGGCATTGAAGGCACTGTCCAAGCTCAGGGGTGAAATCTGAGATTTCCAGATAATCGTGAAGTAGACCCATCCCATATAACACCTGCCAAGTGCGAGCTCTCAATTCCTCCGAATAAGCGATACATAGAAGGAATCCACACGGGGTGCCCACATCAAGAAGCCACTTTGGCATGCCCCTTTCACGATCTTCCGAGCTCAACAGTGGCGAGATGAGCGATGTTTCCCGATCAATAGCCCCGTTCTTCCCTTCATTCTCAGCCCCTCTCTCCATTCAGGTCGGCTCGCATACATCGGTTGCAAACGTCCACAATGCTTCAGCAGTTCAATTTTCGAGGGAGCATAACTCCATTTTCAGGGGGTTTGTACGATTCTAGAGACATCATTGGAATCAGCGTGAGAGCGATTTCAAGATGGGCAGAAAAACAGAAAAACGATTTCGAGGTTGGACTGTGCCTTTAAGTGGGTCAAGACTGCGTGTTTTAGCAGATCCATTGAGCCTAACGACAACGTTTTTCATGACTCCCGAACAGGCACTTATCGGTTTCCTTGTGAACATTTTCAAAACGCTGTTTATACTTGTCGAACCACTCAGAGAAACTCACGGCCCATCCTAGGCGCTTTTGCAGGATCGTCCGCGGCTGACGACCGGACGATCCTTCACCGAAGCCGGTAAAGCGCCGGTAAAGCGCCGCAGACCATCCTGCAGGCGCCGCGGATCGTCCTGCAGGCGCCGCGGATCGTCCTATGAGACGCCGCGGACCGTCCTTTTCTGCAGATGTGACGTCAAGTAACATGTCTTATCCGCACCTACACAAAATGAACGCCTTTACAGTATTTCCGCCGAGGTCTGAGGTGAGGAACCACTTTCCCTGCAGACCGCTGCGAAACCCGCCCCCCCCCCTCCAAGCTGTGAGGATCCCTTATCTCCCAGCGACCAAAAATATGCTGGCCTCCGAGGAGTGACTCAAAGCCACCTTCCAGGGTCGGCATCCGAATGCCGAATGAGGACTCGAGTGAGATGAGGCGCTTTTTATACCGCCTGTGCATGTGATAAACACATTAGGACGTGATCATTCGATTTACCATGCAGGGTTCGGCACGAGGTGTGGACAAGGCTAAATTTTCTCAGATCCCCCCCTCTAAAAGCAAACTTTTGGCGATTTTCTCAGACCCCCTCCCAGAAGCTTAATAGGTCAAATTTTTGGCGATTTTCTCGGACCTCGTCCCAGGAGTGTTACTTGTCTGTTTTTGTAGTAAATTTAAAACAAAAGGAGCAACTTATTTTAGAAGATAAATAATTTGAAGAAGAACAACCATTCCAAAAAAAACAAGACATTGACATTGAAAAAGATCACAGACGAGGTTTTTTTTACGGATTACATGAACTTGCCTGCGTTTCTGAAAATCTTAGCTAAAGTACTCAGACGTTCGCTGTTGTCCACAGGACACGAATGATATGTCACCTCACGCAATGCTCCCTGTAGACATCCAAAAGGGGCATGGATCGCCCCTCGAGAACTGCCCGTCGCCCCCCTCCTTGGTGCCGTAGACAACCTGTCCGCGGGAACGCTTTCGCCGTAGACATCCCATCGGAGGAGGGTCTCCATCCCCGATTCCGCGTTCACATCATATCAACATCCTGTAGACCTGATATTACCATCCCAGTGAAGTATCAACCGCTTTTTGACGTCACCCCTTAAGGGCAGCATACACACTCACAAACATGGTGTAGATAACAGCATAAATAGGACCGCACGGCTCCTACCATGTCGTCTACGACGTTTGAAGCGCCAAAAACCATCCAGGATGACAATATGTGACAATGTTTGAGCAATCTTGCCTTCCACGTCTGTATTTCCCACCCGTTAGAGTACGAGAATTAGAAATGAAACTTGAGAAAACATGTGATAAGATAGAGTGATAGCACTATCCCATGGGAGCGCACGAGAGAAATAGCTTGACTTGCTTGAATGTAACATGTCTGCATACCGATTAACTCTCGCCCCTTTTTGAGAATGCCGCTCTACTTTGGCTGACTTTTTGAAATGTTGTTTTCCTCGTGCATTCCCATTTGGTAATGCTATCACTCTAACTTACCACATTTTTTCCCAATTTTCTTTTCCCTTTCTCGTGCGCGAGTGGGTGGAAAAACCCTGGCGTGGAAGCCAAGATTGCTAAAAAATTGCCAAGTATATCCTGTTTCCGAGTGTGATTTATTTCCGTTCGTCGCGTGCGTCTGCGTGCGTACCCTCCGTCTCCTTCTCCCCACAATGTCTCGCTGTCTCTACCTTCGCTCCGCACAAGCGCGCGAGAGAAAAGAGTAAATCCGGCTCGGAACCAGAGGATATTGCCATCCTGGATGGTTTTTGGCGCTTCAAACATATTTGACGATATGGTAGGGGCCGTGCGGTCCTATTTATGCTGTTATCTCGACCACGTTTGTGAGCGTGTATGCAGCCTTCAAAGGGCGCTATGCTTTCTTTCGAAACTTGATGATGAGGCCCGATCCCGGACCCAGATAGTGATCGACGAGCTGGCCGAGTTGCATGTCGGTGTGCCGGGCACGTCGCGTGCCGATGTGCAGCAACGATAACGCTGAACTAGCTTGCAGCACGTGCTCCTGCGATTAAATTTTGCAACACGTGCTCCTACGGTAAAATTTTGCAGCACGCGCTGCTTTTTGGAGCACGTGTCCCTGCAATACACTTTTTCAATGGGAGTGGCCACTCGAGTTGGATACATATTCGACACGCATTGAATGCGGCAAATTTTCAAGCTCGCAAGGTACTCCATTTCGCTGATCCCGGACTACGCTGAAACGGCTTCCCTTGTTAACCAGAAAAGGTGATATCGGCTAACTACGCTTATTTTTTTTAATCTACAATTTTTTCATCTTGCTACATTTACCTTTCCTCGAGTATTGACAACATGGATGGGAATCAGGGTAAATGAACACCCCCGAGTGATCAGAGATTCCTGACAAACAACTAAAAATGACGCAAATGGCACACATAAAAGGATGGAAAAAATCAAAATCTGCCTACAAAGGCAGTTGCTGAAAACTCCGTAAACCACGGAAACCTTCCTGTTCATCACGGGGAACGCCGCAAGGTGCATCTCTCGGCATGCCACCAACACCCATTCCACGGGAAGACGTTATTAAAAAACGAATCACAGATCTCTTATAATTGAAAAAAGAGAAGAATTACCATAGAAGTCTAGAGCATCATCAAAAAATAAAACGAATTGCGAATCTCACATAACCGAAAATGAGAACTTGGACGGCACGATCTTCGTGCTACATCGATTGATGGACGCTGCCACCGCCCCTCCCGCGAATGTTTTGTAGAACAGCCCATCGACCTGCGCAGCCGTAGACATATCGAATTGACGTCCTGTGGACAACAACTCGGTCTGCGTCGATTTAAGGCACTCGGCGGGATTGCCGGTCGATGGGCTGTTTAACAGCCCGTCGCCCCCTGCTCAACAGCACACTGGGACGACCCCGCGTAGAGCTGCCTGTTCGCCAGCGGTGACTCGTTCTGGGCGGATCGACGTCCTGTAGACAACAACGAACGTCTGAGTAAGGGTTTTGATTATAGTGAAGGCTCTCCTAATGTTGAATGTAAGACACATAGGTTTGGACGTGTTTCCAGAAATTGTGAATGATTCCGTGTAGGAAGCTAAGGTAAATATGTGGTGGAAAAGAAGCGTGGAGAAGATGAAGGGATTGGCTAAGTCCAAGAATACGGGATGTCTCGAAGAAATAAATGTGTTTTCAAATTAATATGAGTTGGAAATTCATTTCGCAAGTTCAAGAAGAACATGTTTCTTCAGATGTATAGACTTCTGGTTCGAAAGAGCGTCATCTAATCTGGTTATGTTTCGAATTTCATTCTCCGAAACCCACTCATACACCAAACACACGACACGGGTTCGATTCCGCAAAGTGCTTAATTTTTGCAAGACGTTAGACCTTACTTATTTTTTGCAAAGTAAGGGTCACGAAGATAAGATATTCGAGTCGAGAGTGGTAGATTTACCCTATATACAAATTTTCAGTCTCTAAGATGGACGCTGAAAGCCACTTCCCTGTGTGGCCCACACCTGTCGCAGGTGCGATCGCGCTGGAAGTCTACATTTTTGCAAGGTATGAGTCAGTAGAATACGATGATCGAGTCCAGCGTGGTCGATTTATCCCATATACTCACTTTCACCGTCCAACATAGATGCTGAACACCGCTACAGTATGAGGCCTAACACTTTTCTCAGGTGTGGTCCCGCTGGAAGTGGTCAATTTTGAAATTTAGGTGTGACGAGAGTAGGATATTTGAGTCCAACGTAGTCGATTAACCCAATATACAATCTTTTGCTGTCTCAGCATAGCGCTGAAGACCGCTGCTTATACTGCAGGAGAAGGTGAAAAAAATTTTAAGTCAGCAAACCTAAAATAGTGTTTTAAAACAGCTGTAACTTAAGTTGCAAGTGAGCTATCTCGGGTTTGAGCAAAACTAAGAAACTAGGCTTGCAACCCTACCAAATGAAACCTTAACCGATCCCAGAGGACGCTTTACAAAAAAATTTACTAGGTGTGGACATTTGATGTTTTCAGTATAAATGTCCACACCTAGCCAGTGCATTTAGGTGTGGACATTTATGCTCAAAACATCAAATGTCCACACCTAGTAAATTTTTTTGTAAGGCGTCCTTTGGGAGCGAGTAAAGTTTCATTCGGTAGGGTTACAAACCTAGTTTCTTAATTTTCCTCAAACCCGGGGTAACTCTTTTGGAAGTTAAGTTACAGGTGTTTTAAAACCCTATTCCAGGTTTGTGAACTTTGACGTTTTTTTTACGTTTTTCACCTTGTTCCGCTTCCTATGTAGCGCTCTTCGGCGTTACGCTGAGGCGGTAAAAGATTGCACACAGGGTAAATCGACCACGCTGTACTCAAATATCCTACTCTCGTCACACCTAAATTTCGAAATTGACGACTTCCGGCGGGACCACACCTTAGAAGTGTGAGGCCTTGTACTGTAGCGGTGTTCAGCATCTATGTTGGACGGTAAAAGTGAGTATATGGGATAAATCGACCACGCTGGACTCGATCATCGTATTCTACTGACTCATACCTTGCAAAAATGTAGACTTCCAGCGCGATCGCACCTGCGACAGGTGTGGGCCACACAGGGAAGTGGCTTTCAGCGTCCATCTTAGAGACTGAAAATTTGTATATAGGGTAAATCTACCACTCTCAACACGAATATCTTATTTTCGTGACCATTACTTTGCAAAAAAATGTGAGGTCTAACGTCTTGCAAAAACTAAGCACTTTGCGGAATCGAACCCGTGTCGTGTGTTTGGTGTATGAGTGGGTTTCGGAGAATGAAATTTGAAACGTAACCAGATCAGAGACTCTTTTCAACTAGCGAGTGTTTTTGCCATGTCTGGTCTGGATAATGTTGAAGCACCTATTTTCGTATCCAACCACTTATTAAAGCGTGTTTTCCATACATTTAAAGTGACCAGTTCTTCTCTGAAACCATATTTGTTTCTTTAGTACAACTCTTCGTCTTCGCCTTTGCCAACAACTTTATTCATCGCGTCCTCTCTTTCCTTCCTCCCCATTCCGTAGCTTCCAATCTGTTCTTATTTGCAATTCAGTACACAACTATCCAGGATACACGCCCAGAACCTATGTGCCTTATATTCAATCGTAGGAGAACCTTTACTATAATTTCAACATTTACGTTAATTTAATTACTACAAGGTTTCATGTTTACTGGACGGTATTACCGGATCATTCGCAAAAAAATTTTCTAGACAGACCCCGGTGTGGATATCCACACCCCGCGCCGAACCCTGTTACCATGTTTTTTTCATGTCTGCCACTGCAGCCGTGCCTGCGGTCTAGTGAGATGTGAACGAGTGAGATAAGGAGGTAAAAGTCGTTCAACTGCCGGTGCGCCCCGGAACCACCCGCATCGAGAACAACAGCGCCGCGGATGAGCCGTTCGACCAACCCGCTATCCGTTGTGCAGCGCATCAGCCGTCAAGCGCCGCGGACCGTCCGGAGAGCTCATCTCCCGCCGCTGACGGGCCGTGAATTTCTCTAAGCAGCGTGCTCGAATACCGCTCTCGTTACAGTGAAATGGGAAAATGCTGTAAATAAGCCATAACATTGGGTTTAATCTGAACATTCACCGTTCCATGAGTTCATGTGCTCTTTTTAAGATTGGAGAAGAACAGGGGTCTTCTCAGACCAGCTGCTCAAGCGTTGAGTAAGGCTAAGTGTGCACAACTCACAGTTCAAATTCCTAAACTCTTTCGTCTCTCCAAAACCAGGTGAGCCCCATTACATGCCTGGAAGCGTGCAAGTCTGATCGACCTGAAAGTCGTTGAGCAACTCTGCCGTTCTTTCAGAATAGCTGACAGGTTTAACTTTATGTACTTTAACAGCTTAAAAACATCGTACGCGCAGGAAACCGCATATTATTTTTCCATGTTTTTGTTCAGCTTGGCCTCTCTAGTGAACTAAAATGTCAAATGGGCTCATGAGAAACTCTCATTTGTAAAGAAAAGTCGATTGGAACACATTGTAAACCTTGTCACTGTCGTTGTCAAAGTTTTTCTGCAAGTGGAGTTTGGGCCGTAACTGTTTTTAATGTTATTTGGCAGTCGCATCAACATTCTATGAAAAAGTACTCGATGACTGCTGAGAACTGGTGGCGGATCCTCATGTTCAAAGGCACAGTACACCCTATACTTGTTTCGAATCGAATAACCGGATGAGTATCCAACTGTTTCAGTCGGATAAAAAAGTCGACTTTTATTCGAAGAGTCGGATATTCGAAAAAGTGCGATATCCGACTTTAGTCGAAAAGTCGAATATTCGAAAGTGTTATATCCGACTACAGTCGAAAAGTCGGATATTCGAATAGTTCAAAATCCGACTATAGTCGTAAAGTCGGTTATTAAAACCTGAAAGCAGAAAAACTGCTCGTCATTCACACTCTCCTATAAAATATTTACGGTTGTCCGGGACTCTGTATTTAATTTTAGTTATTCATCTGAACATAATATTTAATTTTATTTGCTTTTGAAAGAAACTTTGTGGGTGTAAGTCAGATGGGAGCGATTTTTCAAAGGAACCTTATCGATGTTGCAGACTGACTTTTGCTATTTGTTGGACGACTACGGTGCGTGTCCAAACTATAGAGGCACCATATTTTCATGGGATATTTAAACCGATGGATCGTTGTGGGCACCCTTCTGTGTGTCTGTCAAGTTTTTCCTTTCGTATCCAACAGCTCACAACTCTGCCCATGGGTAGCAAGATGCTTGCAAGCGGGCGGCCTATCACGCCCTCTCATTCCTTAGTGCAGAATTTTTCGGGTTCTAGCTAGAACCCGCTTCGTCTTGCATCAGAGGTGCAAGGGTGCAAGCTCTAGGCATATTTGGCGCCAAAACGAAGGCGATATTCTCCATTTCGATGTCTTTAAGCCTGTAAATTCTCGCTTTAATTGTTGCGAGAATTTACGGGTTTAGCGACAGCTTGTGTCAAACAGCGATCTCATCCCGCGTTGGCTACGCTGAACGCAGGGATGCCGTTCGTCGTGCTGCTCCAGTCATCTCACGAATCGATTACTCGATACACTGTGGCTGATCGTAAAGAGTGAATCCGAACCACTCTTTGGAAGACCGTGTCAAGGATATTTTTGACCGCGTGGGTGCTGCAGGCCGTGGGAAGAAACGGCAGTGCGGTCGGTCGCAGCTGAGATTGCCCTATAGTTCTGATCAGGACAGGGCGGATCGATCAATGCGAGAATCTTACACCTTTTTTTCAGCGTTCTCGGCAAGAATTTCCGTAGTTCGTGAAGGTGACGTAGCTAAAATTCCATCAACTGGGGCTAATATGTCCGTAGTTTACGTTTCCTCTGTTTCCGAGTGTGATTTATTTCCGTTCGTCGCGTGCGTCTGCGTGCGTACGCTGCGTCTCCTTCTCCCCACGATTTCTCGCTGTCTCTACCTTTGCTCCGCACAAGGGCGCGAGTAAATCTGGCTCGAAACCAGAGGATAAATTATCGCGATAAAATTAGACTAGATGCCTCCAAAACCCTGAGAATCTCCTGTTCTTGCGTGATGCATCTCGCGACCCGTCGGCAGAGAGCAGGTTCTCCCAGCAAGAATTACTTCTAGCAACTTTTTTGAAACTTCTGCTGTGCTTCTCTTGCTCAAATTCCGGTCCGCGATTGCGTCTCGACACGCTTTGCGGCCGCACGCGCTCGGGTCGGTCAAGTTTCCAGCGCCAAAACCGACTCGATAGGCCTTTTTTATACAATTTTCTTCTACTTGTTTTGGTTTCCAGTTTCCAAAACCCAACTAGAGTCAACAGACGGCTGCGGCGCTGGAAGCTCTTCCGACTCGGGAGCGTGCGCCGCAAAGCGTGTCGAGACGCAATTGCGGACCGGACTTTGGCCCAGAGAAGCACACTATGTCTTTACACTGTTCCCAAACTGTAGAGGCACTTTCCTATACGGTAGTAGAACTCGTAATATGTGATATTTCATAGCAAATCAAAATGTAATAGGCTCTCTACCGTAATAATCAACTTCAAAAACAAGGGTAAATATAGGAATAAAAATATTATATAATTAATTTAATTTCCTTCCCAAGCAAATCGGACCGCTCTGACTGATCGGCGAACGTATTCATTGCGGACTGCCTTTTTCCCATCTAAATTGGAGAATATATCACGCTAGCAGCATATTGCTACGGAAACTCCGCCAGATATAAGCTCTTACCACGAAACCTCTGGCAAACACATCTAAGCCACGCCTAAACATCCACCAACCAGTCATATCGGTCTGATTTTGGTTTGAAAAGTGACGTTTCAAGCTGTCAGAATGCCCGCGAGTGGATGAGTGAGAAATCCATGTGTTTTCATGCAAAAAAAAAACAATTACTTGCACCTCAATGTTTTTCATGGTCGTATAAAAAAGTCGACTTTTTATTCGAAAAGTAGAATATTCGAAAAAGTGCGAAATCCGACTAAAGTCGAAAAGTCGAATATTCGAAAAAGTCCGATATCCGACTACAGTCGAGAAGTCGAATATTCGAAAAAGTGCGATATCCGACTATAGTCGAAAAGTCGAATATTCGAAAAAGTGCGATATCCGACTACAGTCGAAAAGTCGAGTATTCGAAAAAGTCCGATATCCGACTATAGTCGAAAAGTCGGGTATTCGAAATGAATTTCATTTAGAACAAGTATAGTGCACCCTCAGATATGAATTTCGAGATTTTCGTGTAATTGTGTAGAAGACCCCTCCTGTATAACACGTGCCAGGTACGACATTTCGATTCCTCCAAACAAGCGAGATATAAGCGACCACCACGGGCCCGGCCCCCTTCCCGATTTTCGATCTCGCTAGCGGCTAGAAGGATGGATGATTTTCAACCGAGTCGTAGTTCTTCACTCCCTTTTTGATCTATCTCCTCAACCTGTTTTGCTCTCGTGCAGCGACTGCGATTCAAGAGAAATACAGGCCCGGGAAAACTCGTCCGCCTAATTTTTGCCCTCAAAATACAGGCATTTTCAGGGAGCCATATCTGCGTTCGTAGCGAGTCCTGGACGATTTCAGAAAAACCATTGTGATCAGAGTGTGACCCTCTCCAAGAGAAGGATAAAACCCAAAGAATTCTTCCCTGGGTGTTCTTATAACCCTACGTTTTTGACGCGCAGAAGCTCGACGGTGTGGTGTACCGGGCTCATTCATGAAATTGAGCCTGAAAAACGAAAAATTGGTTCTCAGCGCGAACGATGCATTAAAAAAGCATAGAGAAGTCGGCAACTTTGAAGAAGCCAGTCGCTCAAGTAGTTCGTAGCATTGGTCAAACTGTTGTCCACCGGATGACGACTGGTGAAGTTCAAGCTGATTTTTCGACTAATGACCCTAACACCACGGTCCGGATGGCAAATCGACAGAGAAAAATCCTTCGTTGTCGAGTCCGTCCTGCTGCATGTCCTGCCGACCAACACCTGAGCTCAAGAGCTGGGCCCTATGGAGATAGCGGCGATGGACTGGCTTCAGGCGAGAACTTCTTCCTCAAATCATGTTGGAGCATTATTATTCATAACAATTGAATACTCAGATGAACTTCCTCGTTAGACGGAGAATCTCTCCTCATCGGATACATCAAAGTGGACATTTAAGTAAAAATAATGCTCAAGCATAACCTGACGGAGAAGTGACCGCTTGAGGCAAATCCGTCGTCACGATCGTCATAGTGCCAAGCACTCGAACCATCTTCTAGAGGTTGGGCATCAGGTAGGAGTTGACAACGAACGATACTTTTCTGCTGTCGATTTGACACTGCAGACCGCGGTGTCAAAAAATCGGCTCGAATCTCATTAGTCGTCGGGTTGACAACAGATCGACCAATACAACAAACTACCCGAGCAAAAAAACTCCCAAGTTACGGACTTCGTAATGCTGTGTAAGGAGTTATAGTGAAGTTAAGACTGCCAGCGATTCTGAAGGATCGAGAGTTGCTCAACGATTCTCGGGTTGGTCCGACTTGCACTATCCAGATACATATGTTTATTTCTTCCTTCAGCATCCAAGTTTCCCTCCATCTTAAAGGCAGTGTTCACGATGAAAATCGTTTGATCTGTTTTTCCGGCTATCTTGAGAACGGCCCCATGCTGATTCCAATGATGCCTCTGAAATCGTACAACACCTTCTGGGAATGGACTCATGGTCCCTCAAAAATTGAGCTAAGGAAACATGGTGGACGAGTTGTCCGGGGCTTGTAACTTCCGTCTTTTGCAGCCTGTATGCCAGCTGACCTGAGTAAAGAGAGAAGCTGAGAACGAAGGGAAGAACGGGGCTAATGATTGAAAATCATTGCTCATCTCACGATCTCGAGCATTCATTTGTTCACGTCGGTGGGCGTGTGTTGCGCTTTTGGGGTTTGCCCTGCGCTCGAAGTAGCAACTTCGGGCTCTTTTGGAGCTTTTCCTGACTCGTTTTCATGCGTTCTTTCGACGTCAACGTTACAGTGTGCCCCTCCACTACCCATTCCTAGTGGAAACTGAAACATATTTTTTATCGTGAACACTGTCTTTGAGTTTAATGCTATAGGCCTGCAGCTGGAAACTGAATCTCAGACGTTCGCCGTTGTCTACAGGACGTCGATCCGCCCAGAACGAGTCACCGCTAGCGAACAGGCAGCTCTACGCGGGGCCGTCCCGGTGCGCTGTTGAGCAGGGGACGACGGGCTGTTAAACAGCCCATCGACCAGCAATCCCGCTGAGTGCCACAAATTGATGCAGACCGAGTTGTTGTCTACAGGACGACAAATCGGGATGTCTACTTCGGTGCTGGTCGATTGGCTGTTGTACAGAACATTCGCGAGCAGGGGTGTTGGTAGCGTCCATCAATCAATGTATCACAAAGATTGTGCCGCCCGAGTTCTCTTTTTTAGTTATGTTAGATTCGCAATTCGTTTTTTTAAATGATGCTGTAGCTTCTCAAGTAATTCTTCTCATTTTTTGATTATGTGAGATCTGCGATTCGTTTTTTAATAACGTTTTTCCGTGGAAGGGGTGTTCGTGTCCTGCCGAGAGGTGGACCTCGCGGAGTTCCCCGTGGTGGACCCGAAGGATTCCTTGGTTTACGGATCTTTCAGCAACCGCCTACGTTGGCAGATTTAAGTTTTTTTCCCGTCCGTTTATGTGTGTCCTTTGCGTCGTCGTTTTAAGATGTTTGAGAGGAATCTCTGATAATTCGGTGGTGTTTATTTACCCTGATTCCCATCTATGTTGTCAATACTCGAGGAGAGGTAAATGTAGCTAGAAAAAAATTGTAGTTTAAAAAGAATTTAGCTTAGTTAGCTGATATCACCTTTTCTGGTTGACAAGGGAAGCCATTTTAGCGTAGTCCGGAATGAGCGAAATGGAGTACATTGCTGCGTGCTCAAAAAATCGCCGCATTAAATGCGTGTCGAATATGCATCCAACTCGAGTGACCACACTCATTGAATGGGTGTATTGCAGGACCACGTGCTCCAAACAGCACCACGTGCTGCAAAATTTTACCGGAGGAGCAAGTGTTGCAAAATTTAATAGCAGGAGCACATGCTGCTAGGTAGTCCAGCGTTATCGTAGCAGCACACCGACATGCAAGTCGGCCAGCTCGCCGAGCACGCCAACTAAAAATTGAGAATGTAAAAGCATAGTAGCGAAGGCATCCTCGCAAGGTACGCCATTTTGCTCATTCCGGACTACGCTAAAATAGCTTTCCCATCAAGTAGCTTTCCCATCGACTGTGATTAACAAGGGAACCTCGCATGGTGTACCCCGGATCAGAAAGCTGATAAATGTTTTTTAGTCAACTCTAGCACACCCTCTTCGAATCTGAACTCGGATTTTGCTATGGACATCTGCGGAAAAAGTTATAGCCTGTCAAATTTCGTATTTCCCGCTTTTTTTTTTCATTGAAAACGCGCATTAGTGTTTGCGAAATCCGTAAACGGTCCTCATGCCTGTGTTCAGCGCCCAAAACTACCCCACTGAGCAAATTTTGGGTGAAGGCACATTTTCCAAAGTTTGCGCAGACTGATAGAGTTTTGGACTTGAGCGGACTTTCGGTTGAGCACTTACTTATATTGTGCATATCTGAGTCAAAGTCCGGTCCGCAAATGCGTCTCGACACGCTTTGCGGCCCCACGCGCTCGAGTCAATCGAGTTTCCTGCTCCAAAGCCGACTCGAGATGGCTTTTTTATACAGTTTTCTTCAATTTTGTTCAGTTTCCAGTTTCTAAAACCTACCTAGAGTCAACAGATCGGCAGCTGCGGAGCTGCAAACTCTTCCGACTTGAAAGCGCGCGGCAGCAAAGCGTGTCGAGATGCAATTGCGGACCGGAATTTGACCCAGATAAGCACAGTACCTCTAAAAGCTTTTGAAAAAAAATTATTGAAAGTTGGAGCAAACTCGGGGCCATATGCTATAACGTAGTTGCACCGAGTTTGCGCCAACCTCCAGAGGGGAACGCAAAGCCTCATTAGGATCCACGCCGATGTTAGTTTTCCCGAGAGAAATTGGTTGAGAGGGTCCAATTTCTCTGTTCCGGTTAGATTAGAACCGAAATAAAGAAAATCGAGCCTCATTATCAAGTGTCTTAAGGAGATGGTAGAAACTCCCTTTTGATTGGTGACGTCATAAGGCGGCTGATGCTTCACTGGGATGGTAAAATCAGGTCTACGGGATGTTGATAGGATGTGAACGCGGAGTCGGGGATGGAGACCCTCCTCCGATGGGATGTCTACAGCAAGAGCGTTTCGGCGGATAGGTTGTCTACGGCATCGTGGAGGGGGGCGACGGGCAGTTCTCGAGGGGCGATCTCTGTCCTTTTCGGATGTCTACAGGGAGCATTGCGTGAGGTGACATCTCATCCGTGTCCTGTAGACAACGGCGAACGTCTGAGATTATCTTCGCCTGTCATCTACACATATATGTAGGCCCCTGACATTTGGAATTATGTTGAGATACATCAGCCAGCTACCTAACAGCGGTCGGAGGGCCATATGCATCCTAGGAAGCCGCGTAAGTAGGGTCGCTTTCATTACAGTTACTTGAATATGATACAGATTACTATGGATTTATTTCCCGTACCAAGAAACACTGATCAGTTTCAAGCTTCTAGCACTACTTGTTTTTTTTCTAACTTTATGTAGTGTCGCCTTTTCGATTATTCTCTAATTTCAACAACGGTCTTATGGCCGGCAGTTGAACCGTTGCGCTCAGCCTTTATTTGTTTTTGTATTCATTTCCATGGTTCCAACTCACTACTTCGTGGCTTATGAGCACGTCGGCAACGGCGTTTAATAAACAAATAAAGATAAGATATATACATATGGTCTCCTTGTTGAATTTTGTTTAGTGAGTGGAGGAGAGGATATCACTACGGCTGGCCTTGCGGTGGACCGGCCAGAGGTGTACCGATCAGGGATGTGCGGCAAACGATTTTGAAAAATCGGCAAACGGAAATCGACAAATTTTGTCAAAAAATGGCTGGCAAACGGCAATCGGCAATCGACAAACGGCAAAATAAAAAAATCTCGTACAAAAACGATGCAAATGTTCTAAAAGTAGCACTAAAAATACTTCTTTCTCATGCACAAATCGTATTTCGATAGCCAGATAAGAAATGGTTTCTGAATAGTGTATGGCCGACTGTCCTTGAACCTCGGCATTTTGTTCTAGTTCAATAACACCACGAGGTTTTTCAATAATACCACAAGAAATTTAACCTCTTACTTTGGTGCAATACCTGATATAAAAAGCAGCACCGAAATGGGCATTCTATTGAACACTGGTAATGGGAATTTTGTGGTGAAAGGGCAGTAAATTTTCGCGGTTCTCTAATATCAACCCTTTTCGGAATATGTAGTAGTCATGCAATTGCTTCGTGTTTCAAATTTATCGCACGAAATTCAGAGTATCGCGCAATCCAATTTAAGGGGATGAGCATTTGAAAGTAGTTTTAAAAAAAGCAGGAGATCAGTGTGTCCCTACTTGACTTGATTATTTTTTAACGAGTGTGGCAGCCCTTCTCTTGCGGAAATCGCCGCTGCGACTCCGCGATAAAGCCATACCGGCTCCGCGAAAGGTACCAGAGCGGCTCCGCGAAAGTGCCGCTGCGGCACCGCGATGGGTGGCTGCGCCTTTACAAAAATAGGACCAACTGAGAGTCACTCATATAAAATTAATCGTGAGCCATACTACAACTGGGCGGGGCCTACGAACAGAAATGTGCACGTACAGTTGTTAGGTCCTTTATCTGAATAGGAAACTTTCTCAGAGTTCGCGGCGTACTCGTTTCGTGCCTCACGGTGTGTTTACTGTTTAACCGGAATTTAGATCAAAGATAATCACGTGAAAAAATACAACTAAAGCGCACGTTTCCGAACAGCCTTGGAAACGTAGCTGAGAAACGGCTAAATACTGTGCTTATCTGGGCCAAATTCCGGTCCGCAATTGCGTCTCGACACGCTTTGCGGCCGTACGCGCTGGAGTCAGTCGAGAAAACAGCGCCAAAGCCGACTCGACATCGCTTTTTTATACTGTTTTCTCCAATTTTGTTAACCTTCCAGTTTGTAAAACCCACCTAGAGTCAACAGGTCGGCGGCTGCGGCGCTTGAAACTGTTCCGACTCGAATGCGCGCGGCCGCAAAGCGTGTTGAGACGCAATTGCGGACCGGAATTTGACCCAGATAAGCACAGTATTCGGCATCTCTCCCCCTGCGACCTTTTAAATTTCTTCTGAACTGCGCGCTAATAACTCAAATGCATTGAATGGGGTAGTTTTTCAAGCTTTCCACCAATACGACTCCTAAAAAACCGCGGTTTGCTCAAACCACCTCCTTCCCAAACTGTACGCCACCCCTTAATCCGAACACCATCGACTCCGTCAATCCAGTTTCTAGTCAGGCAGCGAATTTAACCGAAACGAATGTTCCCCACAACGTGTACATCCTCCCCCACCCTTTTAACTTAGAACTCCAACTTTCAACTTGGTAGCATGTTTCTCAGCGTAATTGTGAGCATAATAGGAGATGGCAAAGTGCATAACCCCACAAACTGCCAGTGAAGTCCAACGTCCTCCACACGACGCTTTGAAAAATGTCTGAGAGAAATTGAGCTCTGAACCCTTTGTGCCCTCTCCTGAAAACGTTTAGGGTGTTAGTTGTTGTCCCGATGAACCCCGCAATTATTGATCAAGCCTCAGCAAGGAGAGTGTGGTGAATTCGGTACTCTTCCAGACAAGAGGACCCACACGAGCATGACACTACAATACTAGCAATTGCTTTGACATGACCGCACGGTAGATAACACCAACTGGCTTGAAGTTTTGAAGTACGTATTGCCTGTCTCCCTACTTTCGAGCCGGTTGCTGCAAGGCTTATGGGATTTACCATGCGCGTCCTAATCGCGGCGTTTGTTATCTATTGCGCACTTTTTGTCGAATTTTGTCGAAAAGTGAGAGGAAAAACGGCAAACGACAATCGACAAAAATCGTCCAAAAACGGCCGGCAAACGGCAACCGGCAAACGGCAATTGCCGCACATCCCTGGTGCCGATCCCGAGCGGCGGTCTACTGCCGCAGCCCCGCCCATTTAATAGACTAGATTCTACAAGGACACTCTGTATTTGGCTCTTTTGGTCGTGGAGGGGCATAGACCTCGAGGCATTTGATGTGTGAGTTGTAAACACCTATCTTTTCTCACTCAACATGTGAGTCATTCGTCTGAGAAGATTCGTTTTCGTCTGCTCTTCACGGATTTTGCAAGTGTGCATGAAACTTTCAACCTATTTTTTTCTATCCAAGTTCATTATAGAAAACTTCGAAGATCGTTCTCAATTCATCCCATGGATTTACAGAAAAAAAAACCATCCAAACAAAGTAATTATGAAGTTGGCAAAAATGCATAAAACTACGTTTCCACAAAGGATTAACTACACTCCGCACTACGAGGTTCCATCATGCCACTAGATTTCTCCACCCAAGAAGCAATCTTTAAAGCGTTCAAAATAGATTTTTTCCCGAAATGTTGAACAATACGTCAAATCATTTCTCTGGTATCAATTTTGAACGAAGTTTTTCCTGAATGTGACACCGTACTTGGACCATACATATGGGAGGTCATGGCGCCCCACCGGTCATGAAGATTGTACTTTCAAGAAATGAGCACTTTTGCACAACGACGAAAGGATTATTGACGCGAGAACAGTGAAGAGGTCCAATAATCCCGTTGAAAACAAACGTTGTTCCCTTTTTTTGAAAACGTTAAAATGCAGCTACTAAGTGTAACGTGTCATACACTCTGTAATGTTTTATCATAAAAATTGTTCGGAGAACAGGCGTCTTTCACAACTGACGCCTTGGTGACACCGACGGAATACATTTGCCATCGGAAGGAACGATTTAGGAATTACGTGGAACGACGAGACTCATCTGGATTTCCACAGTCACCTGTTCCTTCCATGCAGTTGCGCTTTGGTTCAAATTCCACGCTTTTCTCACACAGTTTCCATGGAGACAATTTTGGGACAGTTGATTCTATGCTGTATTAATTCCTGTCGGTCCCAAAAGCTATTATTACTATCGTGGCAATCTTACCTCGATATCCTTTTCTGGTAGGCCGCTGAGATCGTTGAGGAAATCGCCCTCCTTTATGGTGTTCACCGGAGACAGAGTCGCCGTCGACGCATCTGATTCCGCTCGCGGTGTTGTTGATCGGGAACGCGGCAGCGGAACTGCTCGTGGCTAAAATTATGAAAACCAATACTTTGTCGACTTCGCAAAACCACTGTTTTGCAAAATTTTGAGGTCCGAAAAGCGGAATCGTTTCTAGCGCAGTCGCATGCCATGTTTTTGTATTGTATATGTGGTAAGACTACATATAACGTGATCGGAGCAAATAACTAAAGAAATCTTCCACATACGAGAAGTGCTTTCATAAGTTCGCACATATTCTATACAAAAAATAAAACGGATTAAAGAGGTTGGGGCGAAGTTGCATAGCTGATTGTGGGCCAATGAAGCCGTACTTCTAGGATGCAAACCACGTGTGAGCCAGATGAGAACGGTTTAGTACTTCTCTTATGACAGCTAAGACAATAAAACGCTACACTCTTCATGTTGCGGCTGATGCAAGGCAGGAAGCAAGGATAGGATCTAAGAAGCAAAATTTCTTGGCATTATGAAAATTTCTTGCGAGTCAGAAAACTGAGAGACATATTCGTGGAAATACGCAAAAAAATTCGCGTTGTGAGTTACTAAGGGAAGTGGTCGCGATAAGAAAAGTTACCGAAAGAACCACAAAAACAAGCCTTCTTGGCTCGAAAACAGAATTAGAAACCCTTTCCCTTTTTTCGTCGCAAGAAAAGCGGAGTTAGAGCTGTTAACCGGGCTCAGCGAAAACTTTTCCGAAACTTGCGGAAACGGAAGTGGCAAAGAGCTGAAAAAATCATGGCCAATAACGCGTCGTTTACACCTCCCCGCCGAGCGTCGCGGCGGAATGCGCATCTATAATATCGATTGTGGCGCTGCGTGATCAATATTAGGGGTCGCTTACACTTAAGCTGCAGAGCGGCGAGGCAAGGTGTAATCCTATAACATCGATCGTACCGCGTAATCACTACAGAAATGCACTGTGCAGCGCCGCTAAGCGGCGGAAGTATAAGCAACGCCTTACGGAAATGCACTGTGTCGCGCTGCTTGGCAGCAAAAGTATAAACGACTTCGTACACATTGCGCCGCTGCTTATCGCTTGCAGGTCTCCTTTGATGACTTGCGACTTCGAGCAAAAAAACTGAAACTCTTTTGAATTGAAATCTATAAGAGGCATTCCACGATCACCGGTTCTCGCTCCTGAACGTTCTAAGGAACACTAAAAACTACCTACTACGGCCGCCTTCTAGAGGCAGTGTGCGCGCAAAGAAACCGTTTCTCAAACATCATCGCCCTTGGCAGGTGAACCCGCGAATAAGAGACAAAGCAGCAGAAAACCTTCACAAAACCCTTCCTTTCCCAAGAAAAAAAAACTATCCTGAAGTCCTCAAAAGTGTTCAGATTCCTGGCCTGTCTGGTTTATGCCATCGTTTCATGAGGGGCGACTTTAGTACGCCAAATATTGTGGACGATCTGAGCCAGGCTCAGATTCAAGATTGAACAGAAAAAGTCTGACGAATTTTTAGAAGGCAGCCCAAAAACACCGGAAATACGGGAACACTAGAGGAAACGCAGTTGTTTTGCACCCCTGTTTCAATTATACAAGAGCTTTTCTGAAAACTCCGACAATTTCTCGATACTCCCCCTTACCTTTCCGCAAAACTATGAAAATGTTTTTTTGCTGTAATTCCCGAACACTTAAGGAATTTTGAGCTCGGATTCTTTATCTGCTGTCCCACCTACATCTAACAAAACATTTCTCTTAAAACCACGCGGGAAGGGAAAAGCGACCCCTAGTTATATTTTTTCAATGTGATTGCTTTTTTTTTCATTACAGCCGCATCATGTTCCTCGGTTTTTTCGCCATCGCAGTTTCGATGATCACTTTGACCACGCTTTGAAAACTTTTATTTCACTAAGTGCTGCTCCTCATTTGAAAAATGATCAAAACAACTGGAAACACATGAAGAAAGTACGTGGCATTTGAATCCAGAGACTAGCAAAAAATCGCTGGTCGGATCAATCAGACGCTTTGAGCATGAAAGCGGCAAGTAGTATGTATGTATGCTTGGCTGACATCTGTGTTACAAGGCTAAGCTGTAATATAGCACTAAAATATTAGCTCTTATTATTGGAAACGTTTCAGTACTGTGTTGTTCCTTTACAAGCGTTTTCGTTGCTTCGTTGTTTTCGCAAGAATGTCTCCTTTGAAGTTTGCTTCACATGGTGCAGTGAGGGATTAGGAGCGCATCGGTAGCTGATTTCACCCTCTCTCTCTCACTCACTCTCTCTCGTTGTCTGACTGTCCGTCTGTCTATCTCCTGTAAGCTTTCTCTCGGACCTTGATACTCCGGCCACACTCGATTCCGAGTCACCTGATAGTTAGGCTCACTCTCCCAATCTGCAAGTCGGTTCTGTTGCCGTGCTGGCCTCTGATGTTGCTTTGCGACCCACTGCTGTTGCTGTCGGTGATCTTCCAATTCGCCCGAACAGCAACAGCGGTGGCATGAAGATATGGAGAACGAACCGAACTGCCAGGCGGCTCCAATTGCTATTCGATGCGGTTCCGGTCGAGAATCGCCAGAGTAAGTAAGATAAGCTCCGAAAAGGAAAGCACCTATAGTCGCGTCAGAAACTCTGGTCCTATTCGCCGACGGCCACAGGTAGTTCTGACTGCACACATAGCACTGAATCTGCGCTATTGGCGTGCGACTATCGGTTTGTGAAAAGCTGTGACGAAATGAACGGGTGCGTTGGACCAGAATTTTCGACTCGAGTGTATACGTAGTGTAAACTTAAGTTTCAAGTTCTTCGTGCATGTGCAGTCAACGTGAAAGCACAGAAGCAAAATCTTTTCTAAAAGGTCCACTCGTGCTGAAAACTTTGAACTTCCCGATTATATTTTTGACTAGTGCCGTGCGCCTCCACAGAAGTGCTTGTTGTGTTGTCACATATGCAAATACAACAGTATGTATACAGATGTCGAATCATTTTTTACAATATGGTTTCTGTTGACGTAAGAAAGAAACCACTCGAGAGCAGCAAATCTACCTTAGTAAATATCTGAAATGATACTCAAAGTTTCACATACCAGGTTGTTCAATAAGTTTTGTCGTTCGATAAGAGAGGGCCCAATTTTTTTTTGTTTTGTTGGTACACTCTTCATATGAACGTATGTGAAGTTTCATCTCAATCTATCAATTCATTTTTGTTTACAAGCCATTTAGTGTGACCGTGTCACAGCAATGGAAAAAGTTGAATATCGTGCAGTGATAAAATTCTTATTTTTGGAAGGTTTAGCTTCAAAAGAAATTCACGAACGTAGAAGTTGGCCCCGCCCTGTATTTTCCCGCCCCCTGAATTTGTCATTTTCCTCCAACGCAGGGTTGCTGGGCCATCTTCGTCGTCAGTGACGTGTGTGGTTCACATGTTAGGCAACCTACCAAAAGTACTGACGGTGAATATGACCCAGCAACCTTGCGTTGCAGGAAAAGGTCAATTACAGGGGGCGTGAAAATACAGGGCGGGGCCAACTTCTAACTCATGTAGCGGCATTGTGGGTCGTTTTTGACACTTCAAAATGCGTATGCGTTGTAATCTGGGCCATACCATTCTATTTCCGTAGTTATCTCAATCACGTTTACGAGCGTGTATGCTGCCTTTAAAAGTGGTCGTACAAGCCTTGAAGACGATCCACGTGAAGGACGTCCAAAAAGCGCATCAACACCAGAAATCATAGCCAAAATACAGGATATGGTTTTGGAAGATCGTCGATTGACTGAGAGAGATTTAGTAGAGGCTCTACACATCTCATTAGGCAGTGTGAGCCATATTTTAAATGAAATTTTGGGTTTTAGAAAGCTGTGTGCACAACGGGTGCCGCATTCGCTAACAATGGTACAAAAACACATTCAAATGCGACTTTCTCAGCAACATTTGGAGCGTTTTAAAAAGGATAAAGTGGATTTTAGGCGTCGATTCATCACTATGGATGAGACTTTGATTTTTTTTTGGAGTTTTTTCTTAAGTGTATTAATGTTCAGGGAGACTATACTGAATAATAAAGTGTATTTAGAACCATGAAATTGTGTTTTTCTTATCGAACGACAAAACTTATTGAACAACCTAGTAAGAAATTCGCTTCTACAGAACCACAATTACGAAAAACGAAGCTGAGCTGTATGTTGTTAAGTTTAACAGGATGAAAATAATCAAAGGATGTGAATCGCAAAACGCTTCGGCTTCGGCAGAGCAGGAACGAGCATTATCCATGCGACTTACAACACTCCGCAGCGGAAGACCCTTGCAGCCACTCCTTTACCGATGTTCACCAGACTTTACCCGCACAACAGGTGGAATAATCTGCTAAGCTGTTTTTCTGAATGGAAACGCCCGTTTACAAAATTACCTTTTTCGCGACTCCAAACATTGCCTCGATGTCTTCGACGCTACCAAGACTGCCCGTGACCGATCCCTCCTCAGAAATGTCTGAGAGGATGCGATTTGCAATTTCTTCTTCGATCTCGCGGTGCTCACCACGAATCATTCGAAGAGGCACCTTAAAGAACATTTTCATTCCTTGATATCGGAAGAAAAAAATAGGTATTCTTTTCGAGTTCACACTCCGATGTCTGCTTAAAAATGTCGCAAACGCGTCACTAAAATATGCCAAGAGGTCGCAGAGATTCGCAGACTTCATCTATCCTACTCCCTCAGTTGAGGCGAGAGAGAACAAATGATCTATTCGGGAGTTCATCCACGTCCTGAGCCTATACTTTTTTGAAAACTAGGCTTGCGGACGAGTCATTTGTAGCAATCCTTGTTAGGTATTTCAGTTGCTCACTTCGGACTCCCTCAAATGACTTCCCCTTGTAGGAGGGTTTGATCCAGTATATATCGATTTTGCTTGCGCATTATGTCGTCATACACCTACCCCGTGTTTGTTACGTTTACATTTTACTCTAACTACATATAAGAATAGGAAAAGGCCAATGAAAAATATAACTGAAAGAACCCCCACATAAGGCATGCTAGGATCCTCAACATCCTGCTCTCTGGTCCTCTTCATCTCCTTCTTTGACGGTGTTTCCCCTTTGGGTTGAGGTACGAGTTTTCGCTTCTCCTGCACGTTGCAGTCAGGAGGTGGTCGCGTCTGTTCTTCTGAAACGAGTCACACCTCTTTTTGCTTATTGTTAACTAAAAAACAATCTATGAGATGAGAAGAGTGAACAAGTCTCACGTCTTTGTTGAGGATGAATCGGTCTGCCAAATTGATCAATCGGAACTGGACCGAACTGCTTTGGCTGTAACACAAATAAGAGAGATCGCTAAGCAGTAAAACAGTACACCACATCTTGAAAAAAAAAGTTAAATAAAGTAGCTTTGTATTAAAGGCATCGTACGCGCAGAAAACCGTATATTATTTTTCATGTTTTTGTGTAGCTTGTCCTCTCTAGTGAACGAAAATGTCGAAGGGGCCCATGAAAAACCTTCATTTGTAAAGAAAAGTCAATCGGAACACATTGTGAACACGAATTTGAGTTTCGCGCCAAAATCTTTTTTGAGGTTTTTCTGCTTCTGGAGGGCTCGTCACTGTCATTTTCGGAGTTTTTCTGCATGTGGAGTTCGTGCAGTAACTATTTTTCATGTTGTCTTACGGTTTCACCAACATTCTAAGAAAAAGTGCTAGATGACTGGTGAGAATTGGTAGCGGATCTTCATCTTTGACGCCTTCCAACCTCATTGCCCAACGTTTTTGACGCGCCAAAAATTACCAGTGTGGTCTACCGGGCTCAATCATGAAATTGAGCCTGAAAAATGAAAATTGATTTTCAGCGCAAACGATTCCTTTAAGTTCAACGCTACAAAATTTTAGTAGGATTGATGATTTTCTACTAGGGTTTCCTCTGTATTGAATATTCTCGAAGCACAAAGGACTGCATGCAAAAGTTTCGGAACATCCTGCTCCGTAGAGCTCAGTTACTTTGCGCACGTCTCTGTCAGAATAATGCGAGTACTGGGGGATTCTGAAGGTTTCATCAACCATCGTGCTCTATATGACACTCGGCTCTGAAGTTGAGTGTGAAATGCATTTGAAAGATTCATTTAAAAGATTGATTTTCAAACCGATACTTTGGCTCGCTGGTGCAGAGTCGCTTCAGAATGTTTTGTTTAGTCAATAAATATTGTGCGTATGATCTACGCTGTGTCCACAGTAGTGCACTGCAAGTGGCGACAGCCGTCGGGCACGAGGAAGACGTCGTGAATCGCAGCCGCGCGCAGTTCATTGAAAAGGCAAGAAACTTTTAAATGAGAACACGTCACCTCAGGGGTGATTTCTATTTTTATAGCTCAACCGCCGTGTGTCGCAACCCTGGCAAGCCCGAAATCTCAATACGCTCAAATAAGCGAGAAAAGGCTAGTAAAGAGTCGACCGCGCCCCAATAACAAAGCACATGCGCAACGCCCACCGACAGTTTTCGATCTCACTAGGAAACCTAGCTAGTTTAGTATGGGCTTTCGAAAACCTCTAAAGGTTTTCTGGGCGACTCGGATGCGCTCTTTACAAATCCTCCAGTGGATTATGCAACGAATCTCAAGTTAAAAAGTTATGACTGGTTAAATGCACTACTATTTTATATCGCTCCACATCATATGTAACGGGTGGAGCAACAGGCAGAGAGAGATTGGGTTCAAAGGATGAGGGGTTGGATTCCTGTCGCTGTCAAGGTGGCTGTGTTTTTTGCAAAACTGAATATATAAATGTTTCTAAGGATTTTTGGGAAACATCGAGGCGGGTCTATATTTCTGGCCAGACAGCTAGCAGCACATTATGATCACTACTCAATGATCTTTCGGCTCATGCCAGAACTAGGATACCTTCCGATCGTTATGGCTTTTTCTCCGGCAAAGCTTGTTTCCATTCTGCTCGCGGAATTTGGAAGGGGAGTTTGTACAGCCCATCAAAACCAGGGCTAACAGAGTCGAAAAAAAGAGCGGAAAAGCTCGCACAGCTTCTCCACGACTGCGTCACGGGTGATTTATCAAAATCATAGAATTGCATATCACAGCCATATAAAAGACCTGTAGAGAAAAATGGTAGTATCACAGCTATTTCGAGCAGTTTTGGGCGAATCCGGGTGTAAATCGAGCAATACAAGTTTTTTTCAGACCGCAGTACAAATGAACCTGCCTTGGTTCAATTCCGAGAAAAAACTTTTCCTTCGTTTTTTTGTACATGTGCTTTCAAATAAGAATCTGAAGAAAGGGAGTTAATTTTTTTCGCATTTTGAGCTCAAAGTGTTTTCCTGTCTTCCTGAATACGAAAGTATAGCCCGTTGAGGTGTTTCGACTTTTTTTGAGAGGTTTTATGAGGGTTTGAATATGCAATGTTTCGGCAACCACTCTCAACGCGATAACTGCACATTCGTTCGTATTTGGCGCCGCACAAAATCCGCCCCATTCTGAGAGTTTTGGCAGCGAAATGTCTGCTGGCCGCGTAAGAGCCGCGAAATAGCCGAGAAAAATATTGCTCTCCAGGTTTCCAGAGGCATTCCACAGATGACGCATTCCAGAGGCATGATTCAGATGTCAATACCTCCGTCGGTTCGATTACCCTAGGCTGAGGTTATTGAACCTCGCCCAGCCTCTGGAGGCCTGGCGGCGGCTGCATTTTGGTACCTTCCGGTTACTTCTCGTTATTTCGCGTTCAATTCCCCGCTATTTCCCGGTTTCGTGAAAAGCCGAGAAATAGCCCACCAGGAGCCGCTGCGGGGCCAAGTGGGCTATTTCTCGGCTATTTCTGGGCCAAAACTCTCACAGCAGTCCGCCACAAAAATTTGCAAAAACCTGAGTGTTGAGTGGCCGTGGCGAAGACATTTCTGCTCCTGTAAATCGATTAGCAAGAATATTAAACGGAAACTAGTAATATTCTCGTCAGCTGCCTGCAGCCGTGGGGAGGCTCGTCCGAAAAATTGCTTTGCAGCGGCCGCTCGACACTCACACCGAGCCGACCGCAACGGTGGACAGTGCTTAGATTTTTTCGCTGCTCTTCGTTCAACTAAACCAATGTCTTTCCCTTTCCACTAATCAAGAGCTTATAACTATGCGTATTACAGACCAAACACAAGAATGCATTTGAACAAAATAATAACATTACTTGCTGTCGTAAAAAGCATAACTATGCATATAGTCATAGAAAAAACGAAACCTGTCGCAGTTGTTCCGGTGGCTCAATCACGCGTTCAAGCTGATCACGCGGAAGACGTTGGTCTAGATCAAGAGGTCTTCCGAAAGAGTCGTGTGGAATTCGAGCCAAATCTTCTTGACGGAATAGTCTTCCTAAATTCGTTCCAGCTTACTCGACTGAGGTGATTACTCAACGCGGGTTAGTGGCCCTTGAACGTAACGTTAGAAATGGCGCCGTTTCAAACTGGAGCAATCCTTATCGGACCATACGAGAAAGAAAAACATAACCTTCCCAACGAGGAAGGTTTTTGACTGCACGGTGTTACGCCACCTCAATAGGCGCCTTTTCTAACGCTAGTAACTCAAAACACCCGCTGCTAAACAATTTCAAACCACGGCAACATTTAGCTAATGGAAATGAATCGGTAAAATCACTATATGTGGCTATTGCAAGTATCGAAGAGATAAATAGTAGGTAAAAATACAACAAAATTAATGGACAAAACTTGAAAACCTTCAGTACCGAACTTAAAAGAAGGCTCACATACACTTAAATCAGGGCTTCTCTCAAAATAGGAAAAAAGAAATTGAAAAAAAAAATCCAAGATCAACACTGATTACCTGGGTAACGCGGGTTCATATGTGGGTCTACAACGACGCTCCGAAAATCCTCACACAAGAAATCATCAGAAGAAGGACGTACCGTATTGGTCAAGTGGGATTTTCTGGGCAGGAGCAGGTCGTCCGTTTTTGTCGACGGGCCCGGGTCGGCCCTGTCTTCGTGGATCGATGTGTCGAGGATCTCGAGGGTCGATGAATTGTTGATTTCGTGGACCTCTCGGGTCGAAAGGCGGTGGAGCACTCGGGTCGAAGGGAGGAGCAGACGGGTCAAACTGCTGAAAAAATGCTTAACATCTGCTTTTAGATTTTTTTGGCCAGAACATCGTCACCTTCAGGTCAGCAAACTCTCGACGCCTTCGCGGTAATTGTTCAACCGGAGGAGGTGGACGCTCTTTGATGCGCAGATAGTCGTAGATCTCCAGAGAACGCGCACTTTCGGCTGATGGAGGCTTCTGCGGCTCCGCTGTTGCCAACGATGGTGCCTGAAAGAAATAAGGTTATGGATAGATATTTTGAGTTGGCGATTTCTCCTGTCGTTTTCTCCTTAGCACAATGTTCTTCGATTTGTGAATTATGACAGGAAGACAGGAAAAAAGTTTGATTTACGTTTTTTCGCCGTTTTTGATGAAAATCAAGGCAGGTGTTGCAGTAGTCTCAGAGAAAAAGCCGCTCAACGCTCAGCTGAAAAGCCGGCTTCGTCAGCGGGATAGTGGCGGTTAGTCTTGGGACCGAATCGAATAAATATTCGAAAAATATTCGAATAATTCGAATATTCGAGTATTCGAATATTCGATTCATTCGGGAATTTCGATTTTGGGGTTTTTTCGAATATTCGATTTATTCGGGAATTTAAATTTAGGATTTATTCGAATATTCGATTTATTCGAGAATTGAAATTCTGGATTTATTCGAATATTCAATTTATTCGGAAATTTAAATTTTGGATTTATTCAAATATTCGATTTATTCGAGAATTGAAATTTTTACTTTATTCGAATATTCGATTTATTCGGAAATTTAAATTATGGATTTATTCGAATATTCGACTTAATCGGGAAATAAAATTTTGAATTTATTCGAATATTCGATTCATTCGGGAATACAAATTCTGGGATTAATTTGATTACCCGGAAAAATTCAGTGCCCCACATTCGAATTAGACAAAACCTACTTCGTTTACCTTTGAAATGGAAACCCTTCGAAGTATCTTTCTGCAAGTTGGGCTATCCATTTTTGTGTGTACGATTTCCGCTGTTCGTTCTTGTACGTAGGTTTCCTGTTGCGAGCTGTACACAAGCACCAGCGCCTATGGGGTCGATTGGAGTGCCGCCGCCGGAAGGTACGGCAGCATGCAATGGAGGAGTTTCGATCATGCGGCGCCGCAGGATCGAATCCCTCCACTGCATGCTGCCATGCCTTTCAGCGGCGGGACTCTATCCAGGCCCTATCGATCAGAGGTGGTGCTATCCGAAGCCGCCGCAACAGGCCGGACTGCTAGCCGTCGCCCATCGACGCCGGGCCGCCTCCGCTAAACCAATAGTGTGTTCTCCTGCTCCCATTATTTAAGGCCATCGACGCCGTAATGGTGGAAAGAGGGTATAGTTGTACAATTTCGAAAAAAATGTCGAACGAACGAAAATCGAAATTTTTTAGTTCGAAATATTTTCGAACGAACGAAATGTGAAAAAATTTCGTCCGACCAAATCTCGAACGAACGGAATCTGAAAAAATTTCGTTCGACGAATTTTCGAACGAACGAAAAAAATTTCGAAAAATCTTTCGAAAATTTTTGAAAATTTCGTTCGTGTACAACTATAGTATCCACCAAAGTGTGGCTGCCCCCTGTCCCCCATTGTGGCAGCTAGTACTTAAGCCAATCTCCGGTTTTCATGTGGGGGCAATCTAGGGTGCTGAACACCAATATGCGGTCCACGCGCCGGGATCCTGGGGATTACTGTTGGTTACGGTAGGCGCCATGACAGTTGGGGAGAAAAACCTACCTTCATACAGTGCGGTCGGCTGCCAAGGGACAAAAGGCGGGCGGCGGCCGCCGCCGTTTTTGTGCGGCGCCCAATTCAGTAGTAGTTTTACGCTGAAAACAGCTTTCTTGATCATTTATATTTTCAGATCCTCCTTTAGACAAACATACAATCCCACTGAAGAAATCTGGAGAAATTTCGATGAGTTTGATTTTTTTTCCGTAAATTGAGATCAGGGAACTATGATTTTCCTTGAGCTCATAAGTGTCTACAAGAACTCAATGATAACTGAAAAAATGGGACCCAAACATAGCTCATCGTGCTCAAAAGTCATATCCTTAGATTATCCCGGCCCCAAATCGGTTCTTACTGCGAAACAGAAGCGGATAGCTCACATACAGAATGCTTATGGTTAAAGTCTCATAGGAACTCATAAATAAAGTCTCGGACGCGAGTGCGAAAAAATTCGATTTTGGCGTCGAAGGAATTCTGAGCTGTGGGTCTGATCTGGGCTCTTAATTGACAGATGGGCTGTCATTAGAACGTAATCTACAAAATTTGTGCTCGCTCACAAATATACCAAAACAGTATTCAGATACATAGAAAAAACTCATGCGCCAAATTTTGTGCGAAATGCGGTTGACGGAGGGTAGTTGTGCGCAAAAAATGACACCCGTTAAGACTGAAATCGAGATTTCAAAAAGTGCGAATTCGTCGATTCTACAAAGATCCTTCTTACGCCAGTGCGAAGATAGGAATAAGTAGGATGTGGCAAATATCATGACTTCTCTGAATATGTCCCAGATTCTTTCCCTTGGCAAAGATATGCCCCCGTCCTGCTAATTGCTAACTTCGCACCTCCATTCCGGCGCGTTCGGTCACGAAAGCGGCTCAGCAACAGCACAGGACTCAACCCATATATCTGTCCAGTCTAGAAATGATGTCTATTACCTTGAATACAATTTTGGAATAACGTTTAGCGATACATGCGTTTGCTTCACCCCATATTGATCGATTTTTCTGGAGACCGCTAAGTGATGTTCCAGTAATGTTTTCAAGGCGCTAAAAGGGCAATATGCACAAGACTTATGACCGAACGGAAGAATTGTTTGAAAAAGTCGAATTATTCATTCGAATAACATTAGAAGAAATCGAGTATTCGAGTATTCTAATATCCGATTCATTCGGACACTGACTTCTTTGTAATTTTTGGAATATCTGATTCTTTCCGAAACTCTGACTGGTGTTTCTTTTCGAAAATTCGATTCACTCGGGGGAATAAAATGACAGTTTTTCCTCGAATATTCGAGTTAGTCGCTAATTTCTTGTGTTGTTTTTTCGAATATTTCATTTATTCCGGGAATCAGATTATTAGATTTTTCGAATGTTCTTTTCATTCCGGAATACAAATTATTCGGTTTATCGGACATTCGGTTCATTCAGAAATTTGAAATATTCAATTTTTTGAACACTCGCCTGATTTCTGGTCACGAAATTCGAATACTCAACCACTGAGAAAATGTCCAAAAATATCAATGAATTGTTCGGAGAATGAATTGTTCAATGAATCTAAAATTCGAATATACATTCGAAAATTTTTGTTAATTTTTCAAAGAATATTCGACCGAATGTTGGATAGGTTTTTCGAATTTATCCATTAATTTGAAATTTTTGAAATTGCGTTATCCAAAAAGTTCGTTTATTCGGAAACTTGAGAGTTGGCTTGTTCGAATCCATTCATCCATTCGGTAATTATGAGAAGGCTATATTCGAAAAATTCATTTAATCAATGTTTTTCAGAAGGGGTTATACGCAATATTCCTTCATTCGGGGTGTTCTCAAACTACGAAATTAAAATTAATCACTAATTCGAAGGCTAACGATGATAGCTCATGTCTGTTAGACGTGCTAAACAAGAGTGCTATACCATTCGGTACTGAGCCTGCTTTATTTAGAATTACAATAGTTATGTCATGTTAAAGGCACAGGACACCCAGGAAATTAATTTTAAGATTTCATGTTTATCTTAGAGAGAGTCACACGCTGATCACAGTGGTATCTCTAAAATCGTTCAAAACCCCCTTTCAACAGAGTTATGGCTCTTCAAAGATGCCTAGATTTTGAGGGTAAAAAATTGGTGGACGAGTTGTCTCAAGCCTGTATTTCTCTTCACTCGCAATCCTCGCGTGAGAGAAAGCCAGGATAAGGAGACAGTCCGGTAATGGACTGAAGAACGACGACTTGTTGGAATTCATCCATCCATCGAGCCGCTAACAAGTTCGAAAATCTGTTAGGGGGTCAGGCCTGTGGTGGTGAGCCAAGGGGGTCGGGCCTGTGGTGGTCGCTTATATCTTGCTTATCTGGAAGAATTGAGATCTCGCATTTGGCACGTGTTATACAGGAGGTGTCTTCTACTCATTCACATGAAAATCTCAAAATTGTACTGTGCCTTTAAAACATAACACATGACTCAAACTTCAGCATTGTTGATATTTGAGACGTATTAGATCTCCTATTTTCAACTTTGTATCAGTTGTGCCTTCTAGAAAAGAAAACAGCAACAAGACCCATGGATGGGTTGAGTCCTGTGCTGTTGCTGAGCTGCTTTCGTGACCTGACGCGCCGGAATGGAGGTGCGAAGTCAGCAATTAGCAGGACGGGGGCATATCTTTGCCAAGGGAAAGAATCTGGGACATATTCAGAGAAGTCATGATATTTGCCACATCCTACTTATTCCTATCTTCGCACTGGCGTAAGAAGAATCTTTGTAGAATCGACGAATTCGCACTTTTTGAAATCTCGATTTCAGTCTTAACGGGTGTCATTTTTTGCGCACAACTACCCTCCGTCAACCGCATTTCGCACAAAATTTGGCGCATGAGTTTTTTCTATGTATCTGATATACTGTTTTGGTATATTTGTGAGCGAGCACAAATTTTGTAGGTTTCGTTCTAATGACAGCCCATCTGTCAATTAAGAGCCCAGATCAGACCCACAGCTCAGAATTCCTTCGACGCCAAAATCGAATTTCTTCGCACTCGCGTCCGAGACTTTATTTATGAGTTCCCATGAGACTTTAACCATAAGCATTCTGTATGTGAGCTATCCGCTTCTGTTTCGCAGTAAGAACCGATTTGGGGCCGGGATAATCTAAGGATATGACTTTTGAGCACGATGAGCTATGTTTGGGTCCCATTATTTCAGTTATCATTGAGTTATTTCTGACTACAAATTGAAATTCTATAGTAACCTTTCTCCTGTTCTGAAGGTATTAAGCGCGTTCGTGTAGCTAGCACACAGAGAGTTTGACGCTGTTGCAATTACTGAACTTTCTACATGATTATTTTCGCAAATTTGAAATTGAATAGATTTCAGTGAAAATTTCTCCATTGATCCCAGGAATATTCACTTGCTCTAGACCGACCACTCGCCGAAGAATCATGACCGTTTTCTTTAAATAAATCCACATAATGTTCGTCATGAAAAATACGTCGCAAAAGTGAGCGCGGATCGGTTTTTGAAAAACTATTTCTACACTTTATCTTCCAAAATTCAGATATATACTATGTTATAGGATAGGAATGTGAGCTCTTCTTCAAAAGACATGAGTATCATCACAACGTTGTTTATCCGAGTTTTTGAACAGGTGTTGGAAATCCAGAGAAAAAAATTATGAAATCCCGATTTTTAGAAAAAAAAGGTTTTCTCTGTTTTGTGTTTCCGTTACTTCACTAGTGTCCTTTTGTGTTCACATGAGCTTTTTCATATTTTACTCCCTCTGTAAATCGTGTTGGTGTTAGTTATGATGTCGAAGATTTCATAAACTATCGAGACGTTCTGGGGAACAATGTTAGGTCAAAATTATTTCTGGTTTAAGTGACCCGATAAAGAATAATGGACATTCCAGCAACGTACTATTCTGAGCACTACAGGAAAATATTTGAAAACAAGACAATACGTTTGTATGGAAGTTTTAGCAGATTTCTGATTCTCTAAAAATCTCCGGAAATTTCGATTTTTTTTTTCAAAAATTCCTGATCGGCAAGAAGTTTCTTCAGGAAATTCGTGGATACGTGCTTACAGCGTCAGAATCACTACAATAACTCTTGAATCAGTGTACACCAGCAAAAAAGCCAAAAATGAAATCAGTCGGTTGCCGTATTGCAGTAGTATAATGCCGCCCGCCGCCGCCTTTTGTCCCTTGGCAGCCGACCGCACTGTAATTCGAAAATCGACGAATCGGCATAGAATTCGCATTCAGCACCCCGAATTACCTCCGCATACAAATTTTGAGTCGAATCCGAGACTTTGACCAAACTATGTACCGCATACCCATCGTAATCTACCGCAAGCTGTCAAAAATCGACAAACTGCATCAGATTCGCGTTGAGCACTCCAAATAACCATCAAAGAAACGACTTTCCGGAAAGCGTCAAAAGTCGCGTTTTGCCTTAAAATTTTCCTCCCGATGAGAAGCTTAGAACGAACTTAGTCGAAAATTGACTAATAGACCTCCCATTCGTGATCAGCAACCCCAAATAACCCCCCTCCCCACCACCCACCACTACCTTCAGGAGAATCTTTAGTCGAATCTGGAATATTTTCTTTGACGCTTTCTGAACCCCTAATTGATCTAGGTAAGCGTTCAACCGAAAATTGGTACATATGTATATGTGGGAAACGGTATCACTTCGTGGAAACTCCGGGAAAATGCTTTCACCCAAGCTTTGTCCAGGGGGCTGTTTTAGGCACTGAACACGATTGACCGTTTGCGGATTCTCGAAAGATCACTATGCGTTTTCGGATGATACAATAGGTACGCGAAACAGGGTCAAATGCATATTAAATAAATTCAGAGTGACTATGCAGCTGTGAAGGGCATATTCGGGCCCTAACTTCAGAGTCGTTCTTGAGAAGTTCATTTTATCTGGGATGGCCAGTTTGGGTAACAGAAGTTTCCTTGTTAGTGTTCCGCGTCTTGAAGGTAGTTCACGTTAGAAACAGTCTCCTAGTTTCTTCGGAAATCGAGGTTCCCGGGCGATACTGGCCTTGGTTTCGAAATGTCGAATATTATTCGAATATTTGAATAGCATTCGACTATTCGAATAGTTTGGTCGACTTTTCGAATGTATTCATTTATTCGAGAAATTCGAAAAGGTCTTATTCGAATGTATTCTTTTATTCGGGATTTTTCAAAAGGCATTATTCGAATGTATTCATTTATTCGGGAATTTCGGAAACGCCTTATTCGAATGTATTCATTAATTCGGGATTTTTTAAAAGGCATGATTCGAATGTATTCATTTATTCGAGAATTTTGAAAACGCCTTATTCGAATGTATTCATTCATTCGGGATTTTTTCAAAAGGCATTATTCGAATGTATTCATTTATTCTGAATTTTCGAAAAGACCGTATTCGAATTATTGATTCATTCGAAAACACGGGTCGAATGCCCATGTATAGTGGCGGTCGAGGGTGAGCAGCTGCAGGATACCCGAACGACTCGTCGCTCTTCAGATAAGCCTCTGAATCTGGAAGACCCGGGCGACTGACACCTCTCAATTTTATGGGGTGAGCACACCGACACGCGGCGCGGCAAGTGCGCCGAGCACCATCTGGGGCCGCCAGCGGTTCTGTGTGGCCTTTAGCAACTGGGCAGGGCAAGTACGTCAAACCTGGGCAACTGAACCCACAACGATGCCAACATCTGACAAGGAAGGCTTGTTACCTTCCGGTGGAAATTTGGAAAATCATGTTGTCGTTGCTGTACAGTGCGTTTCATCACTATAAAGGCACCCTATTTTCTTGGTATAACTAAACCGATAGATAGCTGCGGGCACCCTTTTGCACATTTGGCGATTTGTTTTCTTCCGTATAAACTAGTCCACAACAAATTCCCCGCAAGATTTATTTTTAGCCATTTTTCAAAAGTTTTCTCTTTTTTCATTGTTTCAAAACTATAAAGGCGCTTGTCTAAACGATTGTACAAGTGCGAATAAGTGACCCTTCATTGCAAATCAAAGTGTATCGGGATCTCCCCCGTGAAATTTAGCTTCGAAAACTAGGTTACGCATGGAATTGCACAGCTTCCATATCAGCGTTAGCGTGCTTCCCTTTCATAAGTCAAGATTTGCACCTTAGAGCTCATAAACGCTCCTGTAGTGTCTCTGGCCTGGATGAATCTCTCTGAATAACACACCTCGGATAGCTTTAATGGAAATAATGTCCAGAATAAGTGCCAGCTAGCCAAGAAATCGAATATTACGGTCTTGGATTTAAGCGAAACGAGCGAGGCTCTCATGAACAGCAAGATTATCATCCACTCCCAGCTTCGATGACGACACAAGTGAGGACCGAAATCCTTTTTTTGGATATTCCGAGACCGTAGGCAACCAATCAGCCTAACTGAATGGCTTTTAAGACGATACCGTAGAGCCGACTGGGTCTATACATTGGATCCGACTCATTTCGGAAAACTGCAAAAACTGTTTTTCTCTTCACCTTTAACCTAATGATTGAGGGAAAGATTGTTTTCCAGTCGGAACTCATAATAAGATTCAAGCGAGGACAAGTTTGTCGTCGACTTTATATTGAGTGTTCGTAAAAAAGGATTATTTGAAATGATTCGGATATCCGAAAAAAATTCGGATAAATTAGATTTTCTTGTCACGGAATCTCCTAGCTACTTAGAAGTTGAGATCATTCTGCCTTTCTAATCCAGATACATCTAAACGTACGCCTTTCAGCTCAGGGTAAAGCAGACAAGTGAAACCGTCATTGAGCATGTATACAAAATTTGACCACGGGACAAGAACGGCATCTTCTTCAAATGACGCCGGGAATAGGGGAAGCTATAGGAGTCGTCTACATCATCACTAATTTAATCAAAGTAGACACCACGGAGGTGATAAAGTGTATGGTAATGACCCAGGTGAGAGCAGGTTCTAGGATGACGTCTTCACCATTTTACCTGCCAAGAGCCTTCTTAATAGTGGGCACCTGAGCCGCCTTTTTATGTCCGTCTGACAGCGCAGGCCCTCTTCTAGTATCTCTGGCAATGTTTTCGATTTGTTTGATTCACCTTCAGATAGTCGCCTTGGGAAAATACGACTAGAGGCGACTCTGACGAAATTATTAAAAACTATTTCCTGAGTGCCTTTATAGTTTTGAAACAGCGTAAAATCAAAAAAGCTTCAAAAAATCTTTATACTAGAAACTAGAAGGAATGTTATGATTATGGCAGAGTAGGTGTACGGAGAGTACTCGAATACTAGACCAGGTTTTTCTCCTTACGAATTGTGAATTTGGGAATTTGAAGAAATAGGGTGCCCTTAAAGTTTTGAAACGCACTGTAAATCTGTGAAAGTATTTAAATGACCCGTGCTTGAAATCGGATAAATAGCTGCGGGGATTCCGAAAACGACAATTTCATTGCTTCAAAAAACGGTAAGAGTAAAAAAACCCATCAAGGAATTTTCAGTGCGTTGAGAAAAAATTTCGGATTCGGCTCAAAACTTTCAATTGGGGGTTATTTAGGGCGCTGAACCCGAATCTGGGATTTATTCCTTGCCAGACATAGGGTTACTGTAGGTTTCTTTAGGCATAATGCCTTTTAACAGGCGTAACTTACCTTGAAATTTTGGAAATCGAAAAATGAACCTCAAATTCGTGTTCAGCGTTCCAAATAACACCCACAGTGAAATTTCGAGTCAAATCTGAGACTTTGACCGAGCTACCGTATACCCACCGTAATCTACCTTATTCTATCGAAAATCGATAAACGGGTAGCAGATTCGTGTAAGGCAGCCCGAATAGCCCTTATGTACAAGTTTTGGGACTATCCTAAACGGGGTGGGGCACTCAAGGAAAAATCAGAAATGAAATGAACCACCCATCTATTACGCTATCGATCGAATTATTTCTATAGAATTTCATCAACAACAATGATTGATAGCAGGATCAAGCATCTTTTATCAGGTTTTCCCTTCATTTCTATGAGGTGGTTCATTTCATTTCTGACATTTACTCGAGTGCCCCCCCCGTTTAGGATAGTCCCCAAGTTTTGAGGCGATTTGATCGTAGTATTCTCGAAATCGTCAAAAGTCGCGTTTGGGCAGAAAATTTCCCCCCATTTTGAAGCTTCGGACGAAACCAGATGGAATTTTTCTAATATTGACCATATGGGCCACAGATTCGTAATCAGTACCCAAAACGAACCCAAGAAACAAGTTTTAAGCTCAATCCGAAACAGTTTTTCGAACGCCCTGGAAACTGTTACTCGTGTACCCCTTTCCTACTGGCAGAGCTATGGGAATGCCTACCTTTTTTTTCTTCGACCAGCTATTTCCCGGCGTTTCTAGACTATTACGCGGAAAGTAGGCACATCGTGGCTATTTCCCGGCCGAAACTCTCAGAGTGTGGACAATACTTCGGCGACTCGAAAAATTCTGGAATAATCGAGTAGCCGAATCTCTCAATTTCCCGGACAATCGATTGATCAATGTTCCAAACAACTTAATTCTCCGAAATTTCTAACAATCAGGAATGTTTAAGCAGACGATGAAAAATTAAAGAAATGGACACAATTGAAATATACGGGCATCGGTAGATATTTCTACTTCGGGTTGCAGGAAAAAAGCGCATCTGAGTATGAGAATTCGCTCGCTCTACTTACCAAAACAGCCTCCAATAGCTGCTCGGAAGGTGTCTGCTGGACAAAAACCCGTCGCTCCTGAAATTAAACAACGAATCATCGATTTATTGACTGAGCTTCTCAAAACTAGTCATCATGCTAGAGAAACTCTAACTGTGATACTACAGTCAATAGAAAGCAGCTGTGGAAATTGAAAATTTTTGCCAGATTACAAACTCGATCAATATTTGTTGGTGATTTGCTATGGAATGGGAGAAGAACATTAAACAATTACTCTTGACTCAAATTGAGGAAGTAATACGTTCTGTCGGGTGGAAAGGTGCCGACGGGAAACGCGAAGGCGAAAAAAAGAGGGATATCCAGTTCCGTCGCAGCCTGCCCTCCTCTCGTATATCCTGCATATGTTTGCACTCTTCTATTGAACATCAAACGTTCGTCAATCACCGCGCACCTCATAGTTTTACATGACGATTACTAATAGCGAGACATACATAGAAAAGGTAGACTTGAAGAATCGGTCTTCCGTTATGGGAACGGCAAAATGCGACCTCCATTCAGAATCGCAGAGGCCTTTGTGAATGTCTACTGGGAGAATTAAATGACCAGTTGAAGCCAGAGTACCTATCCTCCCAGACGTGGCTGGTGGCAATTCACCGACCCCGGAGGGACAAAGGCTTGGTTGGCTACAAAATTCACCTACATGAGTTTGTAAAGGCAAAATTGCGACCAGCAAACCGCCCTACCAGCCATTTGTGCTGATATTTGAACTCTCGAAGCGAATCCGCGGACAATGGGGCCGTCTTCAAATTGGGATCGGACAACCACGGATGCTCCAATGCCTCGTCGACCGTCATCCTCTCGCTGCAATGAAAGCGAATTGTTGAAAGAATCTCTTCAAATGATTGTACAGGTATGGTGAGCAATGATTTAATGCTGCATGTCAAAACATTCCGACTTTTTTTGACGGGAAACAGTACGTTTTCTGGCATTGCCTCAGTCAATGCGCGTCAAGTACAGTCGACACGGTTTATATTTATTTATTTTATACGTCGTTGCCGACGTGCTCAACAACAACGAAAACAATGGATAGAAACTCGGGAAAACACAAATGTCATGAAAACTCAGCGCAAAGAATCAACAGCGGGCGCAAGATCATTGCCTCATCATCAGATTTTCGGAGGACGACCCTAGTTAAAGTTTGGAGCGGTAATGGTCGAGAGGGGGTAGTAATAAAGAACTGATACAGTGCCAGAAGACTGAAAACATCAGTTTCTCATGTTCTAGAAAAGCAATTCATTCTAATCCGTATCCTGTTGTAAAGATTGTAGTAAACGAGGTATATTGATACTTTGCGTTCCTTAATGTGCGTTGGCGCAAACTCGGCGCACATATCCTCCACTTCGAAGTGAAATTTCTTTTTGTTTATCGCGTGCTTCTGCGCGCACGCTGCGCCTCCTTCTCTCCCGCGATTTCTCGCTGTCTCTCTCCTGGCTCCGCACATGCGCGCAAAGGAACATAGTAAATCTGGCTTTGAAATAGTAGATGCGTTGTACCGAGTTTGCGGCAACACACATTAAAGGCAGTATTCACGATGAATATCGCACTCGAGTTCGACCCAAAAATGGGATTGTTTTTTCGTGAGGTAACTAATACTAGTGAGGAAACAGCAAAGAAAAACGTTCAGAATAAGCTAAAATAACGGTTTTTAACGTTCAGGGCGTGGACGAGAATCATGGACCCTGCTGATTTCCGCAAGCGGGCGCTAATCGCGAAATCTGCGCGAATCGATCAGACTGGACGACGCAGAGTTGCTTGGCAATTTGCCATCGAAACGTGTGCGGCGTCACAAGCTCGTCCAAACGGGGGACGGACCGGGATAGGTAGGCGCACCAGGATAACTTTCAAAGCCGTTTTGTTGATTTCTGACCCGTTTTCGTTGCTTTCTTCGACCCTATCCTCTCCAGCATCTGCCAACTCACTGCCTTTAAGGAGCGCAAAGTATCAGTGCGATCCGCGTCGGCTTCAGCTCGCAGACTGGACAGTTTCGAGAACAATAAGGGGACATGCTTCTGGAGGAGGCCGTGCTGATATTAAGCTTTGACAAATAAGAATTTCAATCCTTGTACAGTACGCATTCAGAGCCAATATGATGCACTTTTTGCAGACCTTAACATGCGGCGCGCCATTGTTGGGGGGGGGGACCCAACACCCTTTCGGAGAAGTGGAGTCTCAAACGCTGAGTTTGTTGCACGAGCCCTGCAAGGAAATTTGGAGGCACGCGCGCTCATATGATTGCATTCTACAGCACGCGGTGCTGATGGGAGCACGTGCACCTACAATGCGTCGTTTCAATGCTAGTAGTTTCTAGTGGTCGCCGCGCATTGAATGCGGTCAGACCGTGAGCTAAGGCCTCGGTCATAGTTGGCCGGTCGACTGTAGCCAGCCCGGTCGATAATCATGAAATACACGGATAAGGAGGAGTGAAAAAACACCCAATGTGGCCGTCTCGACCGATTTGCACATGATATACATATGTTAAGAAATGAATGATACCACTGGTATCATTCCACATATTTCACGCATATCGACGGTCACGCTGGGTGTTTCTTCGATTTTCCGGGTCAGCCACGGCAGGTCACGATTGTTTTTTTGACGAACTATGACCGAGGCCTAAACTCTGGGGATTCTCTAATGAGCGTTCGATTTAGACTATCACCAGCAGCGGAGCGGTGAGCATCGGTGAAATATAACCGGTGGTAAGGATGTTCCAACTAAGAGGCGATCGCTCTTTGCTGCAATAATTGAAATCAGAAGCTCATTAGAAATGCCCCAGAGGTTACGTAAGGGAGAGTTTTGTAAGGTGATTATAGACTTCAAAACAAGTGGATCATTAACTGAAAAACGAATGGTCCAGTTTTCTATTTATAGCGAGTATGGTTTTATATTTGCAGGCTCATAGACAATTTTCAAACATTAGCCCCATACCATGCAACCACTTTTGTGTGAATTTTTCACTAACACAATTTTTAATTTCCCCTCTAATTTCCAAGCGAATGAATAATTAATAGAAGATAGTATTAATAAAGGAGTATGGGTTCAAATCGTTTCAATTCGTCAATAATATTTTCTAATACGAAAAACGCTGTTACGTTTCACTAGATGCACTCACCCAGGAATTTCCATTAGCAGATTCCTTACAAAATCGGCAGCCTCGGCGGTGAACGGTCTCCATTCTTCGCCTTTCGGTGAATAAGTACAGTTGCTCACGTTATTCAGTGTCTCTTTGTCATTGTCACCATGGAAAGGCGAAATTCCTGTGAGTCTGAAAGTCAAGGAATGTCTCAGTTTAATCCATAAGGTAGATTTCATACTGAACAAAGATCAATTCGGCGGAATACAATCTGCGCTGTCAAGAGCCTGAATCGAGTTTCATTCCCAGGCTAGAGAGACCATAAAAATTTTGCGGGCGCTTACAAGACGCAGGTTAGAGTTCCAACGCTCCACATGTCCGTCGCCAAGGTGAGCGGATATCCACGGACGATTTCAGGTGAGACAAATTCCGGCGAACCTGTAAAAGGGAATGGTCAATCATGGTGAAATATCACCGTTGGTAAGATCAGTTTGACATGAGTGGCCACTTCTCTTCTTACCCCGCCGGCTCGAAATGTCGGAGAAAGGTCATGGTCAGAATTTCGATAAGGTTTCAAAGGGGTCTGCAGAATTCCAGCGGCCGATGAGTGGCCGCCGGGCGTCAACCTTGACGTGGCGAGAAATATGTATATATTTCGGAGGCTCAAATCCATCCCTGTGAGCCATAAGGCATTTAGAAAACTTGTAACTGAACACTTGGAGAACGAGCGTGACGAGCGCTAATCCTTCGCGGAGCAATTTCCTTGTCTCTCCAACATTATGGGCTATACGTGTATCTGCTATGAATTCATTACACTACCTGATCGAAAACTGGTAGTTTTCCCCTGTTCCTGCTGTATGGTTTTTTACTGATTTCGTTTATGTTGTTCGTTGCATATAGGTCTGGTACACAGACTTATGTAAATAAATAAATAAATGAATACATAAATATTTGAACCACTATCGCCGCTGCGTCGGTTGCCGCTCGCTGCCAGTAACGCAGGGCCGTCGCGACGTCAAAACACTCTGCGGCCCCCTTCGTCGCCTTTCACGTCGCGTCGCCCATTGTAATCAATACTGTATCACCCAGCGCTGTTCGCCGTTGCGAGCAACGCCACGACCTCAAATCTGCAAACCCCGTTACAGAGAAGACGCCCGAGCGCGTGATCAATTATTGATTGCCGCAGCCTTAATGCTCAACCTCACGCGCCCGAACCCCTCCATTTTCGTACGCGTCGGACCTTCCTCCAGGGCATTGACGGTAACAACGTCGAATGAAGTATTCAACATCAGGCTGAAATAAAGCTCATACCTTGAATCTTCCCAGTTATTAGCCCACGCAGAAGTCGCCTAAAAAAACGAGTTCAACACCAGTATTAAACAATGTATCGAAGTGAGGTGGCACATTATCAGGCTTCCCAACCTGGACTGCCCGAAATCTGCCAATTTTAGCTTGTTGTCTTGCAGCAGAATCGTCTCTGGTCGAAGATCAAGGTGAGCTATTCTCATGTCATGCAGATGTTTGAGCGCAAGAAGCAGTTGCCTGCAAAACCGTCTCTGTAAGATAAAAAATTCACGGAAAGTGATCAGAATCCACTGCTATAATAGAACTTTTTTAGACATCTACGGACACATGGTACATAGTACTGAGGCGAAGTTGAATGTAAGTGGAGAAAATTTTAGATCTTTTGCTATTTTTTCGCTTTTTCAATACCGATGGCGGATCCATAATACAACAGGTTTTGAAAAAAAAATCCTAGGAATTTTCGGGGCCAGATGATGAAACAAGATGTTCGGTGGATCTTATACGTAAAGAGTAGCATGACAAAAAATTCTATTCTAATCTCCAGGCAGGAAGAAGCGATTTGTGGTCATTAGCCCTCAGTCAAGGAAAATGCAGATAGCTGTCCTCCAACATGTTATGACTTCACCTACCTCACGAATATCTGCACCATACGCTCGCGATCCTCCCCGACAGGCTCTCCGATGGAAACTCCAGGATGGGCGAAGGAATCCAATAGGGCTCCGGTGGCACTAAATGATTAAAGTCTCAGTACTACACATAAATGAATCTGGAAAAAATATAGTTTTTTTTGGTGAAGAAGAGTTTTCGGATTTTATACTACGAAGTTGCAGTGATAAATTAGAATGCGACCTCTGCGAACTTTTTGTCGACCCGTCCCACGCCTGAATACAGCAAATATGTAGATTTATTGTCTTTTTTTTGCTCTCAAAATGGTTGCTAACTACTTTGGCAGACCACTTTCTACCAGGGATTAGCAAAATCCCGATTACCGGTTCCAGATGATTTTTGGCCTTCCGATTTCCGATTTTCGAAAAAATCTTGAAAAAAGCAGGAAGAATCGGAAATATACACGAGATTAGAATTTTTCACACTTTTCCTTGCCAAATCCTTAGGGGGTTGATTTGGGCGCTAAATTCGAATACGAGGTCCATTTCTGCTTTTCCCAAAGCAAGGGTTAGTTGTATTTACATGAAAATTAATTATTAAAGAAGGATAAGCCTAAGTTTTTTTGATAGGCACAGTCACCAGGGCAGGGTTAAGGTATTCGCTGAACGTATTTCCGATTTCCAATGGTTTTTGGAGTTCTTATTTCCGAAACGTCGTATTTCAGTGACATTATTTTCCGGATTGGACTAGTTGTCCGATTCGATTAACATGTTCACGGTGGCTGTAACCGATAAAAAACGGGGCTAGTCAAAAATGAAAGAATATTTTAGGCAAAATAGTGTTAGTTAGGGTCCGAAGGAAGGGACGGAGCAACAGAAAGCAGAAAATGGCAAAAGACGGGCCCACAAAATATTTCGTCGTCACAACGAACAGTTCCTGTGAGAGTAAAGTGGTGGGGTGAGAATAAAGAACTCGGTGCCCTTCTGGTCCGTTTTTCTCAATTTCTCCGTCATTTTAGTTCTACTCGGGGGTCAATTAATCGATTCTGCGAATAATCTTAAAATTGAAGATTATCGTAAACACTGCCTTTAAAAACAAACAGAAAACGACAGAGCAAGCATTTGTAAAAATTTCGTCGAATGGGGGAGGGCGGACCCTCGTAATCAGCTGTCCTAACTTGTTCCTGTGCATTTTTTCTCTGAACTTAAATTTATTTCCTAGTTTGTGGTGGCGAGATCCACCTTTGCATTAAAAAAGCACAACGACATGTTTTACCGCCAATTCTACCTTAAAGGCAGCATACACGCTCGCAAAAGTTGTTGATATAACTACATTAGTGGGGTCGTACGGGCCCTAGAAGAGCCCTCAAGAAGTTGGAAGAGTCGAAAACGAGTGTAAATGACCGTATTTGAGCCTTATTGAGTCACAAAATCATCCTTTCCCCGCCCATCGATACGGGCTCCGCCCCTCAATACAAATGTTCAATGCTCGATTACGGTCATTTTGGCTGATTTTTTACGCTTCTAAGATCATAAGATTCCAGAAAGGGCCGTACGAGTACAGTAGCGTCGTTATCCCAACAAATTTGTCGCTAGCTCCGCTATTTCAGCCAAAGCAGTACAACTCGTTCACTTCTGGGCCAATATAGAGCGAACCGTTATATCTTCATATCAGTTGATTTTTTTTTCGGTTTTTTCGTTATCTCCGAATATCAACAGCTTCAGACCTTCGATTCATTCCATAAAATTGATATCATTTTTGAGCGTGTATGCTGCCTTTAATAAAGAAATACTCCCAAAATTTTCAGCTGCTCTTTAGTACTCCTGGATTTTTAGACGAATGAGGTGTATTATAAGACTGAGTACTGCCCACTGACTATGACTGGAGTCAGTTTCCAGTCGTCAGCTCATAAGAACGGTGAACGCACAATTTAAAACACAGGTCACCCTCATACCCTCACCCCAAGACCCCCGAAGACTGTCGAGTGCGAGGACGGCAACTTCTCCAAATGGGCCAGATACGAAGGATGGCCATTTTGCCACACTCACAACGGACACACAAAAACACCAGTTTGTAAAAAAACAAAAGGCCCGGAAGCATTTGAAGCTTGCGCAGTCTTGAAATCAATTCAACTTATGACGAATGACCGAGCCAGAGCTCCACCCTTCCGTTCTGAGCGATTCTGGGGGGTCATCAGCGCTAAATTCTTTCTAATAACTAGAAAACGACCCTGAGGTTGTATTTTGCCTTTAAATCCATGCGATTTATTCGCTTGGAAATTGTGTCAACTTTTGAATCCATAAGTTTTTTTTAACGGAACAATTCAACACCTTTTCACTCTTCTCCTTCTTCAAGTACATTACACTGGGCAACAAAGAGCTATTTATTCGTTTTAGGCGGCCCAACTGTTGAGCGCTTGTGCCAGCTGGAGGCCACGAAAGCCCATTCCGTGAAGAGAAGAGACAACATAGGCTCAAATCAGCTCTAAGAAAGAAAGACAAGTTATGCAAAAAGAACGACATGGAGAAATATCTGCGAAAGCCTAGGACAGAAAACTTTTGAGAGATGTGGGCTAGAAAGTTGCAAAAAAGTTATTTTTACGTCGTATAGAATGAGAATATGGCGTCTAGACTGAGGAAAAATTATTAGTTAGAGAATTCGATGCGAGAAATGATTCATAGGAATTCTGACAAGTTACAAAGAGAATAAGAACTCACAGCTCTGTTATGTACTCGTAGACCATAGTTAAGAATTAAATAAGAGGATTAAAAAAATAAGGCCTCAGGGCTGGCCACTATAACTCGTAGAGAACTGCAGACTTCTAATATCAGTAATCGATGGGTGATGGAATGAAGTAGGGAATAGTTACTCAGTAGTTTTCATCCTCCACCTGCTGCTGCCCATGGCCCAGAAGTGTAAGGACAGGCAGGTGGCAGAAGCAAAAGTGTACGTGTGAGCCAGGATAGGCCGTAAAAATTAGCCCGCGGCAGAGAAAACAGCTGGTGTTGTAACGAGGACATGCAAACTCCCATCCCTATGTAATGATTGCGAAGGGTTTGCGAACAGCCCACCTGAAAGCTTTACACAGAAGCATTCCGGGGCTACGACGCCACCGGAATGGCGCTGTTACTGTTGAAATTTTGATGGCAGGCCGGCAACGTCATGAGACATCATCTTCACTAAAACCCTCAAGTTGAATGTTTAAGTGCATATAAGAGTCGTGCTAAGGCCTACTGGATAATTCTCATGACAAGCGACGCGACTTAGTCGATATCGATATGGCTGATATGCACTGTCGGGTGCATAGCGTTTTTTCTCGAATTTCCCGCTTTCCACTGACTTGCCAGAGCAATTTTTAATCTGTCACGGAGCAACGACCAGATACCAAACTGACCGGAAGAAAACGAATGCGTTTTCCGACGAAAACGAAAATTGACAGAACCTGCCAGAACTGTTGTTTCACTGGAAATAGGGAAAACGCTACGCATTAATGTAATGTCGCTGTCGCGCGTCGCTGGAAGTGTGCACTAACAAGGGAAGCGTTTATGTCGGTAAATGCATCTGCAAAACGAGTTGTATTGTATCTCTTGGGCCTCCATAGTAAAACTGCGCAGTATCCCGTTCCAAGCTGTAGGTTCCAAGAAGTTTAAAGCTTAAAACGGTCATTTTTGTACTTTCTGTACCTTTCGAAACGAGCAGTAATCTTTCGAAAATCTGGAAGCAGACCTCTTAATCGTATTTAGCGCCCAAAATTGGACTTGTTCGAATTGTTGGTTGACCGTTTCTTCTAAAGATTTGGGGGTCCTAAAAGCGTACATTTTCAGTTGACTTAAAACTTCCTCTCGGGGGTTATTTGGCGTTTATCACGAATTTGAGGTTTATCTGTCGACTTCCAAAGTTTTCGACTGCATTCGTTCAAAGCCTCTGATCGGGGGAAAATTTGAGGGCAAAATAAGACCTTCAGCGATTTCCGGAACGCTGTGATAGAAATAGCTCAAAATAATTCTTTATGGGTCACTTGGAGTGCTGAGCAAGAATATGAAGTCCGTCTATCGATTTTCGACTGCTCACGGTAAATTACGGTGGGTATTCGGTAGTTCGGTCAACGTCCCAGAATTGACTAAAAATTTCTACGCTGAGTTTGAAAGGGGTGCTGAATACGAAATTACTGTCCATTTGTCCAATTTCGAAATGCTAAGTTAGGTTTGGCCCCCTAAATGGCATAGTACTGTGCTTCTCTGGGCCGAATTCCGGTCCGCAATTGCGTCTCAACACGCCTTGCGGCCGCACGCGCTCGAGTCAGTCGAGCTTCCATCGCCAAAGCCGACTTGATGTGGCTTTTTTATACAATTTTCTCCAATTTTCTTTAGTTTCCAGTTTCCAAAACCCACCTAGAGTCAGAAAAGCGCTGCAAACTATTTCGACTCGGGAGCGTGCGGCCGCAAAGCGTGTGGAGACGCAATTGCGAACCGGAATTTGGCCCAGAGAAGCACAGTGCCTATCGTAATTTACAGTAAACCTCAGAATTCCGACAAACAGAGCCCTGATTCGTTCTCAGCGCCCTAGATAACCCCTACATACAAATTTTCAGCCAAATCCGAAAAAAATCAAAACACCCCAGAAATATCTGATCCCTTACTTTTCCGTGAAGAAAAATGCACATAACTTTTTGACACCAGCAGTTCGGGGCAAAATATTTAATAGGGCTTGCCGGCGTGAAATTGTTGTCCACGACGGCAGATTAATCAACACATACATATGTAGGGACTGAAGTCAAGTCACAGGATTATATCAGGATTTTTCGTGAGCTTCTGGCTCATAGAGTCTCTCAACCAACAAGCCCTATTTGGAGCTATCGTATTGCTCAAGGCAGCAATTTTGACGTGGGAAATCGTACTTCCCGTGAACGGTTTGTATTTAAGCTGTGGCAGAAAGAAAATTGAGTTAAAGGCAGTGGTCGCGATAAAAGATGCTTGTCTTCTTTTCCTCTCTAAACCCTTTTCTGGGTTCAAAGAAGTGGGACCTATAAGAAAAATCGCGAGAAAACAGCTGTTTCAGGCCAAATTTGAAGCCTAAACTTTTTTGTCTTTTGATGGTGGACGAGCCCACTCCACATCATCGGCATCGATGACCTCTTATATCAAGAACATCAGCTGGCTTGAAATTGAGTTTCAATCAATGAACCTTCGGATTTATGTACACATCTAGTCAAAAACATTGACTGAAGTGCTTTCTTTCATTGTTCAACTGTTTTTATTAGGTAAATTTGCAGTTATTTCTCCCTCTGAATGTCGATGTTTTTTGACTGCTCGGCATGAGGCGGCGATCTTTTTTTGCTGCGCTGTGCACGTGTGCACGAACTGGGATCTTTGGGCCTTAGAAACTCTTACTCTAGCCCTTTTTTCACCGCACAACCCTCCAAGTTTTTCAGCTGTTTTCGATCTGAGCCGATTTTTGTAGTTTTTTAGATAACGTTTTTCATCGCGACCACTGCCTTTAACTCGGTAAGAAAGACGTGAGATGGGCGAATGAGTGACGAACTTGGCTACAAGAGTTGGATCCTGGAGCTCACCTGGGAAATATTACGTCACATGTGAGAGTAAAAAGTAACGGCTTCATAGTTGATGGCAAATTAGAAATAATTGAGCAAAATAATGGAGGTTGTTCGAAACGCTCCGATTGCGCTGTTGGTGCGGACCATATGGATCCGATTTAGTCGACTCCAATCGTCTCCCCCCAACAGACGCCACCCGCGAATTAATCACTTCCCTTTGCACAGTTTCCGCACTCCATCTCACACTTATCCGCTCTATTTCACTAGTGCTCAGCTTTTTTCATCAGCAATTTTCCACCTATTCCAGATGGAGGTGAAAACTGTCCATCACAGCTGCAATAAACTTCGTTCAGATGTGCCTTTTCTATACTCTCTCTGAGCAGATCGCTTTTTGACGGCATTCAGTTTTCCACATGTATGGCCCTTGGTCCGAGTTCAACAATGCCCATTTGATGAAATTTCTCTCTTGATACTCTTTCTACATAGATTAACTAACACAGGAAGTGTCTAGAGCATTGAACGCATCCGCGAAAACGAACTGTATTGCTAGTCCCTCCTGGGCCTCGAAAGAAAAACTTCGCGGTATTCCGCCCCGAGCTGCTGGTTCCAAGAAGTTATAAGCGTGTTACAGGGTTCACCAGCAAGTGAATCAGGTATTTTTCAAAGTGTTTTGAAAGAAAAACTTATCGGATTCGACTCGAGGCTTGTATGCAGTTGCTATTTAAGGTGCTGAAAACGAATCCGGGGCACGTTTTTTCGAAATTCCGAGGTTTACTGCAGGCAATGGCGAGCACCATGACATTTAGGGACGAAGCCACCTATCGTATTATACCACAAGCTGTCGATAATCGACTAACAGACCTGAGATTCCTGTTGAGCATTCCAAACTACTTCCAAAAAAAAAGAGGTGACCCGCATTTATCGTAGCATTTCGGAAGTTGTCCAAGTCGCGTTTTTCCTTTGAAATTTCCCCCGATGGGAAGATTCAAACGAATCAAGTCGAGAGCTTCGTAAAATCAACAAAAAAATCTCGGATTCGTGATCAGCACCTTGATCAACCTTCCTTGGAGAATTCTGAGTCAAGTCTGGAACACTTTTCTTGAACGCTTTCGGAACCCCCACATACAGGAAAATGCTACCTATCTGTGCTTGAGTCATCGGAAGGAACTGAACCACGTGAAAAATCTTATCTGGGCCAGAATTCATGAACAATTTACCAGCGGGGTAAAGGTAAATGTTACTCGGAGTCTCTGTAATTCCTATGCTCTATGCGAGTGTCTCGCTTATCCGCGGTGGACTGAGACGGACGAATAGAGCACAGGAAATGCAGAGATTCTGAGCAGCAGTTTCCACTACTCCGCGAGTAAATATTTCACGAACACGGGCCCTGGTTTGCACTGAGCATCTGGCATTTACTTTAAACTTTACTGTCTCCCAAGTTTGTGAAGATCCTTGTGATTTTGTGTATTATACATACTATCTTCAATCGTAACTGCGGTTTCCAGAAGGATTAAAGCTCAAAATTCTGCGCAGAAAATGCTTTTTCTCAAAGTCAACACTGTCCTCGAAACGCAGTCAATGGGATCAGGAAACTTCAAAAAAGGAGCGCACAATTTGCAGCAATTTGAGTCCTTATAGGATTGCTAACTACGTATCCTGTTTCCGAGTGAAATTTATTTCCGTTCATCGCGTGCGTCTGCCTGCGTACGCTAGGTCTCCTACTCCCCACACTTTCTCGCTGTCTTAACCTTCGCTCCGCACACACGCGCGAGGGAACAGAGTAAATTCGGCGCGGAACCAGAGGATAGTATCTATGTACACTTCCTATTTTAGTTTCGCGAGCAGTAATGTGAAGCACGAAAGAGGAAAGAGTAAACCGAAGTTCGTGTTTAGAGCTTCGACAGAAGCGTTAATTAAGCAGAGCGTTTTCTTATGCATTACATCATCACGAAGTAGATAGGCTTTCAAGTGAGCTTCTGTTTTCGAATGTCACAGCAAGGGGCGGTCGCTTTTTTTGGCGGAATCTCGTTTCTTACTACATAGTTATCTTTCACCGAGGCCCACCGCTCCGCTGCTCAGGATAATCAAAATCTTACCCTCACTAGAGGTTTCCAGGGGTGCGTTCCAAGAACATTCCCATGGCAAAAGTTTTCCATAAAAACGTAGGGAACGACTACGTGGAAGCAACTAGCAGTTTCAATGCGTGGCCATGGGAAACAAGTTCGGTCATGGAAAGGCTATTTGCCCTCCCACGGCATCATGGAAACGTTCTTGGAACGCACCCCAGGGTTTATTTCCGATCAGTAATGATCCGCATAAAGGCACAGTCCAACCTCAGGGGTCAAATTTGATATTATAGTCCGCCCACCATGTATAGCAACCCTGCCAAGAGCGAGATCTCAATGGGGACGGGCCGACTTTTTCCCTGTAGTTTCTCACTTATTTGGTGGAATTGAGATCTTGCGCTTGGCAGGGTTGCTATACACGGTGTGCGGACTATAGTATCAAATTTTACCCCTGAGGGTACACTGTGCCTATAAGTCAGTTGACGTCAGTCGATTGCTTCTCGCAGAGCAAGATTTTGAGGCACTGGGTAGGGTAATGAGTTTTCGCAATTTTTTTTAACAGAGAAACCGCGCGCAGAATACTGTTAACTTTCGCAGCATGTTATAAAGGCTAGCGAAATACAAAAATCTCAAAGTTCCTACGCTTACCGGTGCGGATCCGGGACAGCGAAAGAGCGAATCGAGGAAGCAGCACCGCGCGCACACGCAGTGCGTTGAGCAATGAAAATTTAATTTTTTTTTACAGAGGACATGTAGATCGTTCAAGGAGGAATTATTTGCCCTACAAGACGGCCTAATTTGTGCCTAAAATGAATTCTCGGAGAGCTTGATTTTTTGTTATAGATGCTCGGGTCGACAAATTGGAAAGACAAAAAACCTTCCTCCTTTCTTGGTTGGCAAAACGATAAACGTGATCGATTTTAAATTCCAATCATTCCATCTTTTATTGCAGATAGAATATCTTTTGGACGACCCACACACAACACGACGCCAAGGTTTTTGAAAATTACAAAATGGCCTAGATCGTCGTTTCAAAAGTTGTTTTCATAGGAAGATGTAGATTTTCAGAAGCACGAGAGCGTATTCGACAGCTTAAATATAGAATAAATTTTGGAAATTTCGAAACAATTTTTTTTCGAAATGGCGTCATGTCACGCAGCGTCCGTAGCTCGCCCCGAGCGTCAAGTGGCGCTAGGGGCTTGCACTGTTAACATATGTTATTGATTTCACTCCGTAGCTAACCCTGCAGTTGGCTTGCCGCTGATGTTCACGCTGCATGCGTCAGCGATTGAGCGTCTTGCGCCAGCGTTTCGGCGACATGACGCTTGCCGCAGATCGATAGCTACATATGGACGGTGCCTTTTAGCTCGCCTGGAACGAAATTCTTGGCTCCAAAAGATGGCGCAATTGAATTTTCGGACAGTGTTTCGTTTCTTGATTTTCGGCTCAACAAAGCAGGGCTGATTCCTAGCGCTCCAATTTATCGACCTAAAACTCGATAGAAAATTAATTAAACCATATTTTAGTGCAATTCATTCACATTCGAATAATCGCATCGCCGTGGAGGAGGTCGTTTACACATAATGGGGGGGGGCAAAGAAAAAAATTCGCATTCACCTCGGAATATCGCCCACCCAGAAGTTTCAACCCTTTGGAGAAAATTGGGGAATGGTTCGTTAGAACTGATGATATCCCCAGTAGCGACTGAAAATTTAACTTGGGTGCGGAAATTTTCCTCGACCCCAATTATGTGTTATTGTTCAGTTAGAACTCCTGAATTTCGCTGTAGTGGTTTTTTTCTATCAAATTACGTTTAATATTCTCCTTTTCACACGCAGCCAGCTAAACGCTCTCAACTGTGTATGTGCAATGTTCCTCTGCAATATGACTGACATCCACCGAATTTATAAGCAGCTGTCTCCCGACACCGAATGTCCATGAAATCTCATCAAATGCTGCTTTGGCGGCGCCATTCAACGCCGTTACGACACATCGAATGGCAGATCGGAAACAGATTTCGCAGCGATTTTAGTAGTTCCTAGAATAACAGTCCTTGCCTTCAGGATTGATCTTTCTGTGTATCAACTTCACCTACTTTGCATCACCCATCCACTCATCACCGTTGCATTCATATGGTCGAATAAAAGTTTCGGTGATCAGGTATGACTTTCATTGTAATGAAAATTAGTGTGATGTTGGTGGAATAGGTGGCGGAGTAGAAATGTGAATCTGCGTAAAAGAGAGCAATATTATCTCTCGAACAATCGGATTGCCTTCCATATAAGAGTCGAGCCCACCTTCCAAAGAAGGCCAGAAAAACAGGTCCGTGGCGGAATCAGGACTATATGCAAGATGTGTGAGAGCACCTTTCAAATATGCCAAAGTTTGGTTTTCTTGAAACGTTACAGAAGTCCTGCCTTGTACAGAATCCTATTTCGAGGAACATCTACCGCTAGATTTGTCGGAGTATTACATTCGTCAACGATCACATAGAAAATTTCTTGCGTAAGGCAGCATACGCGAAAAAAATCATCATATTTTCCATTATTCTGAGCAGATAGGGCCCACAATGTAGTGGAATACAGCAGAAAGGCTTCAAAACATTCTCGACCTCCAGCTAAACATGGTTGATTGTCGGGATCTTTCGAGCTGAAAAACCTTTAGCACTGAATTGTTCGCTCCTGTGCTAGCGCTTTTGTTCCCCATGTTTCATAATCGACCCGAAACCACCCTTTCGGACACAGAAAGCCGCTTTACGGGGCTATAACGTTATGGATGCGCAACATTAAAGGCATCGTACGCGCTGAAAACCACTCACCGTTTTTTCGGTTTAAATGATTCTCTGGGCCCACCTAGGAACGTAGGGAGAGTTTGTTTGGTTGAAAACGCCTTATTGTGAAGGTAATTGAGCTTGCATGTCTCAAATTCCGTCAAAAGAGGCCGGCCCTCCGTCAGTCATCTGACACAATTTGCTGTCAGCCATCATAAAAGTAAATTTTCAACATTTGATACAGCGCAACAGAGGGGAAGTTGATGGAATATACCAAACGATTACGTGAAGAATGACTTTTCTACACACATCGATTAACTTTTCCTTCTCAACAAATCACTTGAAAGAAAGATAAACTTCATTTGATCGTGCGATCGTCGGTCAAAACAGCTATCTCTAACGATCGACTCTTCCTTTGTCAAAAGTCGATTGAGATATTTTGGACCCAAAAAGGGGTTTTCAATGGATTTTTTGCGGTTTTTTCAACGTAGCTGTTATATAGGAAACTATAGCTCTCATTATTTATGGAAAACTCAAAAACGAAATCCATAGTGAACGATGCCTTTGAGGCTCAAAGCTTTGTCAACTACCTCGACTTGGTTGAGACATGGGATTTGGAAGGAAAAAACGGATGTAGTTTTCTGCGCGGACGCCTGCCACGCAGTAACCAATCTATGTAGATACTATTAGATACCATGTAAAAATGGCTGCCGCATGCACTTTAGGGCAAGTTAGACTCAAGCTCAAGCGCTCACCCCCTCACAACATGCGCATTCGGTAAGATACAGAATACCCTGGAATTGAACCACCGAGGGCTCTGTTTTATACTTTATCCAAAAGGCGGCTCAATCAGAGCGTTGAAATAGAAGGAGGGAGGGGCTCTAATTTGCAACGAATTTCCTGAAATGAGTATGGTGAAACAGGAAAAATTATTGCTCACTCTTTACGATTCTCTCTGAGAGCACATATGGCCCAAATCCACCTCACGGTAAAAAACGAACACAGTGCTCCTCCACTCACAAAAATCGCTAATCACAAAATTCTTTGTTGGAGAGGGGAGGGTTGCTTTAGAGACATGAGCTCTGAGGCAAAGAACACCCAAAAAATATTTTTCAGAATTCATGCTTAGCTTGGAGAGAGCCACTCTCTGATCACAATGGTACCTCTGAAATCGTCCAAGACCCCTACGAACATAGATATGACACTTTGAAAATGCCTGCATTTTGATGGCAAAAATTTCGTGGACGAGTTGTCTCGGACCTGTATTTCTCTTCATTCGAAATCGCTGCACGAGAGCAAAACAGGATGAGGAGATAGACTGGCAATAGACTGAAGAACGACGACATTCTGAGAATTCATCCATACAATTGGACGCTATCGAGTTCGTAAATCTGGTAGGGGGCCGCGCCTGTGGTGGTTGGCGAAGAAGATCGGGCTTGTGGTGGTTAGCGAAGGAGGTCGGGCCTGTGGTGGTCGCTTATATCTTGCTTATTTAAAGGAATTGAGATCTCGCATTTTGCACGTGTTATACAGGAGGGTCTGCTACACAATCAAACAAGAACACCGAATTCGTGTCTGAGGGTGTACTATGCCTTCAAGAGCACAGTCCAACCTCAGAGACAAAATCTGAGATTTCCGCATATTCGTCAAGTAGATCCAGTTTATATAGCACCTGCCAAGTACGAACTTCCAATTCCTTCGAATAACTCAGGCGATTCTCGGCCCCGAGCCGCACATAACAGCAATCGGAGCCGTCTGACAGTTCGGCTCGTTCTCTCAATCTCCGGGCCACTGTTGTTGCTATTCGGGCAAACTGGAGCGGCCCGGACAGCAACAGCGGTGGCCCGTAAAGCACCATCAAAGGCCCGGACAGCAACAGAAGCCGACTCGCAGATTGGGAGAACGAGCCGAACTGTCGGGCGACTCGAGGCCGATAATCGCCTGAGAAGGGAGATATAGGGAAAAGCCACCCTGGCGCGCCCATAGCAAGAAGCCACTTTGGCACGCCCCCTCAGGCGTCGTTTAGAGGGCGTCGAACAGCGCGATGAAGTGCGAACCTACAATATTGATCGTGCGGCACCGCGTGATCAATATAACAGACATGTAGTGTGCCGCTCATATTGGCGCGAAAGTATAAACGACCCCAAAGACCACCTTTCGAGCTCAACAGTGGCGAGACCCAGCCCTTCACAACACTTTCAGCCTCTCTCCTTGCTCGAGTCCGCTCGCAAAAATCGAATGCGAATCAGGGAAATCACAGGCGTCGGACAACTCGTTACACCATACTTTCGCTGCCCAATATCAGGCGATTTTGGAGGGTTGATGAGTCCGTCCCCAGGGATCTCATTCAATTACAGAGACATCAGTGGAATCCTCGTGATTCCAATTGGTCTTCGAGATAGACAAAAAAACTATTCCGAAATTGGCATGTGCATTTAAAGGCGGCGTTCGCGACCCATATTACTTTCAATTTATATTCGTGATCAACCGGGGATATAGCTTCGTTCGGTGAAAGGGGGTGCTCTACCTCTAGGCAGGTGAAGGAAGAAACCTTCCCCACTGCAAAATCGGTAGCGTGCGGGTCAAGGCCCCAAAAAGGAATCAAAGTGACCCGACATTTGTGCAAGTCATTTTCAAGATGGGATAGATGTCATTACCAGTTTTTCGCTCACAACTTTTTTGTCTTAAAGATAGGCTAATGGTGATCGTTGTTTTTGGAATTCTCACGAAGTTCTGCATCGAATAGATTTTCGGGTTAAAAAAATACGCTCTCGGTCTCCAAGCCAATTTCAGTCTATCAAATGCATCTTACCGCCTGAAACTGTTGGTTTTTCATTCATAGCTTTCAAACCTGTGAAGACGAACCTTGGGTGAGAGTTGTTTCTGAAATCTCCATGGAGTTCTGCGCCGACTAGTGCTTTCAGTTTGGAAAAAATTAAGTCATTTTATGAAATACTAGTTTTGCGCTTATAGCTGTTTGAAATTCAAAGGCAGGGTTGTGGTGAGGGCAGTTTTTGAAATCTCCGCGGAATTTTGCGTCAAGTGATATATTGGGTTCTCAACTTCACTAGCTCCAGAGCTAGCAAGGTCGGTGGAGCCGAGCTGCATAGTTCCGTAAGGTGCTCTCGCTCTACGATGTAAACGAGAAATGGATGGATTCACTGGAGCCAGCAATGGGACTCGACTCCACCGACCTGGCTGGCTTATGGAGCAACTGAAGTTAGAGACCCTATATACATATCGTTCGACGTCGAACATCACGGAGATTTCGAAAACAACCATCACGACCCTGTCTCTAAAGTTTAAGGAGCTATAAGCGAAAAACTAGTATTTCATAAAACGAATAAGGCCGAAGGATCGAGAAAATGTTTTTCCAACCTATAAATTTTGATCGACGCGAAATCCCATGAAGATTTCGGAAAGAACCCTCTCTAAAGGTCCGCAAGTATACCAAAGTCCTCATGCTTGTATCACGAACAATTCAGGTGTACATGCTTTCAGACTCACTTCTCGAAAACGACCATGGCCAGTTTGTCGTCTTTGACGACTTCATGGAATCGCACTATATTCTCGTGATCCACTGTGTTGTACATGTCGACATTGCGTTGGAGGGCGTCATCCAGTGGTTTCAACTGAGCCAGGAATTCCTCTCCGGTTCTTCGCTCCTTCACCCAAAAAGGCGCTCCACTGCTCGCCAACCTGCAAATACCGCTCAGTCATCAACTGCACTTGCCTCCTATCAATGTCGTGAGTACGTCGCCTCAACATGCACACATCGCGCTCTGTCGCTTGGCCTGATGAACGATATGCACATGTTTGTGGTAACGTACCACATCATAATTGGTCAGCAGTCAGTCAGTCATTTTCTAGACAGGACTAGGCGGTATTCGCGGTTCGGTCAGGGTCGGTTTGTACACATTTCTGAGGCTACATCACTGGTCGTCGTTCCCCGCGGGAACGACGGTTCCTATTCTATCGATCGATTTGTTGTTATTGATTCTATGATTGATGAAACTCAGATTAGAATACTCTAAACACTCGCTGTACACACACGATAGATAGAATAAAACCGTCCGTCACTCCGTAGTGCTAGTGCATCCAGTGCATCTAACTAGTCGAAATCTGTCCGGGCTAGGATTCACCGCCTCAAACCTTGGGTTATGATTAGGTCTGGAGCACACAACTGTCATAACATAATAATACATAACCCATGATTTCAGATGAGCCGAATCCAAGCCAACTCCGTATCTATTGATGGACTATCGACGACTGATGAATGCAACACGCAGAAATTAACACAATCCGTTCTACCGTACCATCCTCGAGCGAAGGGGAACTGAGTGAAGAACAGGAAATGACGTCGTTTCAAGTGTGAAATTCCTCTTCAGCTCGATGTCGAAAACCACCGTACACGCACGCAAGGACATGTTCATAGTCGTCGCCGCTGTCGTGGATGCGTCGCTCAATAATTCAATATTTCGATCCACGACACCGGCATGAACGACTATGTGTGTTATTGAACGTAGACGGACACGGACAAATACTGATTAGTATTGAATTTATTGACAGAGCCAAACAAGACGCGACGCGGCCGGGCGCCAGCGCCATTGTTCACAGGCACACATGATGAGCAGAATAAGCTGTGAGCCGTCACACGGCTCAGCAGTGTTTAATCAATATATTGATTTTTGCTGTGAATATGAATAGGAAAAGAAAAGAAGAAGCCGTGTGATGGCCGTACAATAGAGCAAATAAATTCGCATAATCACAATGAAAATGAGCAAAGTTGAAGACACAATTTGACAACTTAAGAGATGGGAAAAGTGAAGAGGCAGACGCGTGAAGTGAAAACGGTCCAGCCGCGCAGCAGGACCATCCACACGCGTCGCATCTCCGGCAAACTCTGTCACCACTTGATTAGTCAGGGTACGGAGGAAGCTGTTTTCTGTGATCTACATTAGTCGATAGAACTCTGGTAAACACATTGAAATACAATTACCATCACAATCGAAAGGCTTGGAGTAGAAGCAGAAGTGGCATTGGGAAACAAGGAGAATCCAAATCCGGAAGAAAATGGCAGAATGACCAACACACTCACATATACAAAACGTGCATATAGTACATACAAGATACACGAATCTGTTTGTTTGTCTGTTTGTTAGTTGTATGTACTCTTTTCAGTTTACATATACACATGAACATGACCGCATATACACATGATAATAATGACAGCGAATGAATCACGTTTCGTCTTCTTCGGCAATCTGGTAGATTTCCCGAATCTTCCTCGCCTCCACCATCGCGCGTTTTTTCGGAAGTTCGACGTCATTGAAATCTCCATCAGCTGAAAAAACTGGGTATCAATTCAAATAATTGAAGCGAGAAAATGTACAATTTCTGGTACAGGGGGAGATGTGGGGATTGGGTGTGGGGGGCTTCACCCTTTGTCGCCCCATCGGCAGCAATTTTGAGGGTGAGCAGACCTCCGCTCATTGGCCGACGGAGGGATAAACCCCGCCCCGTACTTCCATCTCACTCTGTACCCAATTTTCTTCAAAGACGTCCTCAAAAGCAAAGTACCTCAAGCTTAAAACACATCTACGAAAACAAATTGCATTGTTAGTATCACTTGGGCACATTTAGTAGAACTGTGTAGTACCCCGCCCCGAGCTGTCGGTTCCAAGTAGTTACAAGCCCAATATGGTTGTTTTTTGTACCTATTTTACCTTTCAAAACGCGCAGTAATGTTTCGAAAATCTGGAAATGGACCTCATAATCGTGATCGGCGCCCCAAATGACCCCCTGGACGAAGTTTGGGTGAAAGCACATTTTTTTCGAACTTTGAATATACGTAATAATAGCGTTTTCGACTCGTACCGATTGTTGGTTTAGCGTTTACTTATATCAATTAGGAGGTTCTGAAATCGTACAAGAACAATTCTCCAGATTCGACTCAAAACTCTCCCTGGGAGGTTATTTGGGGCGCCGATCAAGGGTCTGAGGTTTATTTGTCGATTATCCACAGTTTTTACTCAGGTTTTTGACGACATCCGGAATGCCACGATAAATGTGGCCCAAACTGTTTATCTATGGCTTATTTGAAGGGCATATATCTAGGGCTTATTTGGAGTGCATAACACGAACATGAAGTCCGTTTATCGATTCTTCATAGATTACGGTGAGTATACGGTATTTTGGTCAAAGTGTCAGAGTTGACTAAAAATTTCGAATCGGGGGTACAGAATTCGGGGTGCTGAATACGAATTTGACGTCCATCTGACTATTTTCGAATTATCAAGGTAGATTTTGCTTCCTAAATGAGATGGTAATCAGCGTAACCTACAGTTAACCTAAGAACTTCGACAAAAGACCTCAGATTCAAATTCAACATCCTTAGTAACCCCTATAAACTAGTTTGAAACCAAATCACAGAAAAATTTGTTCGAACACCGCAGAACTTGCCTGACGGTCCCTTGTCTTTTTGCGAAGCTTGAAAACGCTTCTAGATTTGTGGAACCAGCAGCTCGGAGTGAGATACTGCCAGTGTTACTATAGAGGCTCAAGAGATACTAACAAAGTAAGTCGTTTTCGCACACGCGGTTTACACTCCAGACACCTCCCTTGCTATTGGTATTTGCAGTCACTTTCCATTTTTTTAAATGATTGTGCAATGCAAAGCGCAATTAGAGTTGTTCATCAAGTATACAAAAAAGGACGACTTCATCCGCCTTTTGCAGTTCCAAACTTCAGGCTATTTCATTCAGGGTCACTCCGCTTGAATGGACTAGCTTGATGATCCGCAGTGCAAGGGAGCTGTAAACTCGTCCGTTCTCGTAAACTCGATCATTAAATCGGTTCTACCTTCGTGAGCAAGTTTGGCCCCCATGCTTGGAGAAAGCTTTTGATTAGAAGCCACGAATATATGATGCTGCCACTATTTTCGTCAGTTGAAGCAAACCGCGATGCGGTGATACTTTCGCGCCATGGTTCCATACCATTATGTGTAGCGTTCCCACCACTCATGATATGGTACTCTGGGAGGCCGAGTAACCCATAAAACACTCCTTTATATCGTGAAGCTTAAATGGTGCACTGTGGGCTTAAGGGTATGCATGCTTCTTTCTCCTCCTCTCCCCCAATCCCTCCCAACTCTTGAGGCCTGTAGAGTTATACTTCCGCGCTTCGCTGCAGCCGGCTTACGCGGCAGGTCTGCAAATGATCAATAGTGAAATCTCATTAATTGCAGACGTACCGCAAACGCCTAACAAAAACTAGTTCTCAATAAGGCGCTTACTAGCAAAGCAATCAATTTCCAGATATCTTCTCCTAGTCCTAGACATATGGCCTTTTTGTCAAGTTTAGTCTAGCGAATGAACCGCGGCGAACCGCGCAGCGTTCGCCACACTCTCGGTCAGCAGAGACGATCGACCTTCGCAGCCCCGTCTATTCGCGCGACTGAGTTCTACAACAGACTCCTCACCTCCGGATTTGGTCAGATAGCGCGAGGACGTGTTTTCGCGTTTTTAGCGTCCATTTTCGACAGCTCCCTTTAAAATCAACTTTCTGAAGATCCAGAAGTTATTTAGGGTCAACGTGAGGAGCACTATCTAATATACTGCTTGCTAGAATTCATATTCAAACGGAAAAGTTCGAAATGTTATTTCCAGATAGTTATACTGTATACATAGCGCTGTGCAGCCCCATACTGTATTTGAATACTGCATGGTACACTAAAATTTCCACCTCAAACTTTTTTTGTCTAATTATGAACCCTGGCTTTCATTATACCGTTGGATAGGCCTATTCATCAGTATTGGCGTTGCAGCAGATACGCTCCTCGTAGAACAACTTTGCTTGTGCTGCTTCCTCGTCTTTTTTCGAGATATCGCATGAAGTTTATTCGAAGCGTTCTCTGTGTGTCACAGGAGCCAATTCGATACACAGTACCTTCTACAGTGATTGAGCACGATGTGGTCGCTTGGCCGGCATCATTGGCAGCTATACAGGTGTAGATGCCGCTGTCTCTCCACATCGGATCGGAGATTATCAACGAACACAGATATGGTCCATCCTGGACGAATTTCACCCGGGTTGACTCAACGATCGGTCGCCACTCCTGGAATATACAAATTCTTGTTGCATCAGCAGCTATGGGAGCTACATCTATGGCTTCTTGAGCTGAAACCGCAGATATTCAGGTAGTCTCGTTGAAGGATACACACCTTCATCCACTTCAGCTCTGGGAACGGCTGTCCTTCGACACGAACGTCCAGTCGCATCGGCTGTGCATCAGAAAATGTCCGGTTGAACAACGGCTGGATGAAGCTTGGACGGACTAAAAAAACTCCGTTTTTGCAAGATGAATGTTTCTTTCCTATCAACCTTATTCCTTCTGAAAAGATGGCCCAAGACAAAACTCACTTGCCAAATCGACCATGATATTCTGCTGCGCTTCACCATATGAATTCTTGGCGAAGCACTGATACTGGCCCACATTGTCCTAAACAAGAAGATTCGAAATACATATATCATAGAAATTCTTGAGGTCAATTGTAAAAAAATGGTGTATGAATCCTGATCGATTCCGATGACTTGAAAAACTCTGAAAACCACCTTCGTAAAAGCGTTGATCATCAATGTGGTCTCGGTTCCTCCGATCGTGTACACCTTGCATTGTGACGTTGGACTCTTAGTGTCAATGTCCCATCCTGCAATGGAGGCAACAATTTATTGACTAATCCCGGGTAGAAAAGAATTGTGGTTTTTGTTTGTCCTAGAGTTCAGCGTGACCCCGGCCTTATGTGAAAATGCAGGCGGAATATGTATGAAGGAAACTTTCAATGAAAAACTTCGATACGGCGGCGCGAACCTCGGAATTTCCATTTTGATCTCGAGGTCCGGATAACCGGCCACATTCAGGGTAATCGTCAGTGTATCGTTTTCAGCACAGTATCGTTTATCGATCACTCCTGGGGCAAACCAAGGTGCGCATGCTGAAAAAGGTCTTTTTAAAAATATTTGATTATGAGATTCATGTCACACGAACTATTAACTGGGTTGAACGTCTAGAAAAATTTCTATGCTTATATGTAAAACAGTGACAGTATAACTGACCATACTGTTCTGCATGAGCCAGATCGAGCGCCTTCTCTGCGTAGGGATCCAACAGCGGAATCACCTTCTTGTTCTTGTCAAGCACTGGTTGTGGCGGTGCCATTAACCTTGATAAGGAAGAGGTATTAAATTGGTTGCCATCATTGGTTGACGAGCAAGGTCAAGCCAAACCTCGATGGCGGCGAAGCCGGTGAAGGATCGGAAATTCCATAGATATTCTCAGCTCTGACTCGGAATTGATAGGATTTGCCCAATTCAAGATTTCGCACTTTGCAAACTGGTTCCGGGAATGTTGTAGTCAAGCTGAACAGTACATATTCAGAAGGAACTGCAACTTGTAGAACAAAAATATCCTCAACACACCAGAGTCCACTCCTTCTCAGGAAGTTCACGAATTTCGATGACGTAGGAGACCTGAGGATAGCGCGGAGGAGCTCGTTTAGTGGGGATCCATGAGAGGGTGAGGTAGTGACCAGTGACTTCCTTGATGAAAGGACCACGATCTGGCGGCGTAGGAAGACCTGAAACGGAGAGAAAATTAGGAATTTTAAGGATGTGTGTTGGAATTTAATAGTTACAGCAGATGAGGCTGAGCCAGAAACGGAGAAAGAAATGACTTTAGCCTGATCTACATTCAATGCGTCGATATAGGGTGCATAACAGTAAATTAAGGTGATCAGGTTGTATTTACAGAGTGAAATTCGGTCCCTTCAATCTTCTGACACAAAAAAAAACTATCGCAACCGCGTCTAAGAATCCACACCAAGTGGAGATTCTCTTGAACGCAAAATAGCAAACTCACTGGCGTAGTTGAGCTTCTTGAACCCGTATTCCTCGGTGAGATAAGGTGTGACATCGTACTCACCATTGAATTTGATATTATCCAGATAAGGAACTGAAACATTCATAGGAATCCGAGAATTCTCGCGAAATCATCATAAGCTGAAATAGTGGCGGTACCAGTGACGTCAAGGATGGCGGAAGAGCTGGCGGTGCCGTGCATGTTTCTGGCCACTGCCACATATTCTCCGGCATCATCGACAGTGGTGTCGAGAAGAATCAGCGCATGCGATCCGCCACCACAGGACTAAACAAACGATTTTGAGTGTACAGCGAAAAACTCATGGGAATGTTACCCTTACCTGTATCTTGATTCGACCTCCTGGAGTTATTCTTCTGCCATTGTGAAGCCATTCAACCTGGAAGGAAATTTTTCTTGAAGGCAGCAGACACGCTCAAAAAACTTATTGAGATAACTACGTTTCTGGAGTCGCATGGCTCCTAGTACACTGCTCACACCGTTGGAAGCGTCAAAAATGAGTCAAAATTACTAGATTTCAGCAACGCAAACCGAAACATTTCTGGAACCCCGCCCCAAAATATAAACTCGTCCAGATTGATAGTACTAATACTGTCACTTTGGTTGGTTTTTGATGCTTCCAACGAGGTGAACGTTCCAGTACATGCTGTTGGAGTATATCGGCTTCTCCATCTCCAACCGGTTTGTTGCTAATATTCGCTGTTTGAACCGCGCGCGGTAAAACTCGTCCACTTTCACCCGATAACAAAATAACCGTTATTCCTCTATTTGCGCACAGTTCTCGTTCGTTTTTCGTCAGTTCCCAATACAACCAGCTCCAAACCTTTGATCTACGTCATAAAATCGATACCATTTGTGAGCGTGTCTGCTGCCTTTAATGTCAGTTTTCTGCTCCAAAATGGGAATGAGAAGGAGCTATGAAAAAGTCCTCAATATTGAAGTTGAACCCATAGGTGTTCTCAAATACCTTACCTCTGGCGCTGGATGTCCCACCACCAGACAGTCAAAAGATCGTGGGCATTCAGTTGAACACGTGCTTGTTCTTCAACTGTCGCACGAATCCTGGCGGGAATGGCATACCACCCCTAAACATAAGATTTCGGCAAGTTTCATGGATTTGCAGATTCCTTATTCCATCAAAAGTACCTGTCATCTGGACCATAGCCGTCAACTTCTCGTGGCCGAATCACGCTCAGCGCGCCTTCTGTTCGAGCCATTCCCAACTTGTTGGTAGCCTCCAGTGAGTAGTCACCCTCATCCTCTGGTTTGCTGAAGCAGGTATCTTTCACATAAATTTCGATCCTCGGAAAGAAAATCTCCGTGGGGTGCTAGCGCGAAGTCTGCATTGAAAGTAACTTTATGGGATTAATCCATGGAACCTAGCACGGCGCCGCAGCGCCGCGGCGCAGAACACTGTGGCTGTAATGGCCTTTTCAGCGTTTCCGTTCTGGTAGGCTCCCCAATTCAATGTGCATTTTTTGGAAAAATTAAGGATTGAAACTCACACATTCAAAATTACTAAATGATGAATTCCCCGATCGTCAGTGAATGGAACAATGCGGCCTTCAGGTCCTTCGGAAATGATTTCCTGTCCATCCTGAACAAATTGTGGTCTTTCCTTTTCAATATGTCGAATGTAAAAAATTCGAACCTTGAACCACTTCACTGTGGGTGTTGGCCATCCAGTCGCACATACAATCATCTCTACAACATTGCCCTGAAAATATAATGAATTGCAAAGAAGGGAATTTCAGAAAAATTTTGTCAGATATTCAGGTTCCTCGTCACTGATAATGAATTATTTTGACGATCTTTCAGTTCATCAAGGAGGTGTTCAAGGTATATTACGAAAATCTCGCTCATGTTAAAGGCAGTGTTCACGATGATTTTCGTTCCCGAGTTTTCCACTCAAAACAATGCGTTGGCTATTGAGTGTTACCAAAATTACGAAGCAACGGCGAGAAACGCATTACAACGTCGTATTTCAGTGATATTATTCTATAAAATCAACTAGTTTTCCGGTTGGATAAACGTGTCAGCGGTGGTCGTCACCGGTGGAAAATGAGGTTATTCAAAAATGGAAGAATATTTCAGGCAAAACAGTATTAGTTAGGGTCCGAAGCAAAAAACGGAGCTGTAGAGAGTAGAGAATTGCAAAAGACGGGTCCACAAAGGATTTCGTTGTCACAACGAACAGTTCCAGTGAGAGTAAATTGGCGGGGTTAGAGTAAAGGATTTCTTGCCCTTCTGGTGCGTTTCTCTCAATTTCATCTTCATTTTAGTTCTACCCGGGGGCCAAACAATCGATTAAGCGAATTATCTCAAAAACGAAGATTATCGTGAAAACTGCCTTTAAACATCGACGAGGAATAAATTTCTGCCTAGTCCGCAATTGAGAACGCTGAAGCATCTTACGGATATCATTCGCTATCATTAGATAAAATTGAGAGGTTCGATCCCAAACCTAAATTTCGAAAAATTATCAGCTCAATATCAGTGCCACAGTTTAACCCTCTCCATACCATAATCAGAACTTTTGGGTGGAAGAGAATTTTTCAGTCCCCGATTTCCCGAGGATGAGACTGGATTTTCCCCCGGTAAAAACAACTATTCGCCCAATCTCCGCCGTGAGCTACTTGGGAGGTAAGGTTCGTTTTTCGTTTTTTCGCACATTCACGGAAGGTTATGGTAATTACAGCGTCAGTTTACTTTGTAACCTGCCAAATCTCCTGAGCCTGTCGTTTTTCCAGATCTAGGGGTTGCAATGGACAGAGTCCAGCCACAATTTTATTTTTGGACTGCGCTAGTAATAAACTTCCGCTTGCAAGGAGGTGAGCGACATTTTTGAAAAAATTTGAAATTATATACAGGCGTGAATTGCTGTCCGCAACTGACCATAGGAGCGCAATCAATGTGTAGCGACACGCAGTTACAGCAAGTCAGATCATGAGTGGACCATCATGGTGTATAGTACTGGGACCATGGGGTACCGTCATGATTATCTTCGAGCTGCGTGCTACAACAATGGTTAGACTGCAATCGTCGACCGGTATTTCGCATCGATAAAGCCTTCAGTATTTTACGTATGGATGACTATCACCCGTCAAATGTAAAGGTCTCCTATGTTTTGGGTAACAGATTCGTTCAACTTTGGATAAAACTGAAACGGAGTTTTCAATTTTGCAGAGAGGATCGGCTTCCAAGTTGATTAAACAGAATCAAGACCAATGGTACGATTATCGCTAGATTACTGTAGTGTTCTGCAGGATCATCCCTCCGGGTGCCGGAGTGATCGTTTTCTGAACATAGCACACCTTACAATCAAAGAAGCTTAAAATAAAATATCTTCCAGCTGTTCAAACAGTGGCGCCACTTTTCCACTGGCGCCGTCCGTTAACACCTTTGACCTTGCGGTTTTGGCTCTATGCTGACACAAACAAACACCAGTGGTGGCCCCAAACACCATCATCACGTACTGGCCTGTTTATCACCCGAGCACCAGGGTTCTGCCATCAACCGTTTTGACTTATCTTTTGAACTTGGTAAACATCACATACACATTTTCAAGACCAAATAGTCTGGTTAATTTTGAGTCCTCCCCGGTTATAGGAGCCCAAAATGGGTAAGTGCATTGAAGACCAGTCTAGCAAACATTTATGTACAAGATTTGGAGTATTCTGTAAGCACTCAAATTCTGGAAAAATCGGCTAGTATCCAAGCACTGCATCATCTTTATTACATGACCTCCATGAGCGACCACAGAGTAAGCCCATCATCCACGGAGTGATGCAAGTGGACAACAGGGTAAGAGAGTGCCAAAACTGGGAAGGAAATTACCTCGATAGAACCGTACACAAAACTGTGTACGGAGGTTCAAAAACAGTGCAGGCGTCAGATTTTTCTGCCGGGCAGTAGACCCAAAACTGGAGGCCGGCCGGACACTCAGACTAAACCGGCCAGAACCTAACGAAAACCATTTTCTCCGCACCTAGAGTATTTTTCCTGGAACACGAAAAGCCTCTAAACTGAGAACCTGGACCGATCTTGCAGTTTCTACGAAGATCTGCAGGAACGGGTAGCGAGGAAGTGACACCAGAGATAGAAAACGGTTTCCAGCCCCTAAACTGTTCGTGAGAAATGAGGCTGACTAAGTGTGGGACTATCGCCGTGACTCAGCACACTCCATAGAAATCCCCACCCAGCAGAGCTCCATCCGCGCCACCCGGTTCCAATCAGCGTCTCTGAATCATTCGATCCACAAACGATTAAAAGAAGAAACTGAGAACTCAGCTGAGGTTCGGAAACAACCCACATCTCACCTCTCCCAATCGTTTTAAATATACTATTGCAGAATTTCGCAATTCTAATGAGGGACAGATTTTTGAGGCCAATGCGCACTCTGACGCTTTCCTGCACCCCAATTAGCAAAACCAACCCTTTCTCACTCTAAGAAAAGTTTTTTCTGCAGGTAACAAAGGGAAAGAAAAAGTCAAAATAATACCTCAACTGGTTTGAGTGCATTTTCTGACTAATTCTTTTGGCATTTTCCGCCATCTTCATGCTGGGCAAGGAATTACCAAGCTCAAACCCCACAGGCCCTATGGAGATGTTTTGCGCAACTAACTTACCATTAAAGTATGCACTTGAACCCCTAAGCGGCCGGTAACAACTTGAGGTCTGACAAAATGGACCGGAACCCTGAGCTGCTCAGGTCAAGTTTCCAGTCCTTACATTTTGATGGTCATGTCAGTAAACTAGAGCCCTTCAACTTTCCTTCGCAAAACCTGCTCAAATCAGCTTTATCAGACAATCCCACATCCAATTCTGTCCACAGCATTTCTTCACCTCAGAGTGAGAAACAATTGGCTTCGTCTGTATGAAGCTATGAGTGCACGTCTTGCCCCGATTTGCTGTCTACGTATACATATGCTCAATGCATCGTCCACCGTCTGGTTTTCCTCCTCATCGATGATTCATCGCTTACTTGCTAAAAGTCCCGAAATCGCCGAAGCAAAGCGCATGGGATGCGAGCCATACTTACCTCCTTGTGATTATTTTAAATTCCTATTCTTCTCCTTAAAAAGACTTAAAAGTTTATTTATTTTGTCCGAGTGGAATTCCCAATATCCACGAAAATCATTTTCGTGCTTTTCAAATAAATCTTTCCATTTTTTTTCGAATAGATGAATAGATTTCTCGCAATAAACGTTATTTTCTCGAGAACACCCCAGACTGCCAATTTCCACAAAAACATCTTTCGCACTCAATCTGCGCTAGAGGCAGGCTAGATTTTATTCTGAAAAAACAAAAAAAGCTTTGAGGTAACCAGATGATAAAATATTTTGCAGACTGAATATCTGATGATTTTGAATCACGCAAATCCGTTAAGCTTAAAGGCTGTCCATGCACTATTTAGTGGTTTTCAACTTCTTTTTTAGCACCACTAAGCTCTTCAGACTTTAAAAAGAAAAACCGCAAGATTAACAGTCTGTATCTAACAAGGCGCTTGTTGACAACCATGTCAAGTCGCTAGGCAAATAGCAAAAAGCATAAGAGAGAGGAGGGCGGGGTGGTGGTCGAGAACTGGGCAGCCCTTCCATTAGTTAGTTCTCTCATTTGCATTAACCAGGACTGAGCTTGAAGGAAACAACAGTGAAGTAGTTTTGGCCTTTGCTAATTCCGGTTATTCGTCTTTGAATTGCACTTTTTCTATAGTCTTGTCCTGTTTTTCTTCGAAACGCTTCCCTAATCTCAACACACGAGACTTTGGTATGTGATAGGCAGGACGATTCCCAGGAGTGCACTTTTTTCTTTACGACCACAAACATTCGAATAGATCTCAAATGCTTTGGAGATAACTTCTACCAGAAAAAAGAAAGAAAAAAAGAACTGCAGTTGACTTCAAGCCTAATCAATACTGAGTTCATTTGGAAGACCCCAATCTGATTTATTACAGATGTGTTCTTTTTGAAGCTCAAAGTACTTCCGAGACTGCCTGCCCGCTTTGGAATTCCTCTCCGTATTCAACGAATGCACCCTAGGAAAATCTGTACTGACACATAAATTGCTGTTCGTATCGGAGTAGAAATTCGGTCCGCAGCTTCGGACATAACGGCTGCTGCGAACTCAAACACGCCACCACCAGAAGAAATCTGTATTTCAAGACCACAGGGATAATCGTAGTTGGGGCAATCGGCCTAAACTCGGTGCATTTATGTTATAACATAGTGCAACTCGCTTTGGGCAAACGCATAGTAAGGAACGCAAAAGTATCAAGTGCGATCTGTTACGCAGACTGGCCAATGTGCTGCTACAGTGTTTGTCCGTTACTGCGAAAAGGAATTCCGCTTCGATAAGGACATACACATAAATTGCATAGGGAAACAAATTCCCGTGTTTTTTTTTTTTCTTCCATTGAGAATTGGCGCAACAATTGAAAATTATGGATTTGTTGCAGATCGTTGGAACAGAGTTTACAAAACCGTATTGTTATTGGCCATTCGACAGATCCCGATTTTTCATAGATTTTCAAGGATCGATTAAGCGGAGGGTAAAAAGAAGGTCACTCCTGTATTGGCCTGCAGAAATCAATAACAAAAATTCAGTTCAAAATCCAATCACATTGCTAACACAGCGTGTAGAAAGAAAATTTTCATCTGGAAAGCCTACATATGAGAAAAAGGCCAACATTTTTCTTCCTGAGACTTCACTCACCGAGTAATAAGTCCTCATGCCTTTGAATATATCCGATTTTTCATAAAACTACCACAGTTGTGCGAAACTAATTCATTCAATCATGTATTCTCTATTGTTTCCAATATCTCCAACAGTTTGATCAGTGTTGTTCCCCTAAAATTGCTCGATCAGGTGCCGAAAAAGAACGCTGAGTCAATCTTTCGAAGTTGCTATCTTCACAAAACTTTTAATTTCAATTGAAATTCGATATTCGTGAAATTCGATAGTTCTGAAAGAAACAGTTACATCGAATCGAGATGGATATGTTCCAAGGTTGGGGGCCAAATGGATCGCCGAAGCTGTAGACCGGCACTCGAAAGTTGGTGTCATGTTATGGGTCATTCAAAAAAAAAATGATTTTTTCGCTCTTAAAAAGCTGATGTAACTGAAATTTTTTGCATCATAGAAAGGTTAGCGAGAAACCTATTCCCAACACCCAATAATCCTTCATACGGAAATGTATGAACCCATGGATACAACCACATATAACTGGCCCGAACTCTGCTTTTGGTGCACTTTCATAAAGTTCTTCCAAACGCCAGGACGATTTGACGGATAATAACGATCATCTCGAAGGTAATACATACTTTACGGAAGGCGAATTTATATTATGGTTAGCGAGAGTTAGAGTTCATCTCAAGATTGTCTGATACTATTCTTTACACATTAAAAGTCACGAGGTCATGGTCTATGCTCCTAATAAAAGATTTGTACCACTGCAGCAGCATCTCTAGTCAGAAGTGTAGTAATGTCCAGTTGAGAGCAACTTCGATTATGTCTCCAAAGGCAGTGCTTACGATGAAAGTCGTTTTTCTGTTTCCCCGCCAATCTTGAAAACGGTCCCATGCTGATTCCAATGATGTCCCCTGGGAATCGTACCAAGATCCCCTGGAAACGGAGTTATGGCCCCTCGAAATTCAGCTAGGGAAGCATTTTTGGACGGAGTTGTCCGAGGCTTGTAGCTCCCGTTTTCGCAGCCGATGTGTGCGAGCTGATCTGAGTAAAGAGAGAAGTGGCGAATGAAGGGAAGAACAGGGCTTTCGATCGGAAACCATAGCTGATCTAATCACGAATCCAGGGCAATAGTTACAGGACGTGGGCAGGTGGCCCAATGGGTTGGCTGACCCACGAGATTTTCACCCACTTACCGGTCGTTTTTCGTCGCACTTCCGTTCTCAATCTTCTTGCAGGGACCCAAAGCTTACGTTTTAGCCGAAAAACGTGCAAATTTTTCTTGGTGAACACTGCCTTCAAAATACTCTTCAGAAAATTCCCATGGTCTTTCAGCAGATGAGTCGATAGGGATGGAAATGAACTTCCTGATGAGTAATCTGTCAGTCTTCCCCGGATTAATTTTGGCGTCTTTCACGCGCCGCGTCGCCACGACGTCGCACTCCCACCACGTTACATCTAACTCGAGTTTCGGCCAATAACTGATGACGTTACTAACCTGATGGATGCTCTGATTGTAAAGACCTCGCCGGATTCGAGGCTTGCTCTCTTCCGGTTCTTTCAGCTCTTCTGGAACGATTTTTGTGCCCAGAGTGCGATCACCTAAACATTTTGAATAAAGATTCATAGCGCTTTCATGTGCATGCGTATCTGAGTAATGACATTATTTACGGCAATTTCTGTGCTTTTAGGTTACAGCATTAACCATTGCACCTTCACAGAAAGCTATGTCAGATCAAATCTGACTCTTTCAGTAATCACTTGACTCTTTTGAAGGCAGTACTCACCATGAAAACGGTCTTCGAATTTCAACCCGTAATCGAATGTACTGGGGGGGGAGGGGGGACAAGCCACATATAGCCCCATATGGCCCTCAAACCTGTATGCGCTATGCCCTACCCGCCCATTTCGTTGACGGCCGTTGAGGTAAGGTGAGCAGGGCGGGCATAGCACAACCAAGTTGGAGGGCCGTATAGAGATATCTATACGCTTAGCAGTTCTTCGGTATTCATTGTTGCAGGAACCATGGTACTTCAGATTTCCGATGAAAACTGGAAGACCGATTTTATCGTGAATTTTACCTTCAAATATGGTTCTGGCAAGCCTGGATCACCATAGCTCAACTCAACTTCCACGTTTCGAAGCTAATCTTACGCGTAACGAGTCGATTCTTGAAAAATACCATGATCGGATTTTCGATAAATCCCTATATGATCATCTTTGTTAATCAATCAGATGGTTTTCAGGTATAACTTTCAATTTAAATGCTATTCCGGTAACATTTGTGGACGGACGCAGAAATACTCTTGAAGAATGATCTCTACTGCATATTTTATCCTCTACAGTATTCCGATTTTCCAATTCATACTTGCCGATTCCTCCTGTCCACCACGATGGAAACACGACTCAAAGGCAGGACTTGCTATTATGTGTCGAGATTGAAAATGGGTCATCACGACGCTCATCAGTACTGCCAAAAGTTTGTTTTTAACAATCCCTCCATTTACATTTGGAGCAAAATTAATATTGTTATAACTCGTGCGTGTGCGCGCTTACGATGCTCTCTTCCTCTCCCGCACGCCATTTAACACCTCTCACCCCTCACTATGCATACGCACGCGGAGCAACCAGGTGAATTTCGTTTCGAAATAGGTTGAAGGACAGCGACTAGCGGTTGCGCTGCAAGCGAACCTGAGAAGAATGAGTAAAACCGGTCAGTATTCTTCCGTTTGTGAATTTTGATTGGATCTCATGACTTTCGGGAACTATTTTCATCAATTTGAACTCGAAAGACAAAATTCTAGACTGCACCTTTCTGACTGTTTGGAATTAGTTTTTGCTCCAAATTCATGCTCTATTGCTCCCAGTTCGAATTGCTCATCTTCGCATCGAAGCTCATCAGAATGCGCAAACTCCAAGATCATTTGTGAGCCAAGTATCCTCTGATTCCGGGTGTGATTTATTTCCGTTCGTCGCGTGCGCCTGCGTGCGTACGCTGCGTCTCCTTCTCTCCACAGTTTCTCGCTGTCTCTACCCTCGCTCCGCACAAGCGCGCGAGGGAACAGAGTAAATCAGGCTCGGGACCAGAGGATATGTGGTGGGTGTATGCGCAAGAGGGATAGCTGCGAACCACTCAGCAGGCCGCGCGCCTGTCGCGTGCGCCGATCGATCACCACATTTCTCGTGGGCGCACACGACGCAGCGCAGTCTGCTGAGGTGTCCGCAGCTACTCCTCTTCTGGTTACCCGAACTATACAAGAGGGTACTGTTTATTATTTCAGGCTCTCAAATTCATCACACCTGCTCCGAATACAGTGCGACTCGGAAAACAGCTTCGTAAGTAGTAAGTTACGCCAATTATTCACTTCTGGGATAGTTTTTGATAGGAACATGCTTGGTCGGCCTAAAGCTGGACACTGAGCAATGGTCCTCTTTACGGCGTTACGGCGCAACCATCGCAAAAAATATTATCGTTCAGATCTAATGAAGCCGAAAACCATGGCCTGGATTGACGCCAGGCCTCGGTTCGATATCGTTGACAGTGCCGCTGGTCTGTTCGCACCCGGATTCGTGCTACGATGGCCTAATGGTCAGTGAGTTTGACAGTTTACAAGTGAGAACGAGGGATTGATCTGACCAATTTCTAAAAGGAGGGGTAAAGCCCCATTCATTGCTGGTCGCTTCGACTAGTCGCGGCACTGCTGCCAGCTACAAAACCCGTCGCGTCAACAAATCTGGCACTGAGTCGCGCCGGGTTGAACAGTTTGCAGTTTTAGTCGGGATCGTCGAGCGACTGGGGTGTTTCATAGCTGGTCGAAGTGAGCTGCTTGATTTTGTTAGGTCGCGTCGGCTACTCGCGCTGCTCCCAGGATGGAAGCGATTCCTCTAGTCGAAGCGACTATGCCGTAATCTCTCGTCGAGACGTATGTATTCAGCACCAAATTGCGGACTCCACACTCAATCTCGCGGCGTTGTCCGCAAATCTCCGTCATGTTTCAAGCGGAGTTGCGTACCAAGAGTGATCCCAAGTCGCTCGACGATTTGAAAACGCTGAACGGAGCGATTTCAAATCGCTTCGTCCAACGATTTCAGATCGCAGCAGTATTGTTGGTCGCTTCGACTTCAAGTCGAAGCTACTAGCTATGAATGGTGCTTAAGACCCAACGGTTCTGCTGGTTCGCACGTAGTTTCGAGAACCGGACTTTTCCTGTCTGCAACTTCTGAGTAAGCTGGTGAGTGGGCCATTTGAAAAGAAGACACACAAAAATCCCAGAAGCGGCCCCAAAGCAACACCTCCGAACCTCCGAACCCCCCTTTTTTCGGAAACCACGCCCCCTTGTATGCAATTGATCGACTTCACCACCTGAGAGAAAATGGTTTCTGCTTATTTGTTGGTCCTTCTTCAGCCTGCACATATCACAATGTAGGTCCCTAGGTCTGCTCCAGAAAAGAAAGAAGACAACGACGGCAACTTTTAGCACGTAAGTTTTTGCCTTCATCACGGCCAACTGTTAGGGGAACCGCAGATATAAAAAAAAAAAAAAATCCTCAGCACATAATTTTGGATTAGAAGTGGACGTTCAGAGAAATTCGAAGCCCCAAGATACGGTCCACACATATGAGCTCAAACCGGAATGGGAAATAAAATCTTCCCTTCTTCCCAAAACCCATTATCATGTAAACTTCTTAACTCTGTTGAATGAAAAAAAAAACCGAATCGGCATTTTTCTTGGGACCCACGATTTGATCCTGTCGTGGATCTATAAATTATTGGTGTTAGCAAATTTTTTCTTCATTCTGAATCGCTTAGCTTAAAGCCCTTGCCTCAGGAAAAGGAAAAACATGGGGAGCAAAGACATTTCACCCCGCTACCTCCTGATCATTACATAATCTATCCACATTTAGGCAAAATCGTCCGGCCGCTTCACCAATCCGGGCAAAATGGTAACGGCGTTGGGAGGTGGTGGATCGGTCGAAGAAGTGCGTTCGTACCCGCACGATCGACCAAAAAATGGGAGAACGCTGCCTGTGATGAGCCGGCTACTAGCAATCTGTGAGAGGCGACGCATCGACCAGCTGTACAGTACTGCCCTAAACACTGGCTCTACATGGACGCCACACAGTCCTGCTACCGGGCGATCACACGCACCAACATGACCATTCTCGACGCAGACAATCGCTGCTTCCAATCCTGGGTACGGTACGAAATACCATAATCATTGAGTGGCTATCAGCTTCATTAAACGCGCAACCCCTTCAGGCGCCAGAGCAGAACTGCATGTACGGCAATGCTGGCCAGCAGTTAGGAGACGCAGGTCGAGAATCCAGTTCATTAAAGGTTGGGAAATCTCTTATATTCATCTGCACTTCAGATATGAATGAGGAATCTACCACTTCTTTTTTTTCGAAAATTACGCAGAATTTTATATCGAGTTTATATATTTGAATTATAGATTTGGCTCGCGAGAAAACCCTAATTTTGATTTCTCGTGATGCTGGGAGCGTTTGGTCGATCCAACAACGGCGACAAGTGGCAATGGATGGACGGTGAGTGATAATTATTATCAAGTTGCAGCGAGAAAAAGTGTTTTTAAAAGACTGTGCACTCCAAAAAGCAGAAAGTTTGAAGTTGCCGAAACTAAATGATGAAGGAAATTTCAAGTCTTCCGACTTTTTCTGGCTCCACATTCCGCTGTGTGCACATCTCCTATGAGGCCCAGTTCCTGAATATTCCGCAACGAAAAAGACGCGCCATACATAACTGTGTAGTGTTAGTTACCTATATCGACAGAAAATCGATATGGTTGGCCTCATGCATGTGCTTCTGAGATTATCAACCAAATATGCAAGACAAGGTAGCAATTTCACCGAGAAGCGGAAAAAATACGGAAGCTTGAAGTGCGTTCACGACGTCTTTTTTTCAATTTTTCCCCAAATTTCCTCACCGAAAGTCCGTAAAAACGGCCGCTGCTCGGCGTCGTACGGACGATCTGAACTAAGCCTTTGAACTGAGTGAAAATTTTTTTGTCATGTGTCTCGATAAAAATATTGGGATATAATGACGACTTTTCCAGGGACGCCGTTCACCTATCAAAACTGGGATCGGGGAATGCCTTTCGGGAAACGAGCCCTGGCTGTCTTGCGAGTGATTCTTTCCTAGAATCTGAGGCCGGAAGTTCATCACTGGAAAATGGGTTGGCGCAAACTCTGGGTTTGGCAGACCTGGGTTGGAAAAACGGGCTTGGGTTGGGATAACCCACCACCTTTGATTCATCAGCGCAAATCTTGGGTTGGTCTCTCTAACTCCATTTTCGTTGCCGAGACGCGAGAAAGGCGTCTGCGAATGTACACTACGTATTTTCTTCATGCGACGCCTATCTCCGATTTTCCGTCCTAATCAATACTCAATTATTTTCACTACAACACCTTGTATCGCACTTTTCGCTATTATCGCGCAGCTAATGTTTGAACTGCTCATTCAAAGTAGTCACCTGTTTTTGCAATGTTCCTCCATATTTTCTTTGTGGTTTTAATCATTTTCATCTTCTTTCTGCTGATTTATGCTGTTTTTGAAATCGTCAGACCCCAAAAAGTTAATCTGAACAACAATGATAACTTATTTAATCATTAAACGAGAACTTCTTGTGCTGTCTGAAGCCAGTTGTAGCCCCGTATATTTTGAAAAGAACTCTCTGTTCAAATATGTTCTGTTGTTCTAAATTCAGGCTGCATATCCAAAAATATTGCGTTGTTGTAGCATTTTTGCCGTTTCAGTCACATGACCCCTGTAATACTTCAAAAATGATTTTCAAAAGGGGGCATAAATAAATCTCATCATTATCAAGCATTGCATAGATTATTCTGAAGTGTTTTCTCCTTTTTTTTGCGATCGAAGTAACAGAGGAATCATGGAGTATGCTATGGGTGAACTAAGTGCCCTTTTCGATCTCGGCGAGTACTGGCGTGTTTAAGCGAAAGGTGCACCGTACATAGTAAAGCAAGACGCCATAAGTACTTACACACCCGTTATAAACACCGCAGTGGTTTTTGACTTACTTTGACTTAATCGGTTGGCTTTCGCCTGACGCGGTCATTCCGCATCTTCACCAGAGGTGTGCCGTCCTAGTAGGTCAGCCGTGTCCATTTTTCTTCACGGTCTTCAGCCACACAATTTGAACACATTCCATCCAGCTCAATCACTATTCCATTTCCTAAGCGAAACGAAACATCGCGCCCTGAAACTGGGCCCTTTTTCGATGCCGAGTGACTTTTAACTTTCTTTAACCACATCCTGTCCAGAACTTTCGCGCCTACGCCCAGGTGGCCGTTTCAGCAGGTGACAGGATTTGGAAGCGCATTTTTAAAGCGTGTTGTAATGAGAGACGATCCGGCGTTCTTTCTTTTTTAGTATATGCCCGAGCAGTCGAAGTCGACTTTCCACTGTTGCTGCTTTGAGATGGCGTTAGGAGATGCTGGCACCTCCTCGTGTCAAGCGTTGATGTACTGCGTCGATTTCCTTGTAAAGGTCTTCGTTATGGCATACACGCGGCCAGAAATATCCAAGCAAACGCCCCAAAAGCTTCCTCTCCGTGCAATCCAACCTTTTCCATCTGCGTTTTCGAAGCTGCCCACGTCTCCGGATCCGTACATCATGATAGGGCGAATGGCCGGATAGGTAGACGCAATCCTGACTTCCTTCGCGATGCGGTAGACCACAAACACTTCCTCGGCGTTAGAGAATTGAATGCAGACGTAGCTTTCGCACATCGTTGTCGCGTAATATCCGCCGTGCATGTAAACCACGCTCATCAAGTTCTTCAGCAAACAGCCCAAATAACAGAAATCGTCCACCAGTTCTGATTACGCGTTGTCCGTCCACACACAAACTCCAGTTGAAGGCCTCTGAGAGACCCACATCTGCTTGCATTTGTCGGGGGGGGGACGAAGACGAAGTCCATAGGCTGCGGCATACTTCGAAACGAGAGAGCGTTCACGTAAATCCTGCAGTTGTTGCGTTGTTTTTCAGCGAATAACACAATGTCGTCGGCGTACCCATGGTCGACAAGGGAGCGTCCTGATGGTGTTAGGATCACATCCGCAGGAAACTGTTCTGCAACTCTAACGCATGATGTCATCAACGGCGAAGTTGAAAAGAAAAGAAAGGTCCTGCAACGGCCTTTGCCTTACTCCTGCGTTTTCGCACCCCTGAACAGCCGGACGCAAATCCGACAGCGGTACTTGAACTGCTAAGCTGTTAAAGAATTCCTTTGTCGTCATGTCCTCGATTAACCGAACATACTTTTCCGGGACTCCATCTGCTCGCAGAGCATTGAGCAATCGATCACGTAGATGAGGAGAGCTCGAACGCGGCTTCCAAAGTCCAAAAAGCAAGTTTGTAATGGCTTCTGAAAACCGCTGCCACGATTCAGATTACTCTTCTCACGACGCAGAACACTTGGTCGATGGTCGATCTTCCAGGTCGAAAACCGGCTTGCTCATCTCTGGTCGCGTTCCTTCAACGATGTCTTTGATAAGTCGCTCGAGAATGATACGTTCTAAAACCTTGTACATGACACGGAAGTAGAGAGAGATTCCTCTCTGTGAGTTCTTAGGATCCGTGACGGATAGCTTCTTGTGAAGAGGTACGATGATCGTAGCATGTCTCCACGAATCGGGTGCATCCTCTCGCTCATCCATATGCAGGTGTGGCACGGTATGGTGTTGGTCATTTCACGAATCCCAGACGGAGTGAAGAGCTTTCAGCATTTCAGCAGTGATGTTGGTCATCTCCACCTGCCTTATCGCATTCTTCCCATTTTCCGGACACAATCCAAAAACTTCAGACTCAGTCGGCGGTTCCTCACTGACATCGTAAATGTGCCTGTCTCGAACATGCGGGAGTCTCAGGTAAAAATTTGATGGTGGCGCTGGACTGATTCCAGCAGTAGTGAACTGAAGTAATCCCTTCCATATTGGCAAGCGTCGCATCACCAACTGCAACTCACATTGGGTAGTGTTCAAGACAGGATGAACATCTCTTCATCTTCCGGCCATAATGTCACTGTCAGCAGCAACGTGTAACGCAGGGCTCTTCTCGGATTTTTTCCTCCTCCCAAGCCTCTCTCTCGAACCCCTTAGCCTCCGTACACGTCCACTCCCGTTCGCGGTCACACTTTGAAAGCTGCCGACGCAATCTTCCTTCCTCCCTCAGACGCTTCTCCTCCACGAGACAGTTTCCTGCAGTTCGGAGCAGCACATTACTCTGTTGTGGGTAGATACGTTGGTTTCTTCTGAGACGTGGTAGGCGAACTTCTTCTTAGAGCTGTACAACCGGGAGTGCCTCTTTTCAGAAGCGTCCTGATGCATTTGACAAAAGAATCCATGGCGTCGCAAAGTTTCTTCAGTCCGTACTCCGATTTTTAGAATAGAAACGCGTTGTCGGAAATTCCTTCTGCACTTCTTCATCTCTGAGACTTGTCATGTCATCAATCCTTCCGGAGAGGCTGAGCCCTCGCTTCCTCTTATGAATCCTCGCAGTGAAGTTCAACAGAACAGGACGGTGTGATCCGAATCGAATGCGACATCCCACACACAGCTCCTAGATCTTCGAATGTCCGATACTGGAATATTTCCTCGGTCAGCACATAGCTTCAAGCTTTCGTAGTTTCAAAAGTTGCTCATCTCTTCTCCGCTTCCGCTGCTCTTCTGCGGAAAAAGATACGCCGCCACAGGTCCCCGCCAACGTAAGTTCTGATGGCGGCGATGATTCCTCTTGAATGTCGATCGCCAATAACCAGACCACTGCGTTCACAAAAGTCGCATCGCAAGTGCGGTAGCCATTGTCCGATGTTTGCTCCACTGGGTAGAACCATTTACCGAGTACTTCGGATTCCTCGATCAAGTCCCATCTTCGCATTTGGCGTCAATCCCCACGAGACAACAGCATGTTGGACAAGGTATCCTGGCCAGCAACGTATTGAGTTCCTCAAATGAAAACGCATCCTTCGAATTGTCTTCGGCGGTTCTTCAGCGGGCTACGCATGAGCACTCACCATCCACATACAGATTGAATCCTTTCCAGATCCCGCAGTCGTACGAATAGACGAACATTCCCTGACACGACGTTGAGCCGAACTCCTTGACCACATACTCATTGGAAATCCTCTCCTTACAGCTATCCGTGCACAGCGCCTCCCACCTCCCATCGTCATCGTTACTGCAGTAGATGGTGTACGGACGCTGATGACGGGTCTATCCTCGAGGCGTGGGGTTTCCTGCAAAAAGCAGCAAACGGTGCATGGAAATAGCTCAGAAGTCTGGACAGCGCAGTTTTTTTTTTTTGGATATCACTCAACAGCGATCGACAGTTCAGGGTGGCGAAATTGTGCCTTGTGGCCAAAGACTCCATGACTCCTAGGTACGGATCCTAAGGTGTTATGGACCAGAGGCCTTAGTGTGTGCCGGACGGCGACACCTTTATGCAATGTGTGGGGATACTTTCGCGATATAGTTGTGCACGCTATATCGCCTTCTCGAACGTTCCCTGTGTACACTCAAACGTCTGCTGGGTTCAGTGCTAGAAGCAGGGGCACCAACGAGCAGGAATTAACAGAGAGACTTGTATACACACCTCCCCCACTGCAGTGGTTATATGTGTATATTCGACGAGTAAAAAAATAGAACAGAATCAGCTTTTTATGAAACAGAATCGGTTCAGACTGGGGAAAATCGTTCACTTGATGCAGTTTGTATAACATTCATACTCTTGTTTTTAAAAAGAGATTTCTTTCACATCGATCTGATCCTGGTTTCCCAGCTCCTCTAAGGACGTACTCTCCTTCTTTTTCGCCTTCGCTGGGAGAAAATAAACTTACGTGGACAGAAGAAGAAGAAAATAGATTCTCATATGAAAGAGGAGAACGATAGAACTTCAAAGAAAATCTAAAACTACAGGGGATGAGAAATGAACACTATATCTAAATCAGGGTGGCACAGAAGGTTGGAACGACATATAGATGCTGGTGTTCATGATAAATTTGGGAAATGAAAGAAGAGGAAAATGAGAGATGATGACGGGAAATATTAGAGGAACAGGATGGACTCGGGAAACATTATTGGAAGTCTAGAGATTCATTCTGCAGCTAGCGGTTGAGCCAAATATGTATTTTGAAGTTGTCCGTTAAACACGAAAAGATGTAGAGAACAGAGGCTGACGATCTCTCCAATCGCGTTAATAGGTAGTAAACGCATTCATTATAAGTGATTTTTACAAATCACACCACATTGTTTCTGAAAATGGAGCTGGAGCGCGTTATCTGCCTGCCCATTTTGGGTTGGGTTGAGCGAACTGTCGCGTTCCCTGGCCTCAGGTTGCGCGAACCTCCAAACCCAAACCCATTTCTCGGATGGGGTTATCAAATTGGATGAACTCCCAGAAAATCGGGTTACGCTCTGCGCTGAACCCAACCCAAATCGGCAAACCCAGGGTGTGTGCAATGATGAATCCGGCCTCTGGTCAATCAACAAAACTATAGCTTATCTAAAACTGGCAACTCAGGTAATGAATCGATCGTGGGAAATGGATTAATCACTATGCTGTCGATCGGATACACTTTCCCACAATGCAGTCGCCGTCTGCAAAATTGAAACCTTGATCCGGAATTAATCGTCAGAAACCACCTGGTTCCCTCTTCAATACCGATCTCTTGTCTTACCAGCTAGAAATAACAAATTTTATATATATTTTGAACCACGATTCTTACCTTATAGCTATTACCATACCATACTTCACACTATAAGCACCAACCATGAGACTTGTTATACTCTGTTTACCTTGAATCGCACAAATCATGGTCTGCCAATCGTCCTCTAAACCGATCTGACGCTAGTACCTTATTGTAGGTCCACGACGCGTTCTCGGCAGACCCGGGTGTGCATCCGGTGTGCACAGCAATCGATTCGTCAATGCCCGTCACTCGGCCACCCACCCCTGCCACCCGGGTCTGCCGCCGAGAACGCGTCGTGGACGTACAACTACGAAAACCAGCGCGGGCCAATTAGAGGACTATTGGCGGACCATGTTTTTGTGCAATTCAAGGTAAACAACAGAGTATACAAAGGCAGACCTACAGCTACGTACTGTCACCTTGATATTTGAAATCTCAGTATTTCAAACATTCAGAAAAAGCACAGATGACCCCTCACCATCGACACATGAGTTCAGCCTCTTGGTGGAGGCGGTTCCATGTTCATTGGTGGCAACACAGGCAGTCGGAAAAAAAGCCCTCGCTGAAGAAGTCAACATCGGTCAGATGAAGACGTTGGGTCTCCATCCGGTGATGACTCAAAGTTCATTTTTCGAAGATGGAGCGGATCCCGATTCCAGTCCTGAAACACCATAAGGTTCATTCCTGTCAAACCACTGACGGTAACTTTGAAGGCGATTTCGAACCTCACTCTCACCTTTAACCACCTGATCTTGCGGGAAACTGATTTCCATACGGGACGCATTCAAATGTAACATTGCCTCCTGGTTTCGCCCGTCGAATGGTTAGCGGTACGGTGAAGAATCCGGGTGCTTTGCCTTCCTCGTGGAGCGTAGCATCGAGGTCTGTGACTCGGTTTTCGTTCCTTTCTGAACACATTTAGGTTATTACACGCACCTCTTTTCTATCGAGAAACTTAGGTGGCCCACTCCAAAATTATTTTTAATCAACTGCTATGAAGGCTAATGCTTACACAAAAAAGCTAAAATTACAAAATTGAAGTTTACTACAGAAGCTACAAAGAAAAAAGTTTGTCAATCGACTACGCATCTGCTTACTATTATAGACACACTAACACTTACTCCGAAAGCGTTCGGCGGAATCTAAAAATTTCGTAAGACGGTGATTATTCTCTTCGTAGCACTCAACAATCACTTGGATTGACGGTATGACCCAATTAAAAGCTGAATAAATACAGCATTATACCACGGATCAACGTTCACATCGCAGGTGGTTCTAGCGGAGTCCGAACGCATTTTCTGCCACACAGCGGTAGCCGCCAGCGTCTTGCCGGATTGAAGATTCGACAATCAACTCGCAGACTCCGTTCGGGACTCTGTCTTGAAGGTTTCAATCAAAATTAATGAGTATCACTTTCAATGGATTTACACATGAATTCTTTTTGTACTTTACTCTAACTGCAATCTTCCATACGGGAATACCCGTTCTCCATCCTTGAACCATTTGATCTGCAGTTTCGGCTCTCCACCGAACTTACAACGAAGCCGGAATCCTTGTTTTTCAGGGATCTAGAAGACACTGGATTAATGGAGCAGTTGAGGAAGTCATGATTTCTTTTTTGGCACCCACCTTCACGTTTTCGGAGTGGTTCGGACGACCTTCGGGACTTTATTAGCATCAAACTGATCGCGGTCAGCCGACCGACGCTCAGTTTCACGAGGCGCCTTCTCTTTACAACGGCATTACCCCTTCTTTGTCGTGGGCCGAGCCGGATGGATGGTCTGTCGCGATGACACGGTAAATTCCTAAATGGCCATATACATTTTGATATTTCCGTCTGACTATAAAAGCTTTTTACACAATCGCCCGTAGCCGATGATAATCGGTGAGTCAAGTTTATTTATTCACAGCGAGCCATGTATGAGGATGGATGCCTTTCAACTTTTGCCTGTTCTCACTTCTGGGCTGGGTCTCCCATGAAGGTTGAAACAGCGCCACCATCTCACCTTCATCATCCATGCAGTCATTGTGGAATGACAAAACGTCTAGCGGTGCCGTTCTGGGACCCATAGTGATCTGCACTCGGTCGGAGGGTTGAATCTGGAACAGTAATAACGTCAAAAACTCATTTTAACAATCAGCGGCCACTCTGTGGAGTCAGGGTCTACTACAATTCTTAGCCAATTGAAAACAGCCAACGCACGCTCTCCACGTGCCGCATAACAGCATACATACTGTCATCCGTAGTCAGACCATGAAAGTTTTTTTCAGGCCTTCTACATATCATTGTCTCCTTCATAAAATCTAGTCGAATCAGGCTTCTCTGACCGTTATCGGAAGGTGAGTTTCTGGCGCTCACGATGCCGCAATCAACTCATCTTCCGCAAGCAAATAAAGAAACTGGATACCTCGTCCACGTGTTAATTCACTTGACCTAGAAGGCAGCGTTCACGGTAAATATTCCTGCCTTTCAATATCTCCACACAGTTTACGGATGTTCTGGGGCCCTATACAGCAATTCATACTTAAAAAGGACGCTAAAGCCGCGTTTTTTTAGAAATACAAAGTAGGTCTCTCCCTTGTTTTTTTTCACGTTGGGATTTCGAGCGTGGAGGAATTGACCGCTATGAAGGATTATGCCTATCAGTCAGTCAAGCGACGCCAACTTATCAGCACCTTACTTGACTTGATTCTTCCTGTAATCTGAGTGTTCATTTCTTCACATAGAGGGGGCGGAAAAGGCACGGGGCGGTTCTGGGACTCCAAAACGCTTGTTCGCAGCCGTTATTTTGGCCACTCCTGGCTCGTTTTCTAAAGTTCTTTTTCGGCACTGGGAGCTCTGGAACCCTTTTCAAATTCACTGTGGAAAGTCAACGAGGATGATCATCGTGAACACTGCAGCTTTAAATCAATGAGGCAACCATCACGTACCTACTAGGAATCAGGGATGAGCGGAGATCTTCTTCAACGGAATCTCGGAAATCGGAAAGCCACAAAACCATGGGACATCGGACATTTATTAAGCCAAATTCTGACCTCCCTGGTGCACCGCGTGCTCTTCCAAAAAAATCTTGGGCTTTTTCCATCTCTATTGCATAATTTTCATGTGAATAAAATTAACTCCTGGCTTTCTGAAATTGAAGACGGACCTCGAATTCGAATTAAGCGCCCGGAAATAACGCATCTATGGGACTTGGCAAGAAATGCTAGATCGCGGTTTTCGGGGAAATGTTATTAGGTTGGCCGAGGAATGGCGGAAGCGAGTGTTCACACTTCGTGTAGGTCGAAAGACTCCTTAGTAATAACACGCCTACCTGCGCTCCATCCTATGCCGCTTAGAGACTCAGGTAAAGGGCGAGCTCTTCCACTTTGCATCTCCAATCGCAGCATGGCTCTTCAATGGCTCGTAATGCCATCCCCGAGGCGAATTGTGAATCGAGGCGGAACGCTTTAGAAGGAACTTTAGCGGAGATCATCAACAGACCGTCTGAAAAAAATTAGTAGTAGCCTATTTACAGCAAAAGTTAGGAGGGTAGATATAGGACCCGCAATGGACAAACAAAAAGGGAAGGAGAAAATATTTAGCTTGGGGCTGAACTTACGGTTATGGAGAATTTCAGATATTTTGCCAGTAACTCATCACCATCCACGATGCGAGAGGTAAAGGATTTCGTGGTCGCTGAGCCAGATTCATTGGTGGCAACACATCGATATGTGCCTTCGTCATGCACAGATAAAGTCGCGGATTACGCTATTATTCGAAGCATGACTAAGCACCCTAAAAGGCTTCCTTAGCTTCAACTTCCCCAAAATAAAACGGCTAAATAGCGAGTTCTGCAGTTTTTTGTCGTGAAGGATGTGTCCACAGCATCTCGGACGAATGTTGATTGATCAACAATTCTATCCATCTTCTCTCGAAGCTACTCGGTCCCTTTGCCAACCTTGCTCTCTCTTCTCAATATCCCATTCATATCTTGAATCCTCCTGCAGATCGGTCCTCCATCCTTTGACCATTTCACCTGCGGCATCGGTTCTCCGAAATAACCTGAAATTTCAGATGCATATATTCAACTTGGCTATTCAACACAACTACGCTGAGGAAATTTATGCTAACCTTGCATTCAAGATCAATAATACCAACCAACAGACACGGTTTGATCTTCGAGAGAATGACACGGTGAATTTTGGCAGGGCGATCCCAATCCAGTTTCGGCATGTCGCCTTTACCCAGTGAGACTGCAAGGCAAGTTTCATCTGCATATCCTTTCTGCGAGAGATGCGAGTAAGTGACATACTCTGGACATGAGATGTGGCCTGAGTTTTCGCTCTTTCCGTGTTTGTTCTCCGTTTCACATCCATAGATTCCTTCGTCGCCTATTGTGCATTCCTTTACCGTCACAGAGCATATGTCGTCTTAAGTAATCTCGATTGTCGCAATGGGAAGAGTCGGGCGGAACCAAGGTGCCATTATGGTACCTAAACAACACAGTTTGAAGCTCATTTCCATACTCGCAGAAAAAATTTTGAATTCATCGAACCATTTGATTTCCGGAAAATGGATCATCTTGACGGCGCATTTCATCGTAAAGCGGAATCGCCGCGATCGGTCCACAGCATCCACTAGACCCTGGGTGAAGAATGGCTCCTTCCCTCCTTCCTTGCCTGTGTACCAATCCTTTTCTTAATGCACCTACATTGTCCAATCCGATAATGTCCGAAATGTTGACTAAGGCCCCCGTCATAGTCGGTGGATCTACTGAGTCCCACCGTGTCGATACGCATCGAATTCGTGGAAGACGGGTAAAAAAATCAACCCACTCAGTCCGACTGGTGACCGTCCATGTCCACCTCAATCCCTCTGGTCGATACTGATATTTCTCATGCGCGGCATAAGGCGGGGCCAACGCACCGGACTGAGTCCGACTGGAGTCCCCACTGAGTCCCACCTGAAATCATCCCTCACCCCACTCCGGTCGATATAGGAAGTTTCTCACGCGATTCGTGCATTTTTTCACGACTGGTGACCTGTCGAGTCCCGCCGCATCTTCGACTTCTCGCCGTCTGCGCTCTGCCCCACGTACTGCTGATACCGTCTGCTCTCGCCCCACGTACTGCTGATACGGAAATCAGGATCTGACATATTGAAAACAAGAAAAATCAGCGACCAAACACGTTCCGATTCACAGCTGAAGTGATAATCGTCACTATCAATTGCGTGTTTCGCAGAGGAGTTGGTTGGCGCTGGGGGCAACCGGACTCAGTGGGACTCAGTGAGGCTTCTACCTGACTCATTCGACCTCAGCTGGCATCCCAGCAGGTTTTTCTGGACGAAGTCTGACCGGGCCGGCACGCATAGTTTCTACAAGGCTGCTCCTTGTAATGAACCACACGCTACCATGACTATTGGACATGTTAGAGAAATAAAGAGTGAAGCTGCCGATGCGGGTGTAATGTTCAAAGCCGTGGCAGTGGAGGAAAGAAGATCACCTCCGTAAAACCGACGTCAATCCCTCCTGCGGAGAGGGTTTTTGTCATGAGAGAGGTGCTGGCAATGGCTGCAGCTCTCCTGAGGATTCTTCCACAAACGCATACCGGCGTCGAAAAGAATCCATAACCTCAAGTGGAGAAGAAGAAGTATCCATGTGCCACATGCGCCAGATACTACTGGTATGGAAACCAGCGTCCAGTCGTTTTGGATGCTGAAAGGTGGGTGCACTTCTCTCGTTCAGTCTCAGCCTGGTGAGGCACCACGATTCTCTCCCTTTGCTGTATTGTCCGTGCTCCGCCTCCAGTAATCCCAAATTCCTCATCTACCAACCGCCCTCATTCATTGTACACATCAATCCCAAACGGCCTTCGCACCAAGCTTTCTGAATTATCTCTCTTGCCCGTACTCATCACCCGGATGTTAATATGGTCCAGGAAACCAAACTCTCTCCCTCTGCTACCTCCAGACATTCAAACATCCCGGGCCAGGTACTGCATATCGTACTTAGGTCATCTCAAGATATGCGGAGCCCCCTGCCACTTTGGTCTCTGGTCCTCTCTTCCCTCTCACAGATTCCAAACACTCCAGTGGGATGGGCACTCTCACATCCCCACGATCCATCTACCTCTTAGAACCACTTTCCCTTTTATATATATACCTTCACTCTTGTCCTCAACATGCAATCTTATCCCCCTTCTCGTCCAGCTGTATGACTGCTCTCTATCTCCCTCAATTGTCTTTGCAGGGTGACTTCTCACCGCGGCACACGTTCTTGCTCGTCGCTTGATTCTGATGTTAGAGGAAGCGGACGTCGAAGAACGGGCGGAGGAGTGTCATCTGGTTATCTTAAACGATAGTGGGCCAACCCACTCATGTCTCCCCGCCTGTAACGGCTTGATCATCTAACTCACAAAATATTATCCTCGTCTCTTCCAATCTCTAATGCTTGCTCTTGGTCGACATCCACAACTATTTCCAACGATCACATCCCTGTCTTTGTCGATATTGATCTCTCTAACCTCTCTTGCTCCTCATACACTGTTCGTCACTGCTCTTATCTTAATTTAGGGCTTGCAGACTGGAGCCCGTTCAGGTAGGTTGTGCTCCTCCGCCAAGCGGGTATTGATTATCCCCAAATGGCGTGACATGTACACCCAGAAGGAGCGCCACCTATCTGATGCTATCTTTGGTAAGCGCTATGAAAGCTATGATCCCCTGAAGGCGGGTGTAAAGCTCCTCTTCTTTCCCAATGTCACCAGGGAAACATTGCAGAAGATAATAGACAAGGGACGCAAAGAGAGCTGCAGACTGGTCTTGACTCTGTGACATCGCTGCGCTGGCTGATGAGATCAGGAAGGACTCCTGACAGACACAAGAAGGAGTCCTGGGGAAAGTCTACCGAGAAGATGAACTTCAGAAATGATGCAGCAGCAACGTGGAAGGCCTTGAAAAGGATCTTCGGGAAAGTTCACCTCCGCCAACAATCTCCACGATTAAATTTGAAGGTGGGAGTCTTCAAATCAGGGGAAGTTGAGGCTGCAAATGTGCTCTTGGGAAGCATACTTTTATCAATAGAACCAAAAGAGGGCAGCAGAATACAACAACTGTACGGGAACTCCTGTAAAATTGCCTCTCAGGGATGTAGATGATGCAGTCACGCCTGCACAGGTCAGAGAAGGCAATGCCAGCTGAGATGAGCAACTCGAAGGCATTAGGGCGCCAGACGTTTTTTGAGCTCCAGTTAGTCCTGAAAAGACTGTCCAGTGAATCACCGCCCTTCTTGCTGAGGTCATAAATACATCGTTTTCGTATATGAACTTTACCCAAAATTGAAAATGTGGCTCGTGTTATTCCACTGCCGAAGTCGGGAAAGTCACTATCGACGGCTAAAGGGTACTGACTGATCAGTCTGTTCGTCACAGATCGTCAAAATTCAAAGTTGAAAAATTGGTTGTGGAGGAGCTGTTGACTGGCATATGAGCCAACAGCAGCACCAACATGGTTTCCGTAAATTACATTCCAACCATCCTGGGCCTTGTTGGAAACTGAGCTTCATCCTGGACGGCTTCTAATGCCATCAAACTTTGTATCGCAATGTTGGTGCGGCCCCTCGACTTAACAAAGTCCCGCATTTGACACCGTCAATTCAGGCCTACTTATCAGAGAGATTCTGCTTAGTTCTACCATCAAGCCAGCGGTAGAAGCGGTGGATAACTGCTCTCTACTAAAGGACGTCGGGCAAATGTGTCCATCCAACGGACATGGTGTTTCCAATAGCATCCCCATCGCCGCTGGTGTCCTCAAGGAGGAGTTTTATCGCCTGCTCTTTTCAGTTTATATCTAGAAGATCTGCCCGTTCTCCCTCAAGATGTCCGTAACTGGTTGAATACGCGGATGATATTACTATTCTGTGCCGAGATCGGAACATTAAGGTAGCCGCCAGTAAGATCAATGACTACTTGATCGAGTTGAAATGTTTCTTCGATCGCAAATCGCCTTCACAGTCTCTGCCTTCCAAATCAACCGTCACCGACTTTTCCACTGATAATGCAGAGCACAGTGCCCATCCTATGGTGAAATGGGACGACAATCAATTGTCGGCCAATCTCTACTCCCCAAACGTTACTTGAATCTCGTGTTGGATCCGGTTGTGCTTCATAAGAACATTGGAGCAGAAGCAAGCCACAGTGAAAAAACAAGACTCAACGTCCTGCGTGCTCGGTGGAACGGTCCTGGGGATGCATCAAAGGAACCATCCCGACCATGTATAACGCTATCACGCAACCTGCCTTTGAGCAGCCTGCGCCAGTCTGGCAGCACATTGTGTCGGACACCTCTTGGTCCAAGCTGCAGCGCGTCCAAAATTCAGCCCTGCAAATTGCAACAGGCTGCTCTAAAAGCTTTCCTACTGAGCACTTGCTGTCGAAGTTTCGTATATTGCCAGTTAGAGACCACTGCCAACTCCAGGAGCAAATTAAATGTACATTAACATCGTGAAGTAGCCGAATCATCCATCGCGAAGAGTGTACTAAAACACGAAGAGGAGAGAGATAGATGATTTCAGAAAGCCTTTCGCCGATGCTCCGTCGAAAGTAGAAGTGCAGAGAGATGGACCGGGAAGCACAACAAGAACGCCTCTGTCTCTTGCGCGCGGAGCGTGAGCATCGATTCGTGAAGGAACACGGAGCTGAGTTGCTGTAAACTCCATCCTGGGAGTCGCACCCTCCGGGAAGGTCATGAGACAGAGATGGAACTTGGCAGGCGTAGCCAGGTGCACCTTTACATCGTTACGCTGTGGACACTTCATGCTTATGTCATATTTGCATAGGATTGACAATGAGCAAACCTGACGAGTGTCCAGATTGCGGTAGTCAAGGGGCATACTACTGCGCAAAGCTGTTCAATTGCCCGAAAAGACCGTATCTACTATTGATTGAATGGATCTGTGGACGAACCCAGTGCTAATGGCCGAGTTTCTGAACCTATGACAGGACCCCTCTCTGAAATGGCTGCAGAGGAAGAAGAAGAAGGCAGGAATTTATCAACCATTGAATCCAAGGTCTTCTAGGTTTGATGATATCGTCCAGTAGATTACAGCATGAGTGCTAAATTGATCTCTGGTGACCAGTGCATTTTATCGACAAACGGGACCAGGAACCCCAAGCTCTTTTTAAGCTGACTACGCCAAACGAAACAAATATGATCGAACAATCGAGATCTGGATGACTCAAATTGTAATTTTTCGAAGTCCAGATTTTTTGAATGACTAGAAAAAATATTGCTCGACTTCACAGGAATATACTCCTGGGAACCCAGTTCTATTCTATGAGCACAGTTCTCAATTTCAGTCTTCGGCACCTCCACTGTCACCATGCAATCTGGCTGATGGATCCGTGCTCGTTAGGAGGCAGACACATCTGTAAGCCCTTTCATCGCCTGAAAATAATCCTGTCATACCATTTTATACCTACTGTCTTCAGAATGCGGAACTTCACAGGATAACGGAAGGGTTTAAGTCATACACTGAGGGTGAGTTGAACTTTCCCGCAACAAACCTTCAACTGTTCTGCAGAAATTTCCAGCGAGCATGATCTGTCTTCGGCCGTGGTGACGAAACGGCCACCTGACTCCTGCAGAGGCAGACCATCTTTGTACCAGACAGTCTGAACACAAAACACAATTCGTCATAAACCAGAACTACCGGGTGGAGCACAAGACTTTTCAAGCCTACTGCTTTTCTAAAGTTAGACTTTTTTCGCATTTAATCAATCTTCCTCATTTTTCGATATGTTCTATGCGCTACCAGAGCAACGTATGGACCACCAAGACAAGTCTTGCCTAAATCCGTGACGTCTTGTTATGCTCCTCCCGTAGCCAACCCACTGCCCATGGAGTGAGCAAACTAAAGCTACAGAACGAAATCCGTTGAATCAAAACTTTGATGCGCCAAACGTAGCCCTTATTGGTGCTTGTGTGTTCTCCACTCATTCCTTTTCTTCGCAACAATGTCTGGAAAACTCACGCTCGCTTTGGGGTATAGCATCGACATCTCCAGGAAAGACGGATTTAGCCCTGACCGACGTTAATGATCTTATCCTGGAGTCCAGGGTTGAACCGTAAAGCATACTCCTTCTTCTCGACCACCTCTTCTGTCTCAGAAACTGAAAAAAGATAGGTTAGAAAGCGTTGTTAAACAGATGTCGCGCAGCAGCTAAAGCGCATCGACTGGAATTTAGTTCTAGCTACGTTTCTAAGTTGCAACGAATGAGTGTGATGAACTTTGAAGTTGAATCTCCAAAGGTGACTGGATCGCACCCAAACGAACTTTTTTGAAAAAAGATGGTCGACTTAGAAAACATAGACTAGTGAATGGACGGGATCGCGGCTGTAGGTTGTCGGATCTCTTCGAGCCTCGTCCATTCGCAGGGCTGGGATCCATGAGCATGACTACACGTTACCCGGCAATACATCGAAGCACTTTGCTTAATCTGGGTCCAAGCCGAACCCATTTCGAAAGGGTTCGGAATATTATTGCACCTATCTTGTGGCCCGTAACTTCAATAAAGATCACTGTGGACATTTCTTCTCAGAGCTTCTGGCCTCAGCAGAAATAAATCGTCTCCCTTCGCGCCATACCTTAAAGCTGATTTAAAATCACTCAACCACTCCTGAACTTAAAACGGAATATGCCCATTCAGTATCGGCTACTCCAAGTTGATTCTTCGTCCACGCACATAGATACATCGCCAACATCCCGCTGCTGAATCGCGCGATTCGTACGCGACATGCGCCATCAGACGTGTTTCGGATCTCTATGTTGTCTGTTGCCTCGAGCTTCTTTCCTGCAATAGTTAGGAGTGAAAATAGACAAAGCGCCACCTTTAAACTAGCGCGGTTCTTAAGCAGCCCTTTCTCACCTTTCTTTGAACCACCTGATCTCAGCCACGGGTTTCGCATCCACATGACACTCGATGGAAAAGCGGATCGTTGATCGCGCATCCGGCGATCCCACAACCAAACGTTGAACTCCGGGCGGGTAACGATCGTCATCCTTCTCACGACCAGCTCTTGGGCCTGAAAGATGATGAACTGATGCGTTGCGTCGTGCAGAAAATGGGAAAATGCGGGCCACGACTGTCGCCTCCTGCGACAGCGCTGCTCAGTCAGGAATGCTCGCTGTTGTTTTTTACAGAAGTCTAGGCGCCAGTAGCGAGCTTCGAAAATCTGAATAACTTGAGATAACTTCACAGGCATTACACTGTGTGACACAATGTCAGCGAAGAAATATTCACACATATCTGTTTTTTAGTGTGTCATTAATAAAACGAGTCCTATGGAAAGTATAGTTCTGTAAACAGTAGTTCTGTAGACGAACTCTGGAGCATTTCTAGTGAGCTCTTGATTTCGATTATCAATAACAGCGGAGCGGTTGGTTCTGGAGGAATATAACCAAGCTGTTAACGACGTTCAGACAAAAAGCGATCGCTCGCTGCTGGTAAATTCATCGAAAAGAGGAGCCTCCAATTGAAATGCCCCAGAGTACTTACTGTTCTCATCGGAGATGAATTTCGGCACCCAGAACCGTTGGCGAACGCGCTGTTGCGGCACGCAAGGCCCATTTTAGGAGTTCCACGCAGCGCGGCGGGATGAGATGTTTCTTCTGTGGGCATCAATCGATAACGCTGCCGCTCGTCGATTCACATGTGAATCATTAACCGCAAGGCGCCGCGGTGGAACTCTAAAAACCCCTTAACACGGAGACAGTCGCGCCGTGACGCCATGGTCCTGGCAAGCACGATTACTTGTGGTCCGAAACGATATCTCTGTCCTGAAGTGTGTCACGACAGCTCTGGGCCGCAATCGCGTGACCGCGTCGGTCCCTTTGATAAGGAATAAACGCACCGGGTCAGCGTTGATCGATATCCAAAGTTTACGGTGCCGTTTCGCGAGGAGACAGTCTCCGAGGCACGATGGGTCCTATAACGCTTGTTAGCGGAACAGAGCACCGCCCATTGTCGGATTGGATCGATCGACGACTTAAAGGCAGCATACACGCTCGTAAACGTGGTCGAGCTAACAACTTCAATCGAAACCGTATGGCCTACAACATGATGCCTTACGCATTTTGAAGCGTCAAAAAACGACCCACAGCGTCGCGTACAGGAGGACCATCCTTCATTCCGTCCATTTTCTTCACGCCCCTTGTATTTGCGTTTTTCTTCCGACCAACGCAGCGTCGCTGGGTCATCCTCGCCTCCAGTAACGTGTGAGGTTCAATTTGTTAGGCACCACCAACAGCACCGACGTTGAAGATGACGCAGCAGGGACTCCATGAGCCACAGTGAAAGGGCAAATACTGGGTCGTGAAAACACGGGCGAGTGTACAACTTGCTACTCCTGTAACGGCATTCAGGGTCATTTTTGACGCTCTGAAAAATGCGTAGGCATTTTAATCTGAGCCATACCATTCTATTTCAGCTGTAATATCGGGAATACGTTTCATGAGCTTGTATGTTGCCTTTGAGTCGCTTCTTCAGCTGTTAAAGGTGCACTCGCCCCTTTTTTCTGTTTTGTCTTATCCCATATCCACATGTAATCGTCGAAATGTCAAGGGGAAATAGTGGGTAATTAGTGTATTATTCTTGATATTTTATTTGTGTCTGATGATTTTTGGTATTAGCATCATATCATGTATGTATCATATTTTGTAATGATTTTTGATGTTCTTTAAAAATGCATAATCTTTGTGTTGTAGATAACTACATTGTTTGTGTTCTTTCTTGTCGTCAATGATTGAGAAAGGCCATGCTTAAATTTGAATTCCCGCGCGACATGTTTGAGCTTGAGTACTTCTGATAGGGTTTGCCGCGTCAGTGCCGATTGCGTACCGCGACGCTCGACTTTGCCGCGATTGTTCCGCGATAGTACCGCAGCGGCTTCGGCGATCAGACGATTTTGTGGCCGTGTCTTGAGCCCTCGACATCGTCGCGATAGTACCGGCAGCGGCTCCGCCTTTACAACCGCGCCGGCTCCGCGAGAATGCCAGCAGTGAACCCGCGTGGAGTACCAAATACTACCCTGTGTGGTAAAACAAAGTTGCTGCTGGGCTTCCACTATCCAAGTTTGAGATACTTTCCGTATTTCCTTAAGTAAAAGTTATGGTAACCCCTGTACCTATTAGGTTGAAGAAGTAACGACTGCGGCAGCGTATTTTCTTGTTCTTACCTCTAGTTGTATTATCATTCTACAAATGACTTCATCATCAGATGCTTTCTCGGAGCCGCTGCTGCACTATCGCGGAGCTTTCAGAGTGGCACTGCCGCACCGTTGCTACGGCTCAGATAAAGCCGCTTCGGTGTCTGTAGGCTCCGGAAGCGGCACTATCGCGGAGCCGCAGCGACAATTTCTCTCAGAGTATGGGCGGGTGAGTTACGCGCAAGATAGCTACCCAAGCTTGAACACGTGAGGAACCCTTGGTCAGCTTATCGCTTACTCTTCTCTAGCTCTTCTCGATCCCAATTCTTTTCAGCGTGATTACATGAACACAAGGGGTGTTAGCAATCAAGGGTAATTCGTCCAACCGTTAACATCGTCTTTTGCATCATAGCGATAGAAATGTTTCTATTTTCCTTTCGTTTCCCGTTCTTGCAGGGTTCACGTGCCTGGAATATCGATTCCATAATGTGCCTCGAATAACGAATTGTCGTCGTCTTGCCATCTGACTCCGTTTCTAGGCCTGCGGCTTCATGAACATTATCACCTAAGCGATAATAACGCTGGTCTATGACATCCCGTTCCACTACATGGTTTTTTTCTCGATTATTAGATTTTTCGACATAGTCGATAATTCTAGTTCCAACAGTGTACGTTTCAATATTGCCTGAAATTCTGTCTTCCCGACTTCTCGACTGACAAACATCTTCGGAAATCCAGTTTTTCAGCTCTTTTCGATTTTCGAATATGTCTGAGATTCCAACATTTTGACTTCTCGATATCTGAACATGTTCGAGACTCCAATATTTCTCTGACTTTTCAATTTTCAAAACTGAATATATGTACATATTCGGAACGACAGACAATTGCTTGTATCTCTGTAGACCTTTCAAATTCGCATTAAATTCAGTGTGGGGTGTATACAAGTCTGTTGGTACCTACTCGTTGGCAACGTGCCCCTGTCTTCTACTGAACCCAGCAGACGTTTGAGTGGTACACAGGGAGCGTTCGAGCGATATAGCGTGCAATAACTATATCGCGAAAGTATCCTGCACACATTGCATAAAGGTGTCGCCGTCCGTCCACACTAAGGGCCTCTGGTCCATAACACCTTAGGATCCGTACCTTAGGAGTCATCAGAAACCCACACAAGCCACAATTTCGCTACCCTGAACTGTCGATCGCCGTCGAGCGATATCCAAAAAACTGCGCCATCCAGACTTCTGAGCTATTTCCATGTAACGTTTGCCCCATCGTTTCTGCAGGAAAACCCGCCTCAAGGACAGAATATCCACATCAGCGTGGGAGAGCACACCATCTACTGCGGTAACGCTTGACGATAGGAGAGTGAGGTCAGGTAATAGCTGCAAAAAGGAAGGATTTCAATGGTATGGTCATGAAAGTTCGGCATCAACGTCGTGTCGGAATGCATTCGTATCAGACTGCGGGATCACAGAGGATTCAATCTGTGGATAGTGAGTGCTCATGCGCCCACCGGAAACTCTGTCCGAAGACAATCCCAATGCCGCGTTTTATGAGGAACTCAATACGTTACTGGTCAGTGATACCTTGTCAACATGCTGTTGTCGTGGGGACTGACGCAAATGCGAAGATGGGACTTGATCAGAATCATTTAAGTACTCGGTAAATGGTCTCTACCCAGTGGAGCAAACATCGGACAATGGCTACCGCCCTATCGACTTTTGTGAACGCGCAGTGGTTCGATTATTGCATCGACATTCAAGCGAATCATCGCCGCCATCGCCAGCTTACGCGGCAGGGACCAACCCGGCTATCTCCAGGAAGAGCAGCGGAAGCGGAAGATGACAACTTTGAAACCACAGCTTGACCATGTCCTGACGAGGAATCATTCTGAACCATCGGACATTCGGAAGATCTAGAGCTGTGTGGTGATGTCGCATCTGGATTCGATCACCGTCCTGTTCATTGAACTTCACCGTGAGGATTCATAAGAGGAAGCGAGGGGCTCAGCCTTCTCCAGGAGGATTGACATGACAAGTCTCAGAGATGAAGAGTGCAGAAGGAATTTCCTGACAACGCGTTTCTATTCACATCGGAGTACGGACTAAGTTGGTGTCCTTTGCGACGTTTGGGATTCTTTTGTCAAGTGCATCCAGGACGGGCTTCGAAAGAGGCACTCCCGGCTGTACAGCTCTAAGAAGAACCCGCCTACGTCTCACAGAAGAAACAACATTCACTTACAACAGAGTATGTGCTCTGAACTGCAGGAAACTTCGTGGGAGGAGAAGCTGTCTGAGGAGGAAGGTGCTGGTGTCGGCAGCTTCAAAGTGACCGCGAACGAGATTGGACGTGTAGAGCTAAGGAGTTCGAGAAGGGCTTGGGAGGAGAAGAAGAATCCGGAAGAAAGCCCTGCCACACGTTGCTGCGACAGTACAGCGTAAAGATTACGTAGAGATGTTCTCCTGTCTTCAACACCACCAATGGAGTTGCAGTTGGTGATGCGACGCTGCTGTAATATGGAAGGTTCATTCAGTTCACTACTGAATCGTCCAGCGCCATCAGTACCTGAGCTCCCGTATACCACAGAGCACATTACGATGTCAGTGAGGAACCGCTGACTGAGTCTGAAGTTTTGGATTGTGTCCGGAAAATGAAGAATGGAAGCAGCAGGTGGAGATGACAACATCACTGCTTTGAAATGCTGAAAGCTCTTCCTCCGTCTGGGATTCGTGAAATGACCAACACCCATCCGTGCCATATGGCTTGTTGAAAGGATACCCGATTCGTGGAGACATGCGATCATCGTACCTTTCACAAGAAGCTATCCGTCACGGATCCCAAGAACTACAGAGGAATCTCTACTTCGTGTCATGTACAAGGTTTTAGAAACGCATCATTCTCGAGCGACTTATCAAACATCGTGAAGGAACGACCAGAGATGAGCAAGCCGATTTTCGACCTGAAGATCGACCATCGACCAAGTGTTCGTCGAGAAGAGTAATTCCTCGAATCGTTCTGGTTTTCGAAGCCATTATGAGCTTGCTTTTTGACTTTGAAGCCAAGCCTTCGACTCTCCTCATCGTGATCGATTGCTCAATGCTCTGCGAGCAGATGGAGTCCCAGCGCGTATGTTCGGTTAATCGAGGACATGAACAAAGCGAACAATAGCAGCAGTTCGTACATCTGTTTGGATTTACGTCAGCTTCCGAGGTGAAAACAGGAGTAAGGCAAGGAGCTGCTGCAGGACCTTTTCTTTCAACTTCGCCGTTGATGACACCATGCGTAGAGTTGCAGAACAGTTTCCTGCGGATGTGATCCTAACACCATCAGGACGCTCCCTTGTCGACCTGGACACGTCGATGACATTGTGTTATTCGCTGAAAACAACGCAAAACTGCAAAGGATTGTGGATCTCGTTTCGAAGTATGCTGCAGCCTATGGATTCTCCTGCCTCGTCCCTGACAAATGCAAGCAGATGTGGGTCTCTCAGAGGCCTTCAACTGGAGTTTGTCCAGTGGACGCGACAACGTATCGAACTGGTGGACGATTTTCGTTATTTGGGCTGTTTGTTGAAGAACGATGGTGGTGGTTATGCAGCGGATATTCGACAACGATGTGCGAAAGCTTTACGTCTGTACCGAATTTTCGAACGGGGCGGCTGGGGACTAATACCATCGTGAAGGAAGTCAAGTTGCGCGTCTACCTATCCGTACTATTCGCCCTATCATACAAAATGGATCGGAGACGTGGGCAGCACCGCCGAAACGCAGATGGAAAGGCGTTGGATTTGGCGGAGAGGAATGCTTTTAGGTGTTTGTTTCGATATTTCTGGCCGCGTGTATGCCATAACGAAGACCTTTACAAGGAAATCGACGCAGTACATCAACGCTTGACACGAGGGAGGTGCCAGCATCTCCTAACGCCATCTCAAGCAGCAATGGAAAGTCGACTTCGACTGCTCGGGCATATACTTCAAGAAGAACGCCGGATCGTCTCGTACAACACGCTTTAAAAATGCTTCCAAATCCTGGTCTGGAAACGCAGGCCACCCGGGGGCGTAGGCGAAAGTTCCGGACGGATGTGGTAAGAAAGAGGACGAAGTCATCTCGGAACCGAAAGCACAGGTTCAAGCGCGATGTTTCGTTTCGCAGGAAAATGGAATAGTGACAGCTGGATGGAACGTGTTCAAATTGTGGCTGAAGACCGTGAAAACTGGACACGGCTGACTAATGTGTGGACGGCACACCCTGGTGAAGATGCGGAATGACCGCGTCAGAGGAAAGCCTACACGTTGCTGCGACAGTATAGCGGGAAGATGAAGAGATGTTCTCCTGTCTTGAACACTACCAATGGAGTTGCAGTTGGTGACGACGCTGCCAATATGGAAGGATTACTTCAGTTCACTACTGAATCGTCCAGCGCCATCAGTACCTGAGCTCCCGCATGTTCAGAGAGCACATTACGATGTCAGTGAGGAACCGCCGACTGAGTCTGAAGTTTTGATTGTGTCCGGGAAATGAAGAATGGAAAGGCACGTGGAGATGACAACATCACTGCTGAAATGCTGAAAGCTCTTCCTCCGTCTGGGATTCGTGAAATGACCAACACCATCCGTGCCATATGGATGAGCGAAAGGATACCCGATTCGTGGAGACATGCGATCATCGTACCTCTTCACAAGAAGCTATCCGTCACGGATCCTAAGAACTACAGAGGAATCTCTCTACTTCGTGTCATGTACAAGGTTTTAGAACGTATCATTCTCGAGCGACTTATCAAACATCGTGAAGGAACGACCAGAGATGAGCAAGCCGGTTTTCGACCTGGAAGATCGACCATCGACCAAGTGTTCGTCGAGAAGAGTAATTGAATCGTGGCAGCGGTTTTCGAAGCCATTACAGCTTGCTTTTTGACTTTGAAGCCGCGTTCGACTCTCCTCATCGTGATCGATTGCTCAATGCTATGCGAGCAGATGGAGTCCCGGAAAAGTATGTTCTGGTTAATCGAGGACATGAACAAAGGAACAACAGCAGCAGTTCGTACACCTGTCGGATTTACGTCAGCTTTCGAGGTGAAAACAGGAGTAAAGGCAAGGAGCCGTTGCAGGACCTTTTCTTTTCAACTTCGCCGTTGATGACATCATGCGTAGAGTTGCAGAACAGTTTCCTGCGGATGTGATCCTAACACCATCAGGACGCTCCTTTGTCGGCCTGGAGTACGCCGACGACATTTTGTTATTCGCTGAGAACAACGCAAAACTGCAAAGGATTGTGAACCTGTTTCGAAGTATGCCGCAGCCTATGGACTTCGTCTTCGTCCCGACAAATGCAAGCAGATGTGGGTCTCCTCAGAGGCCTTCAACTGGAGTTTGTGTGGACGGACAACGTATCGAACTGGTGGACGATTTCGTTATTTGGGCTGTTTGCTGAAGAACGATGGTAGTTGCAGCGGATATTCGACAACGATGTGCGAAAGCTACGTCTGCATTCAATTCTCTAACCAAGTGTTTGTGGTCTACCACCATCGCGAAGGAAGTCAAGTTGCGCGTCTACCTATCCGCCATTCGCCCTATCATGATGTACGGATCGGAGACGTGGGCAGCACCGAAAACGCAGATGGAAAGGTTGGATTGCACGGAGAGGAAGCTTTTTAGGCGTTTGTTGATATTTCTGGCCGGGTGTATGCCATAACGAAGACCTTTACAAGGAACTCGACGCAGTACATCAACGCTTGACACGAGGGAGGTGCCAGCATCTCCTAACGCCATCTCAAGCAGCAATGGAAAGTCGACTTCGACTGCTCGGGCATATACTAAGAAGAACGCCGGATCGTCTCGTACAGCACGCTTTAAAAATGATTCCAAATCCTGTCTGGAAACGGCCACCTGGGCGTAGGCGAAAGTTCTGGACGGATGTGGTTAAAGAGGATTTGAAGTCACTCGGCATCGAAAGACAGTTCAGGCGCGATGTTTCGTTTTGCAGGAAATGGAATAGTGACAGCTGGATGGAAAGTGTTCAAATTGTGGCTGAAGACCGTGAAAATGGACACGGCTGACTACTAGGACGGCACACCTCGGTGAAGATGCGGAATGACCGCGTCAGGCCAAAGCCAACCGATTAAGTCAAGTAAGTCACATTACTACTCACCGCTCTTATCGAATTCAGCTTGACATTCGTCCTGCCTAGTTCGTTAGTGGCAATACAACGAATCGTACCAAAGTCGGTTTCTCTGATCTGTAAAACATGAATATTTGCTCAGAAAAACTAAAAATTCCAGAGACTTGCAATGCTGCAGTATTCAAGCAGATTGAAATCGTGGAGTTTCAGAAACAGTCAAAATTTTGGGTAAAACTCACATCTTTGATGGTAAGACAGTAGTTTCGGCTCCGAGGTCTTCGACAGTAACACGATCATCGAATTTGATCGGTTGCTCGTGACAAGCCTGAAAATTTTCTTAGCTAAGGGGTTGCATTGTGGATGAAAACTTTTGGATACACATGCATCTGCATCCGTGAATCAAGTGGGAACTGCGATTGCATGACTTCACTAAGGAGTTCTAGGAGGTGAATGGTTGGGTCGAAAGGAAGACACCTCACCATTGAAGCGTAGGTTTGGGGAAGCCTCTCAGTTTCACCTCGAATGCCTGTTTAGCTCCAATTTCAGCATCGCAAGACTTGAGTGGAATGATGAAGCGTGGCTTGGACGGCTCTTCGCCCTTCTCTTCACGGTCACCTAAGTTTCATAATAATTATCCTGCGCGATGCGCCGTGGCCTCCTACACATTCATTTGACAGCCGACTTGGTCCTAACGCCAGCTACCGATTTATCAACAAGTGGAACTTCGCCTGAACCATGACCACACCTGACAAGCGCTCGTCTCTGTTCCACCCTCGTTCTTGGCAGTGATTCGATATTGTCCGAAGTCGGACTTGCATGCGTCGCGGATGCGCAACGTCGCAGTTCCGTCAAGTGCAACACGCATCGTAACGCGGTCGTCCTTCTCCAATTCCACTCCGTCCTTTGTCCTAGAAAATAATAAACAATACGCAACAGGGGTCAGATAAGGTCGATAACCCTTCAGCACACCATATGAGTTGAGGAAATGGTTCTCCAGCAACCACACATTTCAGCGTCAAAGTGTCGCCTTCGGCAACCTCGGTGTCCTCAAGTGGTGATAAGAAGTTTGCTGGCACTGTGACCTCCTTTGGCTTGACAGTCTGGAATGTTGGATAATATACCTCTCTTGAAATCCTATTTCTTCTTACGTTACTGAGAAAAGTGTCATCACACATCTGAAAACTATCTGAGCCAAACCTTAACATGGGCGACCGCACCACTGTAGATCTCGTCCTTGTCATTGGGCAACGTGACACGGTATGCACCACCATCGCTCTTCTTCGACTGAGGATCACGAGGAGTATTCACCGGTCTCAGGGTTTTCCTTCTGCAAAGTTTTTCTTTAAAGAGGGCATGTGCGAAGCCCCATTTAATAAGACGGGAGGCTGGTGACAAATGTGGGGCAGTAAAGGACCGAAGACAGTGCATATATCACAAATTGTTGGCGACCAACCGTTTCAGCATCGTCTGGCGCCAACTCCGTACCGTTCTTGTACCACTTCACAACCTTTGGAGTTCCTTCGACTTTCACCTGAATGTTCCATCAGCTTTCAAACGCTATCAGTATTGCGAATAGCCTTGATATACCTTGAGTTCAATGGGCTGACTCTCATCGACATCAATATCCTTCAGGCCTTGAATCATCTTGAGAATATCCGGCTTGGTGACCGTCAGCTGCGCAGACGAGTCACATTCGCCAGCGGCGTTTGAAAGCACCACCTACAAAGACGATAACCTATCTGAATTGATTGAAAATTTAAGCAGAAGGAGGGCCCACCCTGTAAGTGGCACCATCGTCAAGCTGGGCTCTGTTTATTGCGAGCTCGTACTTCTTGGGACCGATTTTCTTCGGTTCCAAAATGGACAGACGGTTTTATCTCCTGGCCGTTCTTATACCTTAAGGACAATATGTCTATAATTGTTGTCTTCGTTGAAGAATAGACTATTGATATATGGAACATTCGCACCATTTCACGGTTCTGACCTGCCTTGGCGCACTCCAAATCTGAACACCTCATCGTCACCTTCAGAAACCTCAGTACGCCTGTTCAATTTTTTCACAATCTTTTGGCTTCTCGTCTACTTCTCCCTCATGTCGTCAGTTACCTGGCCTTAAGAGCATAATTAAGTGAGCCGCCATGTTCAGCAGATTTACGCAACCCATGAAATGACAACAGACCTTTCCTGTTTCGTTAATTGCTTCAACTGTATATCGTCCACCATCCTCCAGATCCGTCTTAGGGATTGTCAGCCGGTAGCTAAAGGCATGAAATGAGAAAAAGTTGTCTCAAAAATACATAATTTCTCTATACACAGTTAGACAAGACATAAAAAGGCAACACTAGTCTAGGGGCTGTCTTAATGCGCCTTTATGACCGAAAGTATGGAGGTATAAATAGTTGATTAACATAAGCAGCAGACTTCCGTAGATAGGCTCTTGACGCACAGCTTTGGCACGGAAGGTACTGATACTCTCCTGTTCCTTGTCGTGCGTTATGAAACCCAGTAAAGTATGCTACAACATGTGTGCACCGAGTTTGCGATAACGTACAACAAACAACGCACAGTACCAGGCACAGATCGGTAAAGATCGCATGATAAAGTTTAAAAACACAGAAATTGTATGAAACATTATGCAGACGCCGAAGCCTCTTTAGGAGGTAAGGAGCACCAACGTCTCTCACGTGATCTTCTCGATAAGGTTGGCTCCAGCTTAGAGAAAGAGGAGCGTGTCTTTGCTCCATCGCAACTCGTCCACTTCGCCCTCAACTTTCACTTCGAACACCATCGAAGTACCCTTGGCAACTACCATAAAGTGGCGCGATTGATGATTGTGTATTTACACAAGAGAAAATCGTGATACGATACTCCCGTAAACCTGATCTTCAAAGACCTTTGACGATTTTTAAACTCCTGGCTGGTCCTCTCTTGACGGTAAGTTTCGCAGAAGATTCGGCGTCGCCAGCAGAATTTGCAGAGGACGACCTTAAGACCTGATATTAGGTAACATAAGGAGGCAACTCTCGTCAGCTATGCAAATTAGAGCCAGGTTGTCAACTTATACTCAGCAGCATCTTCTCTTGTCGCACTCTTGATAACGAGCTTCTGAGTGCATTTTGGTATCCTCACCGGAAACGATGAAGCGGGCGTCCGGGGTGATCCGTGACCATTTTTGTAAAGGCACTGAAGAATGTAAATCCTTACGTCGGCCCATAGCACGATTCTAGGTGTTAATGTGTAGGTGCTTCTTTTTGAACACGAAAAAACAAAAGAAAAAAAAACAAAAGCCGACTTTGGGAAATCGAAGCTTGAGCATTTTTTTTGGAAAATTTAACATTCTCATCAATTGGCATACAGCGAATAGTCATAGTGCAAGCACTTCACCTTCACATTGGGAGCGCTATGATAGTACGCTACACTTTGTGTCTCTGAGGACTGATTCACGAAATTCAAAAATGTGCTCTACTAGAAATTCAGCTGAACATCTGGGGTTACCCAGGCAATCGGGTCAAAAATCTAGTCCTGTTTCCGTAAAGGCCGCGCACGGCCCAGGCTCGCACTGGGAACCGGTGGCCAACAGCGCAACAAGTCGTCGGCCCGGCATTCGAGGCACGCTTTCAGCGCTTGCGAGCGCAGGGTCAGGAAAGCGTCGCCTCCTGGGAAATAGGGATCAAACTTTTCTCGACGCGACTGTATCATGTTTCCAGGAATTCTCTTAAATGCTGGTCTGGGCCGCGACATCAAGCCGAATGTCGCAAACCCGGGAAAGTGCCAATTCTTGTAAGATGCTGTGGTTCAGACTTTCCGCTACGGTCGACGCGCGATGCAGAGTTCATTCCTCCACCGGATCGACCGAAAATCATTCTGCCTGATATGAAATGTTGCGGTTACGCGCAACGGGAACTATGAACCTCGTGAACTTTTTAGTAAATCAAAATCCAGCCCAGGGCCAGCTCAATTTCCTACTCAGCCCAGCACAAAACTGAATGATAGGCTGAACATACTCAGGCGATTTTAGCACCGAGCCGCATCGAATGTGATCGAAGCCACCTTGATGCTCCGCTCGTTCTCCCACTCGACCCGAATGGCAACAGCAGTGGCCCTGACAGCAACAGAAGCCGACCCGCTCAATTTTTTCTAAATACTCTTCCCTGGTTTCATTCCTAGATTTTGCCGTCAGATTCCTCAAGAGATTTTTTTCGGAATATTCAATGCTTGGTAGCAGTCCTTCGAATCTTCATCACACTTGACCATAAATTCTTACCATTTCCTGGACACGTTGTTCCTGCTTCTTGGCATTACTCTCACTTCCACCTGGAAAACTCGGCATTTTCACCCTCTGTTATCTCCTGGTCCTTCAACGGTTTGAGTAACGTCAAAGGTGGCTCCACGGTTAGGCGAGATAAATCTCTCAATGAGGCATTATCTGAGGAACCCTTTGAAGATTCGCAACCAGAGTAAGAAGACTTGGTGACGTTCAAAAACTATGACAGCGGTATTGACCTTTCTCTCTTGCCGCTACTGCGTTGGCTTTGCCAAAAAGCATCGTTCTCCACCTCGATCTTGTACTCGCCTGTATCACTAGACAGAGCGTGATTTTCTTCTCGTGTGTAATCTTTAAAAATAAAATATATTAATCAATGTCAAACTGCATCAATTCATAGCTATGAATCCGTCAAGACTCACCTGTAAGCACATAAGCCATTGTCGCCGACCTTTGCGATCTTCACTTGGGCTGCAGCGGGCTCCAAATGCACCCCCTTTGCCAGCGTACCACTTCTAACGGTTCGTAGCGATCCTTCGGTCTGAAGCAACCGGCTAATCTACATGTAATGAAGCGAGTCTGGGGGACAGATTAATCCACTTCCACTTCCCAGATAGTCGGCAAGCCAAATGGAACAATACGATCAAACAGTCCTTTGATGATTTTCGGTTCTTTGTCCGGTCGTCGTACAGTGCAATCTTATAGTACGAGCTCGCCAGCTGTGTTGTCATCGTCATCGGCAAGCACCACCTACAACACAACATAAGCTTACATGTCTAATTTTTCAAAGAAATATGCGAAATATTAGCATAAGAATTTTGATGACCCACCCTTGTAATCGGCAGTGTCTTCGTCATCAGCATCCGGAATGACGAGTTGATGAAAAAGCTTAGTGTCGCTCACCTCTTTCTCACACCTCCGGCTACAACAGTAGAAGGCAGAGTGCCTCAGCCATTTGTACTCCAGAGTTCAGGGCGAGCACAGAGTGTGAGGTGATGCTGGACGGAGAAAATGCAGAAATTAGTAGGAAAGGATGCATACCATTTGACTTGTTTAGGTGGTTCGCTGGTTTCCACTCTCCAAGGTGGCTGTCTTGTCCTTTTGGTACAGTAGAATCTCTCAAGACCTCTGACAATCTCACACTCCAGCTGGCAAATCTCCAATGAGTGGAAGTGCACAACTCGACTTCCGCCAGCAGCTTATCGTCCGCGTCACTAAGAACGACCTGCAAAAATTCTGTTAAACATGAAAATGTAAATGAGAAAAACAACACTGATTCTCATGCATAATCGTCAAGCTTTGTGATGCCCAACAGAGAAAAAAGTTATACAAAAACAGAAACAAACGATCAGCACCACTCCTAGAAAGGAAAGCCATTCTGGCGAAGTCGGGGAAGGTGTGGAAGTGTCCTATGACGATGCCTACAATTAACTGTAGTGAAGAACTGAAAGTGCATTTTGCAAAAACCTAGATCTCAAAAAGTTACAAGTTAAACACCGTCATGTGCTCACTTCGAACTACATACATCGGAGATGGTTACCCTTGTCAGGGATGTTCACGTGCCTGCTTTTTCGGAAAAAATTGGAAAACAATTTTCGCGCGAGTTTGCTCCCTCTTACTGAAAAGTGGTTATGGTGAATGATGAGGTGATAGTGTGATCGTAAGATCTAGTAGATCTTTTATGCTTACCGATCTGGCACTCTCATGCCCGTGGACTCTCGCCGTTAGAAATGCTGTAGTACAGGCTCATAAACGTGGTTGGAGATAACTACTGAAATTTCATAACTCCGTATGGCTCTGCGCAATGTAAATCTTACATGAATTTTGTGTAGCGCCAAGAACGTCCAACAATGCCGGTACGCCAGGTTTTATGGTTGTGCCGCGGGGGCCCCGCCCCGTGTATTTGCCGTACTCTGAAACAGGGTAGCTTCTGGTCATTCTCACCGTCGGCGACGTTTGTGGGCGGTATACCTCGGAGACTGAGACAAAATTCTCGATTAATCGTGTTTTCGACTAACTCGATTGTTCAGAATTTCGAATAATCGAGCTTTCGACTAACTCGATTTGCCAAAATTTCGAATAATCGAGATTTTTTCGGTGTTCGCCTGAATTATCAATTTTCGGCTAACTATTTTTTGCAAACTTCGACAGTACTGATGTTCTTACAAAACGCCTCCGCTTCTAGACTGTTTCACTCTCATCACATTCTTTCCTTTTCTTTAACCAGGATGGTACCGTGCGCCTCTCTCTGACATCGACATGTTTCGCGCGATGCTTCATATGGAAAGAGACCCGAGCTCTCAAAGCAGGACGATCGCATGAATCTGTCAGCCTCACTCTTACCGTACTGCGTCCTGATCACCCATGCCGCGTCTTCTCGGTGTTTCACCCGAACGAGTGCTGCTCATCAGATCAACTCCAAAGTTATAGTGGGGCGTATGCCGCCTGTGTCCGCATATTTCGCGCCGCTTTACAAATCTGGCGCAGCATGAGAGCGCTGGACCGCGGAGGGGACGATCACGCCAGCATTATGGTACGAGCACGGTACCACGGGTATCGATTGCAACTTTCGCGGAAAACGGAGGCGGATCGCGGGACGCTGGGAAGCAATACCGCGGATCGCGGTACGGGCGCGAAAGCGCTTCCACAGCGGAACTATTATTAGCGCTCAGGCGCCTTCTCAGCTTTCACCCGGTTTAAGTGTACTTTCACAAAACCGTTTTTGACGTAGAATCCAAGTGCGCTCTTCAAAGCCGCCTAAAAATCACTCTGTAAAGCATAGGCGTTTTTGGTCAGAGTCCCGCCGCGTGGCAATCTCTTGTACGTTCCAAAACGCGCTTTAGCCCCTGGAAAATCCGTGAATCGGAATTAAGGAATAGGTGCTCAGCGCCCGTAAACAACCCCTGTTCGAAGTTCAAGTGAGAGCATATTTTTCGATTTTTGCACAGAGTGACAGCGTTTTCCACTCTTCTACGGACTCGCCTAAGCTTGAGGTTTTTATTTATATCATATAGAGGGCTCTGAATGCGTTCACAAAAGTGTTCCAGATTTGACCTGAAATCCTCCCAGCTCGGGTTATTTGGGGGCGAATCTGGGGTTTACTTGTTTACGACTGTCTACGACTCCGGAAGCTCTACGACTTGCTTTTCCTGTCCAAAGCTTTCTCAGCATGTAAAAACTTCGAGGGCAGAACGCGACTTCTTGAGATTTGCGGGATTTCTACAAATAGATGTGGCTCGTACCTTCTGTTTTTGCGAAGGGAGGTTTTAGAGTGTTTAACACGAACCTAAGGTCCAGTTAAGGTTGACGATTTCTGACAGATTACGGTAGATTACGGTGGGTATATTTGGCAGTTTAGTCAGACTTTCTGCGGAACGGTAGCGATTCGACCTCAGCATTTGTTTCTGGGGGTTATTCGGGAGCGGAAAACGACTTCTGATAATCATTTATCGGTTTTCGAATAATTCAAGGTGAATTTTCCCTCCTGTAATAGCAGTACGGCACATACCACAACCTATAGCATACGTCAGTAGAATTTACTCTGTTCTGGCCCCAGATCGTTCAGCACCTAGACCACTTCTACATATTTCAAAATGCGGAACTTTTTCAGAGCACTCAAAAATTCCATGAGGAGGTACACTTGCCCGGTAGAGTATTAGCGTCAACGCGAATATCCGGAAAACGAATATTCGGCCGTGAATCAAACGAATAATCGAATATTCCGAATAATCGGATGACCTGAAAGTCAATTTTCGAATAATTCGTTTGTCTGAATTTTCGAAAGAGTCAATTTTTCGAATTATTCCGTTTATTCGAATATTCGGAAAGTATTCTTTATTCGTTTGATATATTTCCTATTGCCTTTTGGTCGCTGTAAGCTTTCAAAATGCGTATAATATTAGCTTCAGGTGCTTTTTAGGCATGCTGCAAGGAGCTGCGCTCTTCTCGATTCTACGTCTGCAAAGCAGAGGTTTGTGCTAGAAAAGTGCATTTCATATGGAACACCTCACCCAGACTAAAAGTGGTTCCCTTTGTCAGTGTAGTACTGGGGAAACCCCAACACTCATTTTTTGATGTCCGGGAGTAAATCTCCAGGGGAAGATAAAAAATTCCAAACCTTACGAAAACCGAACGAATTTCATTAGGTTGGGGAGGAATGCAACAGAGAAAGATCACAGCGTAAATGAGCAAGCTGCAGTGAAAATCTTCTTTTGAGACCAGAACCGTGGAAATAGTCGGGTGTGAGTGTAAACATTGACAAGTCACGCAGCATATAGTCGTCTATTTCGAGATTCTTCTAAACTCATGGAGGAGTCTCCTGCCATCATGGTCCGCAATTACGTCTTCGAAAACTGGTGGCTCATTTTCGGTTAACTACATGAAGTAATTGTACTTGATTTGGGTGATTTTTTTTTTTTGACTTGTGTCAGGTCGACTATCGCGAGTCTTCATCCTCCCGGACTATTAGGTTCTATCAGAATAATCGCGTCATCAGACTAGGCCTCGAAATCTCCAAAAATTCGAATAATGGAGTCTTCGCCCGTGACTGTCGATTTTTTCTGGGTACCGAATTTCGAATCGAGCTTTCGACTGGAACTCGTGAAATTTCGGGAATAAGCGAGTTTTCGATTTATCCGAATTTTTCTTTGAAATTCCGAATAATCGAGTAGCTCTAGAATGACTCGATGCTTCGACTGTTTCCAGTCGATACCAGATGACCTCGATGACCTCGACTCGACATAAGTGCATAGTGGGTGGTACAATAAGTACAATAGGTTAATCATTATTGCATCGACAACGGCGGATGATCTGGCCCAGCATCCCTGTTTTGGAGAAGGACGGCGAAATATGGGGGAATTACAGGCGGAGCCAACTTCCTTACTCGTGGCAAAAAGTGAAAATACTGTGTGGGTCGTTTTTTTGACGCTGTAAAGGTCAGGGTTCAGTGATAAAAACGACTTTTGAGCTCTCTGCATGAAATGTCGACTTGGTCACTGCCGTGCGAAAAATAAATGAAAAAACTGTTCCAGAAAATTAGTGTAAAAACGCCTCAAAACAAAGTGCTATATAACGGCTAATTACCGGTGTCGGCCGGCCCCCTAATTAACGAGATTTTCACTAATGCCTCGCTTATCCGCTTTTATTTTGCTGCTAGAATAGTAAGTAGTCTCCAATAATGCTCAGAAATTACTTTAGAAGCAAAATAAAAAGTTGACAAAGCAGGCTTCTACGACACAGTTTTTTTCTTCAATTTTTTTTGCTTCGTTCCACCTTTCGTGACTTCGCAAGATCTACTATCATTCCATGCGATGGCAGCCAAACACCTGATTTTTTCGGGAACACTGCCATTAAAATGCAAGGCAGTTGTGTTCTGAGCCATACCATCTCTGTTTCCGTAGTTATCTCAAATCATGTTTACGAGCGTGCATGGGATTTTGATGCACAAAGCACTTTCTCCCACTCTTATGGGCCACCGTAGGTCTGTACAAAAATCTGTAGAAGTGCTTTTTGAAACACACTTTGTAATCGGCAAAGTGCTCGTCCTTTTCCAGTAATCAGTGAAACGGAACTCCCAGTTGATAGTTTGTTGCTTGCCGATCTTCTTCTTCGGCTGGGCCTTGTCAGATGGTGAGATTTCTTGCCATTTTTGTACCCCAGAAGGATGAAACAGCTGAAGTCCGGAGGCAGATGCAGCGAATTTTTTTCGAAACAACATTTTAAGAGAAAAAATAACACCAGCTCCGGGAATTTAAATGTTTTCTTACAAGTCGTTTGTCATACATCACACAGTCTAGACTTCAGGCTGACAGTTGTAGAAACTTGAGCTAAACCTCTGCCGTGCTGCGTCCGTTCACAACGACTATATCCATTAAACAAAGGATTAAAAATCCCATCCAGCTGAAAACTCTGCCTACTTGACCTGTTTCGTTGGTCGACTAGCCCTCGATTTCTACACCAGCACCTCGGAGTCTGCTTCTGTGGAACCTCGGTATCTTCTATGACCCTTGACAACTCTCAATTCCACACCCGGCAGTTTAACAGTCAGGAGCGCAATCTTCCGACTTCAGCCGTGTTGCCGCCAATGCTCACTAAGCACAAATCCTTACAAAAACGATTAGGCAGTGCAGATTAGGAGTTTTTTCAAAATAAAAAAACAATGGTAGCTTGTTTTCTTCTTTTACAATCCACGTAACTTCTAAGCTTCCGCATACGCATCTCGGATGATAGCTTTTTATACCTTTCAACATTTTGAATATAAGAATGTGGGAAATTTTCTGTTCAGTCTCAGAAACCCTTTCTATTTTTCATAACAAAACCTCTATCTAATGATCTGAAAACATGGATTCCTCCAAAAATGGAGTAACTTATCGCTCAGTCTCACCTGGGGTAAAAAAACAATAAAACTGTGCCGCAAAAACCTAGGTTATATGCAACCGAAAAAGTATGTTTCACGGCTACAAATCGCTCCCAGAGATTCAGAGACCGTCTTTATAGCCCACCACCCGCCAGGTGGCTAAAAAACGGTGACGGCAGCGCCGCAAAACGCCGCAGCAGCCTGACGCGCGCTTCTTCAACTATAAATTATGACTACAATATCCGTATATTTTCAGCCAAATTCAATAACCCTAGAATCAACGATTTTTCTTTCGAAAATGAATTCTGGGTGCGTTTTCCAAACCTGTGTAATCGTGTGGCAGTGTCGTCCTTTCCAGCATCAGGAATGACCAGTTGGATATTTGTTGTCGTCGATCTTCTTCGGATGGGCCTGTCCGATGGTGAGACTCTCTTTTCCATTCTTCAGGCAACTGAGAAACGCCCCGGCACTCTCTTTCAAACCTTGCTATATTTACGAAAAGTATTAATCACATGACATCCTGGATATTACGAAAGAATTTTTCGATATAAAAGATTCTACACTATGTACCATATCCTCACCATTTGACTTGCTCCGGTGGTTGGTTGGTCTCGATTTCGAGCACTCCAGTTTGTTTCTGTGGAACTTTCTGGGATGTCTTCAGACTCTTTAGCAATCTCAATCTGTGGTTACAGTTTCACGGTCAGTGGCGCTGCAGAGTCGACTTCTACCAGCGTCATTCGAGACAACAACCCGAAATTTACGACTAACAGCCAACAAGGGGTCGCCTTGGGAAGCATCTATCACGAAGGAATTCCGTTCAAAGGCAGAGTTCTCAACGATAAAAATCTCTACTCTTGTCCACACTCCACCTATCTTGAAAACGGTCCGACGCTGAGGGATCCCAATGACATGCCTCTGGAAACTGCCGTACAAGACCTTCTAGGAACGGAGTTATGGCCCCTCAAAATTGAGCTAGGGGGTGCATGGTGAACGAGTTGTCCGGGGCTTTGCAATCTCCGTCTTTGCAGCCGATTTGTGCGATCTAACCTGAGCAAAAGGAGAAGTTGGGAAATGAAGGGAAGAACGGGGCTAGTGGATAGAAACCATCAGCTCATCTCACGATCTTGAACTTTCATTTGCTCACGTTGGAGGCGCGGCACTGCGCTTTTGGGTTTAAGCGAACTTTGCGCCTAAAATAGCAACTTTGAGCTTCTTTTGAGGCTCTTCCTGGCCTCGTTCTCATGCGTGTCTTTTGAAGTCAATCGTGTTACAGTGTGCCCCTCCACTACCCAATCCTAGTGAGAAGCTTAAACAAAATCCTTCATCGCAACACTCCTGCCTTTAAGGGTTTCTGATTATATGATGGAAGCTCTAAAGGTGCCCTATACATATAACAGTTACGTTTCAAAAGCAGCGCGAAAAATCACTGAACTCTGCTTTTTCGACTCCAAATTTCTCGGATTGGAGTTCAGAGAAAGGAAACAGTCGTTTGCTGAGGAATCAAGGCTATGTTGAGCAGTGAGCTCCCAATCTAATAAAGTTCATAATTTTAGCAGGTGATCTTCTTCAGGAAGGAAAAGGTTCGTCGCAACTCCGAACCCATGCATGGTAGACAGGTCGGAACTTTTAATAATCCTTTGTTAGAAGTTATTGTGATTGATGATTCAATTGTGTTCTAGTTGAGCGCATCTCCTGGATAGGAATTTTCGCTTCACAGCAAGACACTCTTTGCACAAGATCTCGATGGATTGCAATAACTCTGCCTTGGCAAGAGGAACGAAGCGAAAACATTGGAAGAACTGCTTTCTCAGGCCTCAGCTGCCAGATGGGGACACAACCTGCCGAGCTTTGGGACACTATTGAGGGATTTCTAACTCCCATGTGGCGTGTAAACACTGCGAGAGATGAAAATCTTTGAGACGTTGAAGAGTGAACTTTTCGAAACTCTTCGTGAGCAATACCGTGCAGGTCACGGGCAAATTTAAGGTTGCTCCACTTCACCCCCAACAATTTAGCAACAGACTGAAGAGATCTCCGAATGGCAAGATCCGTGGACGATTTCTGGAAAAATTCTTGCAGGTGACACAGCGTTACTCGAACAACTGCGGTCTTCCTGACTCCGCCTGTACTCCTCGTAGAGTTTTGGCGTGTCATGCGTGTGCAAATATGCTAATAGGTTACATAAAATGTGAACGGCGTTGCCTACAGCTGCACGAAAAGCACATATGTAATAGCCAGTTGCCTGGAAAGTTGGTACTGGGTACTGTGGGAAACCTTCATGGCGCCACCAATAGCGAGGGCTCCTTTATAGGCCGACAATATTATACATAGTGCTAATCGAAAAAGCACCAGCTTTTTCAATAGTTCATTCAAAGGAACTACCTTTTTATAACGTCTGCCGCGCTTCTTCTTTGCCTCCGGAATGAGCAGCTGATATGATCCGTTCCGGCGTCCGCAGTCTTTGCGATCCGGAATTTCCTTCCATTCTTGGTGTACCTGGAACAGCATTGACTTCAAGTGAATCAAAGTCAAAGCTACATTGAGGAAGGAGGAATAACATACCATTTCACACCCTTTGACGGGTCCCTTTGACTTTTGACGGTGAAAGTGGCCGTTTCGCCTTTGCTTCACGGAGGTTGGAACGAGTCCTGGAAATTACGGCTTCGTCTTATCCTTTCCGTCATTCAGCGGTTCCTTCCAATGTCACCTGAAATGGGGAAGTTCAATCAAGCTCGGAAAAATTCACTGGTGAGCCTCTAATCAAGAATAAACAAGTCCAAATTCTTGCTAGAAATAACGTTATGAGGTCCACACCTCGCTTTGCCTTCAACCTCTCCAACATCGTTCGCGGCTGTTACGCTGTAATCGCCAACGTCCGACTCTTTGAACTAAAAAACAAACATTGAGCACCAAAGACTTCCTGACGAAACAAAATCAGGTTCAAAACCCACATCGGGAACGGTTAGTCGGCAGTTTTCCGTTTCCAAGATCTTTAGCCTCGGCGTCCTTGAGCTTGTCACCGTTTTGTGCCCACTTCACAGATCTCGGCGCTCCTTCTACCTCACCTTCGAGCACAAGTGACTGTCCCTGAAACACAAATCATCAGCCAAACAACACTTGCACATCTTATTATAGAGTTTCCATGTTCTCTTTTATTGATTTTTGCCGATGAAAGAGATTTTGACAGAAAAAAAAAATTGGCCTAAATTTAGTATTGAGCGATGTGGTCGATTACGATGAAAAACGTTATAGAAAAACTGACAAGATTCAGCTTAGATCGAAACAGCTGAAGAACTACATATGAAGGTAGCGCGGTGAAGAACGAGCTAGAATCAGAGTTTCTAGGGCCCAAAGATGCCAGTTCGTGCACGCGCACAGCGCCGCGCAAGAAGATCGCAGCAGTCTCATGCCGAGCAGTCAAAAATCATCGAAGATCTGTAGGTAAAAAAGAAGGAACAAATGCAAATTCACCTAATAAAAACAGTTAAACAATACTTTTGACTAGATGAGCATTACAAACATTCAAGCAGGTCAGTCCGAATGTTTACTGAATGAAATCTTACTGCCAGCTTGATGTTCTTGATACAAAGATCATGGATGCCGATGATGCTGCAGTGGGCTCGTCCACCATCAAAAGAGATGTACAAAGCGAGGCTTCAAATCTGGCCCAAAGCAGTGATTTTTTCTGGATGCTTTTCATAGGTCCTACTACATACTTAAGCCCAAAAAAGGGTTCAGAGAGGAAAAGAAGACAGGCATATTTGTACCGCGACCACTGAATTTAAGGGGCAAGGCTTCAATGAAGAATTTGATCATTCCCATGTATGGCTGACACTTCTGCCTATTTCAAAAAACCTTATAGAATATCATTAAAATAAATTTGGTGAGAATATGGAACAAAATTCAAAATGTTTCTGCATCCGAACATATGGCTTGGCTCAAACACTCATAGAGTCGAAGTCGTGGCGCCGCTCGCTGCGTCGAGATAAGACTTTGCTTAAATGAATATCCTGACGTTTCGAACCGCAAAACAACAAACCACTCTTCCATTTTTGTATTTTTGGGGACTGAAACCCCGGGATATCGATCGTATGTCAGTTGGCGCCGCCGCCAGCGACGGCGATTTTATAAGGTGGTCCTGCATCAGCTGGTTTGCATTACTGTGGGCGCTACCGCGCATATCATTCGTATCAACTTCAGATTGACCAAGATGATTAGCATAGCGCAGTCACAGTCGCATTTGGTATATATTTGGTCTTAAAGCTGAGTGAGCCACACCGAAGCAAGCTTACGAAGAACGATCGAAAAAGGGTCAATGAACCGGCGTTGGAGGCAGTGCTCAAGATAATCTTCATTTTTGGGATTAAAGCAAAATGATAACTTGCTGCTGGGTAGAGCTGAAAACGCATTTACAGAATTGGGAAAACGCCCCAAAGGTAGCATGAAAGGTCTGAAAGATTTAAATCTTCTGAAAAGCTAATGATGGAGAGCTGTAACAGTAAAACCACGCATCTGCCATCAGAGGAACTGTTTATTATGACAACGAAATCTTTTTTAAGAAAACGACTTTTGAAATCCTTTACCTTATGTATGTTGGTCCTTGTTTCCTAGACCTGCAGATTAATTATTCTTCCATTCTTTATTGACTCTCATTATTTGCTTGATCACAAACACTGAGAAAGTTTAGCTTTGTCTTCCATCTGACACCAACCTCAATAACCGGAACCACACACTGGAATATGGCGCTTTAGTTCATTCTTCGCCGTTTTTTTGGTGATTTAGCAATAAAGCCGCCAGCAAAAAGTCTTTTAAAGTAGGAAACTTGGGAGCTTGAAAATCAATGAAGACTGCCACTGAGGCCAAAGTCATGGTAAACTCACCGGTCGCTACAAAACTTTGAATCTCCTAAAAGCAAGCAAAGTTTCGAGAGCTGCAACCCTCGCTTCACCCCCATCCCATCTGAACTCTGTTTATGATTCGGAACCAGCTTCCACTGACGAGTTACTAATCATTAAACAATACATGCATATAGATGCAGTTTCTCATCCAGATGATTCAGACGAAAATCCTAGTGTTAACCAAGATGTAAGCTTTTCAGTTCGAACTACCGTTACATAGATCTGAAAAAGAAGTGGCGGAAAGGAAAACGAGTACAAAACTAACCTTTGGTACAGCCTAATGTTAGATCCTTTGAACGCAACGATGGAAGGATGAATCAGAATTTCAGAAATTAGTTGGACTGGGAACACTCGAACACAGGATCATTGGCTACCGGTAGGCTTGCTGTGACTCAATATATCGGTTGGTCTGATTTAAATCACCAGTTAACCCATTGTTCAGATCAGCTGGTTTGCCATAAGGCACTGCAAAAGTTATGTGAATTCTCGAGAAGAATGGACCCGATCGGAGTCGCGTTACTCAATCGGTCTTGTATGACACGGTCCTGCCGAGCGGCCCTCGAGTCATCTTTGCCATCAATAATCAAACGGTGGGAAGTTCCTGATAAAATGGAACGATCTCAAGTCCTTATCACCGCGATGAGAATGGTAGACGTCCCGTAAGAAGGGACGTCTCACCGTTTTCCCCGAATTAATCACAGTGAAGCGACGTTTGAAACGTTTGTGCTGACTCGAATGAGGTCTCTCCTCGGTAACGCTCTGGCCTTCCCCTGAGCATGGTGAACACGAAACACAAAGCCGCAACGTATACGATGATATGAATTGCCCAGTCTTGAGTAAAAGTCCCACTTGAAATGTGTGTGTACAGAGCTACCTCTCATTGTCATCTGAGGTTGTGTAGTGCCCTGCCGGGTTCCAGGAAGACAAGACGCTTCTTCTGCAGACTATTTACAGAGGCTCATATTTCTGGCCCTGACAGAGAATTCCGGAAAACAGCGGGTTGTGGAGAACTGAGTTTGATCAATCAATGAGCAAAGTGATTTGCGAAACCATGGAGGAATGATTCTGCTGTCGTGAATGATCAGAGAAGATCCACGCTGAGAGGCTTATTTTCATCTCCCTCCGAAACGTAAAATTTACCTTAGTTACTCTTGATGAACTTTCGCCCTCACTGCGGAATTTCCTCAGTTATGCTTAAAAGAAAAGATCGTTTTCCAGTACCTTGGTCGGCTCTTTCAAGAAAGTGACCAAAAAGCCAGACTCCGACAGATTCGGCTCTCTGTTGATAGCACTACACGGTACGCCCCAGCATCTGGACATCTCGCAGTTGCCAACTTCAAGTTTGTACTCGGCATTAGAAACGCGCTCCATTTTCCTCGCTGTGCTGGAAATGTCAGCTGGTGGGTACACTTTATGGGGAAAAGGGAGAATTATTACCTCTGCAACAGTGACTCGCTCGGTTCCCTTTGTGCCCACTTCACCGGTTCCCGGCTGGCCTTTCGACTTCAACTTGACAGAATAACCCGGTGCCTTCTGATGCCAGACATCTCCTAAACGGTCGCTTGATTTTCAAGGTCTCCGGAGCTGAAATATCAATATTCACTTATCGACATCTATCCTCCAATCTGAAAATATCGAAACCTTGCTGACGGAAAGTGGAGCTTTGCTGCTCATCGAGCCTGCGTGATTGAGTCGCTTCCACTCGGTAGTTGCTCTGGTCGCCATATTTTGTCTCGTCAAATGGTCAGCCAGAATATGGTTTCTTCCATTTTGATATCATTAGAGGGAGACATATGAGGGATACTGTCACTGCATTTGTGCCATCAGGAAGCGGATTCCATCTTTAACACCATCGCCCGGCTTTAGCTCCAGCTACCTTTGAACCACTTGATTATCGTGGATCTGTGCCAGTTAAACTTATTATTGCAATGCAACTCTGATAATGATGTGAGCAATAATAATGAAACTCACTTCTGCATTCGAACTTGGCCACCTCTTCCTTTACTTGACAAGCAGTCAGATCTGAGCGAATTCCGGAGCCATTCGTGAAACAAAGAAATGAGTTTCAATCAAAGGTAATGATACACAAAAGCAACTCCTACCTCCTCTTCCGGAAGAGACACCGTTAGCGGAGCATCCGTTCGAGCTGTACCTGCGGGGTTACGCGCTTCGCAGCGAATCTCACCTGAATCTTTGACCTGGACATCGAAGACCTGTTTGAATGCTGCAAGATTGGCTGCGAGAACCGGCAAACTAGTACCTTAGTGGATTTGATGAGCAAGCTCCTGTAGCACCGTCAGACTCCTTTGGCCGGAACAAAGTGAACATCAGTGGATTGAGAGTTCTTCTTTGTCCTGAAGAAACAACAAGAATATTTGTGAATCCGCCAGGTTTCCCTAAAAAAGTGCCTGTTTCTGCTGTATTTTGAGAACAATTTTGGTTTCTATTTTCCTATACTGCTTGCAAAGGAGAAACCCGAACACCAAATCAAAGTAAGAGTGTTCTACCAGATTACTCTAGCCTACTTTGACTAGGAAGGCATGGTGGGGTGAGCCACATTGATCAAAATGGGGAGCTCGACAATCGTTGGTGTGGTGCGTCAGCAAGTTATGCTGATCTGTATATTTCTAATCCAAACGGTTTCGTCAGTTCATTTACGCAGCGTCATAGGTCCACCTTCTGCCGCGTAGAACATATTTCCTGAGCGTTTTCAGCAGCCGAATGGCTCAAGTCCTCCAATACGCATTACTCAAATTCGCAAGCCCTTCGATTTATTGGCAGCTGCTTCCTTCAGGTATCATTTTCTTTAGTCGCTGGTTTCATTCTCCTCGATTTATCACTTTACTATTTTTTTCTCCTTATCTGTGTGATTCGGGCTGCTTGCCAAATCTTTACATCGTTACATATTCGATACAAAATTAGTAAATGTATCGAGGCCGCCACTGCAAACGCGGGCATGCAGTCGGGCGCCCAGTACTCAAAGGCAGTGGTCACGATGAAAAACGTTATTAAAAAAACTACATAAATCAGCTCAGATCGAAAACACCTTCAAAACCATGAAGGTGAGTGCGGTGAGAAACGCTAGAATCAGAGCAGTTAAGACCTCAAATCTTCAGTCTGTGCACACGTGCACAGAAAGATCACAGTCTCATGCCCGGCAGTTTAAAAACTATCGATACCTATAGAAGTAATGAATGCAAAATTTACCTAATAAAACAGTTGAATGAATGAAAGCAAGCACTTTGGCCTGTCAATATTTTTAATTGCCAGATGTGTACATACAACTGAAGTGTTCCATTACTTGAAACCCAATTTCAAGCCAAAGTGATGTTCTTAGATACTAGAGATCATCGATGCCGATGATGTCGGTGGACTTGTCCACCATCAAAAAGGCAAGGTGCTTTGAGGCTTCAAATTTGGCTCCAAACAGCGTTTTTTTCACATTTTTTCTCATAGGTTCTACTACTCGGGACCCAGAAAGGGGTTTAGAGGAGAAAAAGACAGCGTTAAAAAGATATTCGATCGCGGTCACCGCTTTGCCAGCGTGGTCGGCAGCCATTACGCCACACAACTTGGAATCTCTGAGCCTATGTTTTGTTCTTTCAGAGTTCGATCGCCTGCGACGCGATCGTGAGTTACGACGACGCGACCGCCGCGTCGTGTGTGAAATCGCAGATTTTGGAAGCGAATGCCCAATCGCGCGGTGCTACGACCACGCACTTTTACGTACACATTCTAATCGATCGCCTGTTTCATGTCCGCGGTGTAACGCAACTGGTTAGTCATTTATGAGGCATGCAAAAAGGTGCAAAGCTCTGCTATTCAACTTTAACTTTATTACACGCCCCTTGCAGACGGTAGAAACATAGAAAAGTAAGAGCAAACAACGAAACATCGAGGAACTTAAAAAAATGACAGAGCTCGTGCCAGTGCTGTTAAAAGATTGATAGATCCTTCCTTGACAATGAAGACAATTTTGACAAGGTTTTTGGATTTGGCGAAGTTGATCGGTATCTGAACAGTATGGCTCATTCCCTGCAAGTATCTGGCGCTGGCCTCTGAAGGTAAAGAAGCCGCGCTACAAAGAGGTGCGGCTGACGGAATTTAAGTTTCAAACTTTCCCCCTAGTATTTGATTCAACTCAGCTTTGAAAATGAATGAGCTTTAAGACCCAGTCTTCCAGTTATAATGATTATATACCAAATTAAAATTATTTTTCAGCGTCTGCACAATGTAATATCCAAATTAAGTATACGATTCCTCTACCTCATGCCACGGGGTATATCTGCCTATACTGTAGTTTAAGAGATCTTATGAAGACCTTCCCTTGTGAAAGCTTGTTTTGCACTCTTTCTAGTTTGGCAACGTGCGCTTTAATGATAAGCAGATACATGAAACATATTCGCAAACAGATCGAACGTAAATTTTGTATAGGCTGTAACCAAAAAGCAATGGACCTTGAGTTATTTGAAGGGATTTGAACAGAAGGAAAAGTTTCTGTTCAGCTTTCTGCAACAATACTATACAAATGCTTTATCAAAATTCAATTTCGAATCGACAAGAAACCCTAAATCTTTAACTAGTAGGTTAACATGCTCGAGTATTGAACCATCGATACTGCACCCGCCTTTCCCTTATTAGTAGTTCTCACCCAGGTGTAGTACTTGGATTTTTTAGAGTGGAAAGTGAGGGAGAAGGTTTTTGTTTAGACCATGCAGAACCACAATGTCAATTCGTGGTTTGGATCCCAGTTTTATTGTCACCCTCAAGTGTATCGTAGATTTTTTGAGGATAATAATCATTTTATGAGCATGAATTAAATGCATTATGACTGTTTCGCCTACTTATACCGATTTTGCCTGAATCAACGCCGTTAAAAAGAGGAATTAATCGTGATATGCTGAAGTGTTTCGGCCGTGATCGGTCGCGTCGCCGTGCATCATGGCGACGTTGATCTAAACGTTCTCAAATGCCCAATCGCGCGATTTCCATGACTTTTCCCGCGATCTCTGCCCTGAAAGGCCGGCTACACCAGATCTGTTGACGCGACCAGATCGATATACAGTGTTATTCGAATGCCCAGAGCTATTCAACTCTGAAAGAGCCATGTTTTAGATCCTCACGCCATATATGCAGCGCACAAATTACACGCGCAGTTATTTTTCCTTTGTGATAAAGTATATGTGTGGAGAAAGTGTAAGTGGCGTGCATTATACTTTCTGTTTGGAGTTGGTGGTATACCTGGTGCGTGGTTGAATCTAGGCCAAACCCAAGGTTAAAAACAGAAAAAAGATGGATACGATAGATATAGGAAATGAGTACAAGCTCACAAGTTCTACCTCACACCTTCACTCCAAAAAAAGAAGGGTGTGTTAAAGGCTCGCCTTGTGTTCACATACCTTCAATTTTCCAAAATCTAAGTTAGATATACTGCTTAGACTGTTGCACGCCATCTAAGAGTTTTGTACACTATGGGCCGTCGTTACGCCGAGTGTTGATGCCTAAGTGAAGAATTATATATTGCATGCGCAAAATAGCACCGCAAAGAGCCATTTTCCGCTTTGATTTCGCGCATGCTGAAAAATAGCAACGCTGACTCGAAACATGGACGATGAGCGTACTTTTTGGGATTATAATGTCGTTATAGGTGATTTTCCTGATTAGGCTTAAAGTAACTCGAGTGAATAGGTCCATGCCTTGCCGCTATTTTCGCATCGCTTTTTTTTTGGGGGACGTGGCCTGCGCTCTGACGCTGAAGGGATATCTTGAAAATAAAATTCTCCCGGCCCCGCCTCGGAAAAGGTCGGATCACATTTCGATTTTTCGAGAAATCTGGTTTGGTATGGTCGGGCTGGAGTACTGAATACCGCCCAAAAGTTGTAAGTTACGGCGCTTTGTTTCCAAAGAACCGATCCATGAAGTCAAGGATCACGGCATTCGTAGCAGTGATAATAACGCCGCATTTCCAACGCCAAGTATTAGTTTGCTACATTGCAGCGTCTTCACGGCACTCACGATGGTCACTATGAGATGACTTTGCGCCACGCGTTGTGTATGAAGCGTAGACAGTAACTTAAAGCGCGGAGGACGGCCACACTTCTCTGTATATCCTATATTTCCCAGTAGTACCATTTCTGTTTGTCGTGATGCTCGCGAGCGTATGCCGCGTCTCCTTCCTCGCTCATGTGTTTGCCCCTCACTACGCACAAGCGCGAAGGCAGCGTGGCACTGCTCTGGGCCAAATTGGTTTTGAATTGGCCATGCGCACTAATCTGCTTTTAGAAATCTCAATTCTGAGTGAACGAAGAAATTAGTTTCAAATCGTACGAAAGAGCGCAAAAGCTATATATGCACTCAAAAATGGTTTAGAACGGTTCCAGCGGGTTTTTACAAAAATTGAAATACCGGAGCGTTTTTTTGTTGTTAATCTCCTTTTTTTCAGATTTCATGTTCACGATCTTGTGGGTACACTTTTAAAATTTTGTTTAGGAGCTCATATTTGGACAGGAGGCTTGAAATGGATGCAGGTCGTTCCTATTCCATTTTGAACTTGATACCTTAACTTTGAAGGCAATTCTCAAAATCGTAAGTTTACATACTAAATTAGCCGTGGATAATGAAGTCTGCTGGTTTTCTGCTACGGCTGTGGAGACTGCAAGTGGGTTATTCTGCAGTTTAATCACCACAGCGTCGTCGGAAATAAGTACTGAACCAGCTGTCAGAATTCGTCAGCTCATGACATCGTCATCGATCGATAATCAACATTACTGGTTTTCCGCTTTTTACACAAAACAAGGAGAGTGAGATTGCTGGTGGGATTGGTTTCTTTGCTGGGAGATTTCTGCTCCATCAGTCATTATCTACAAACACCGATCAATAATATTGATTTCTTCTGCTCTGTTGCACAAAAATGCCGCAATGATTTTTGATTGTTGATGGCTCTCTAAGTCATTTGTTTGGGAAATTGTTCTCATCATGCAAGATCAAACATTAATGATCAATTCTGGAAAATTTAGCTTCCTGGCAAAAGTAACGATTTGCACGGTGAAAAAAGTTTCAAAAATACCTGAAATATCTTAAAATTATTTGGCGTAAAATAGCCTGGAGTAATAAAAAGCTAGGAAATGAAGTGAAATAACCAAAAATGCGATTCCGGTGGTCGATCATTTCACAAGCTTCTCTGCCAAACTTTGTCAAAACGAAAATCAAGGCTATCGATATGGGAAATGCAAGACTACTCCAGCTTGACCTATGCTGATTTCCTTACTGTAAGAGCTTTTTAAAATGGGCTCAATGTTTCAAGGTGCGCTTGATTTGCTTCTTGATAAGTTTAATGGAGAAGCCAGAAATGATCGACCACTGAATCGCATTTTTAGTTATTTCACTTCATTACTCTAGCTTTTTTATTACTCCAGGCTATTTGCATACGCCAAATAATTTTTAGATATTTCCAAGCATTTTTGGAAACTTTTTTCACCATTACAAGTAATCGTTACTTTTGCCAGGAAGCCAACTTTAGAAATTTCACATATTTTTCCTGAAGGTTCCTTTCTTTTCGATCTGCTCAGAAATTTCCATTTTGGAATGATAAAAGATCTCACAGGCGATTTTGCCGTAAAGAAATATTACCTTTAAACTTATAATCTAGGAACCATGAAAAATACTACTTGATCCCTTATTTTGCGCAACATGTGAGTAGCTCGATACATGGATCACACAGCTGATCTTGCTCGACGAGAAGAGTTTACAAACAAGTGACTTCATTAATATTTGATCTCAAAATATGAAAAATCCCCATAAAAGTGAACAATAAAAAATCATTGCGGTATTTTGCTACTAACGGGCGAAAAATCACACATTATTTGTTTGGTATTTGTCGATAATGACTTGATATTAGCAAAATATCTCAATCCAGAAAACCAATCTCTTCAGCAATCACTACTACCAAGCTTTACAGCAGTGCAGAAAGCGCCAAAATCGCGATAATAGCTGATTTAGGATTTGAGCACGCGTCATGAGTGATAATTCTTACAAGTTTGAGTACTTATCGACGACCTGTGTTATGGCTGCAGCCGCACTCACCTATCATTAAGTCTCCACAGTCGTAAACAGAAAGCAGCAGTTTTCGTGCTCCACTGGCTATTTTAGTGTATGTAAACACCAATGATTTTGAGGTACCTTTTCAAAGTGGTATGCATCGTTCAAAATGGAATAGGAGCGACCTGCATCCATTTCCAGCCTCCTGTCCCAAAATGAGCTCCCTAGCCCAATTTGGCGTGCACCCGCAAAATCGTGAACGCTGTCTGAAAAAAAAGGAGATTAATAAACAAAAACACAAGGGTCTTTCAATTTTTACTCTGAAACCAGCAAACCATTTCTCAAAACCATTTTTTGGGCATTATACCAACTTTTTATGCTCTTTTCTAATGCAGTTTAGAGCTAATTTCTTCGTTGACTTGGAATTGAGATTTGAAAATTGGTCATGCAGTATGTACAATTCAAATATCTAATTAGCAGCGCTATGTGCACTACAATAATATAGATTTTTTTGTACTAAAACTGAATGCGGCAGAGTTTTATTTTTTATATTGTAAGTTTAGGTTTCAAAAATTTTACTCATACAACAATATCGTCTGTTCAGAGATGTTTCATCATTCCAAAATGGGAAATCGTAGAGCAAAATGGTAGTCAGAAAGGGAACCTTTGGGAAAATATGTGAAATTTTCTGAAAATTTAGCTTTCCTTGGCAAAAGTAATGATCTGGCAATAGTCATTTATAAGTCAAAAGTTCAAACATGCCTGAAATTTTCTTTAAAAAGTGTATTTGGCGTACAATAATGGAGTAATGAAAGTAGCAATGAAGTGAAATAACCAAAAATAAGATTTGGTGGTCGATCATTTCCACAAGCTTTTCCATTAAACTTATCAAAAAGAAAACAAGCGCGCAACGGAAACAATTAACCATTTATGAAAACTGGACAGCGGGAATCAGCATATGTCAAGCTAGGTGAAGGCAACGCTCCATTCCATATCGTGCTTGATTTCGTTTTGATAAGTTTAACGGAGAAGCTTGTGAAATGACCGACCACCAAATCGTATTTTTGGTTATTTCACTTCATTTCTAGCTTTTTTCTTTACTCCAGGCTATTTTACGCCAAATCGCTTTTTAAAGAAATTTCAAGATATTTTTTGAACTTTTTTTTGACTTATAAATGACATTGCCAAATCGTTACTTTTGATAGGAAGCTAAATTTTCAGAAATAATACGTTGACACTTGAGTCCGAGTTAATGTATGTGATGAAATACCTAAACGAACACCGTTTCTTCTGCGATTTTCGTATTCCTCTGGGTGGGATTATGTAGGGTTCGCCCATCGATTTAACAAGGAATCTCCAAAACGAAATTATTGTCCGAATCCTGCCTTAAAGGCACAGTCCAACCTCAGAGATACAATTTTTGACATTCTGACCCGGCCGCCGTCTGTAGCAGCCCCTGCTAAGCGCGAAATCTCACTCCGCCTAAATGAGCGAGAAAAAGCTACGAAAAAGTCGATCACGCCCCCTTGAAAGAAAAAATGGGCAACGCCCACTGGCAGGTTTCCGACCAGGGATGTGCGGAATTTTCTGTTTTCTGCCCATTTCTGGCTTATTTTTCTGTTTTCTGTTTTCTGTAAAAATAGGCAAAATTTGGCAGAAAAACAGGGAAAACTTGAACCGCGATTTTTAGCAGGATTACCCTTAGGGCCAACGGTCGGATTCATCAAAGGTGAGTCAATAGATTGAGGGTTAATGCAATCTGGGTATTCTATTGTTCCCCACACCAAACACTTTTACTCGCTATACTGTTATTCATCCTAGCGCTTCCTGGAGTGGTGGCAGGAGGCGCTACAGTTTCGCAATACTCGGTCGGATTCGATCCTCGCCCAAAGTCAGAGAACCTGGCCTGGTCTCTCCTGAGGTCCTTGAGTTGGCACATCAGATCCATGTGGGGGAGGCGAACCCAATTGACTTTGGAAGTCATCACCAGTAAGTCAGTAAAGAGCTCGAAAAAGCATTCAAGTCTTCACGAATGCGACGATGAACGTGCTGCGCAACCCAATAGAGATTCGAGAAAACAAGCTCTTATCTTTATCCTATAGAGGTTACCATTAACAAAAGGTTTCGCCGTTGATTAATCCTCGGAAGGTATGCGATGCAGTCAAATGACGCGAAAACTGTAATGGTATTGTATACTAACACTAATGATCCATTGGGGTTCACTTAAGGTCTCTCTAGTCATAGCGCGCACTGGAGCGGCGTCCGAGCATAACTACTTATACCCGTGGGCGCAGACTATGAGCATTCCAGCGCCACCGTTTTAGTGAGCGGGTAAAAGTTGACCCCAACTGTGCCATACACACAATTTCTCAGTGCGTATTTTAACTCATTGCAACGCTGCACGATATAGAAATAAAAAAAATTGAAGCGCGATGAAATTATTGGTGAGGCTATAAGCAGATGATGAAACTCCCAGAGAGGTACGAGCGAACCCACCACGGTGGAGCGAGCAGCAGTCAGGTCATTGAGTACTTGAACGAGGAAGCTGTGCGCGTTACGCGCGCGATTTTCGGGCACTGAGGAGTAGCACTGTTCAAATCTGCAGTTATCCCAAAATCAGTGCAAAACTATGTAAACTAGGGAAGGGTAAACTCACTGTCACTGTATCTACGTAAATCTCACACATATATTGAGCTTCTGATCGAGTAATCTAGCTGCTATTTTCTGGGGAAAGGAAGGTTAGAGAGAAAGTTGTCTCCGCGCTGATAATATGCGTTTTTCGTGCGTCTGTGCTTACCACTCTGGCCAGCTGTAGGGTTTTGAAAGCTAAAAGAACATTTCTAATCTAAGAATGTGTAAAAATTTATCAGTTGTGGAAAACTTGTATAGTGTGCATTAAACTCTTTTTATTGATTTTTGTGCATCTCTCTGTTTTCTGTTTCCTGTTTTCAAAAAAATTTCCTGCACATCCCTGTTTCCTAACCCTTCAGAATGAGGGAAGAGAAGCGCGAATCGTCCACGAACTTCTATTCAAAATCTATGTTCTTCCTTTTATTTTCGGTCTTGCCATGATAGATGTGACCGAAAATCGCTTCTGAGCTTGGACTGTGGCTAGGGTCTGAGGCAACTCTGAAGAGTTTTGAGCATTTAGTAGTTCGCCCGGGAGCAAGCGAACTTTTTTGTCTCAACATCGCTATCAGCAGTTACAGTTCTGCCACAACCAACACACGCAACTGGGGTAATCAAAATCAAGTGAATACAATAACATCCTGTAGAAATTCACAGAGCTTAATAGCACGATCAGTGAATTGTGGACTAGGGAAAGAAGCGCACCAGATTGGTTTTGAATTGGCCATGCGCACGACCCGTTTTTAGAAATCTCAATTCAGAGTGAACGAAGAAATTAGCTCTAAGCCTCTGCATTGAAAAGAAGCGCAAAAGTTGGTATAGTAACCCAAAAACATTCGGAATGGTTTACTGGTTTTCGAGTAAAAAGTGAAAGACCGCCTGTTTTTGTTGTTAATCTCCTTTTTCAGACGGCGTTCATGATCTTGCGGGTACACTTTAAAATTGAGCTAGAGAGCTCATTTTTGGACAGGAGGTTGGAAATGGATGCAGGTCGCTCCTTTATTCCATTTTTTGAACTTGATAATTTCAACTTTGAAAGGTACCTCAAAAATCGTGGGTTTCAGCATACTAAATTAGCCAGGAGCACGAAAACTGCTTCTTTCTGCTACGACCGTGGGAGACCGTGGTGGGTGGGTGAATCTGGCAGCCAACCAACACAGGTCGTTGAGTGTAAGTACTGAACTTGTCAGGAATTCGTACTCATGACGCGTCATCGAT